>OY744476.1:173789910-174389910 GCA_963556175.1 Tipula confusa | reverse complement strand
GAGATGTAAGATCGTTATGCACTCCCAATTTCCAGGGAGAAAGATCCAAGTAATATGTCCAAGTAATGGTTTTAGCAATTTAGAGTTTTACCCTAAGCTTTGAAATTATTTTCGGTCACTTAGCAGTTTTTTTGGCTCACAATAAGTTTATAAGAGATACACTCAACATAAAAGGGCTTCCTATAGTCAAAGTCAGCAAGAAAACAAAGTCATTTTAAGAGGCTTGAAGAAGCCAATGAAGGCTTCATCGGCCTCAAATTAGTGTATTTTACCTTTTTTCTGGTAAAATCATCTCCGTTCTAAAATGTTCGTACGAACCTTTATTCCTCTCCGTTTGGCGCTTCTTTATAGTAAGTTTATAGCACGCAGTCCGATTTCAAGCTTTGAATACAAAACTGTATCCCAAGTTGAGCTTGAAAATATTGATATAATTCTGGTACAATTTATGCACTTTCTCTTAGAATTCATTTACATTAGTCAATACCTCTTCCTTTTGCAAATTGGATGGTGCAACTTCAAAACGAATGGTGAAACCAATCTAGGACAAAAATTTTACTTAACCTCGCATCAGGGACAATGATCAATAATTTCAGACAAATATTTCCAATCATGGACACTGATGCAGCTTCATCCACTACAATTTAGTGCAGAAATGAGCACTTACCAAGGAGCATTCACGATACTGCGCAACATTTTAGATTGAACTTTATACTAATTCCAAGTTAGACGACGATGTATAGCATTTGATTTAAATGCCTTACTTCCTAATCGGCATTCAAGACTTGATGTTCTTCCTATCAACCACGATAAGTTGGCATATTGAATTTTCATTTGTTTTCGTTTAGCTTCAGTATGGTTCTTACACGTGAGTCTGCGGTTAAGAAGATACCCAACATATTTTACCTCTTGTTTTTTGTGGCAAATGTACGTTGTTAAGTTCACCTTGGGACAAATTGTTTTTCTCAATATAATAGTGGTATGGGCCAATTTGCTTTCATTTAGTTTTATTCGCCTCGCTATAGCCACGCCCTAACAGCATTGAGGTGTTCTTGTAACGCTTTTGATGCTATCATATTCTGATGAATCTTCAGATCATAAGTGCAAATTAGATATAACAATGAATCTAAAGTGCTACTTTGAGGTAACCTGGCTTATATTTGATACATCTCAATTTTAGCATCATGATGTTTGATTTTAAAATGCCTGTTAGGCAGGTAACGTTTTTTTAATTTTATAGATGAGTTCGTTGTGCTAAACCTTACCAAATGCCTGGGACACATCTAAAAAATAGTTGAGTAATAAGCACTTATTTTAAAGAGCATTTTAAATCTCAGCGGCCACTCTGTGCACTTGTTCCGTTGTGTTATTCTTTTGTCCATATTTTAATCCAAATTATTGATCCGGAATAATGTGATTTTGCTCTGGAATTGGTGTTAGGTTCTGCCGGTAATAAGCTACTTGAGTTATTTCTCTACCCGGTTTTGGTACTATTATCATCTGTGCTATTTTTCATGTATCCTGGAGCCGTTATGGATTTATTTCATGACATACCAATGTTCCAATATGGTTCCAATTTAAGCTTTTAATGGATCCAATTATCGATCAAACCATTTTCTGACAGCCTAAATTCATTTCACATACAGAGTTTGGCATAAATGCTA
The DNA here is from genome assembly GCA_963556175.1 of Tipula confusa. NCBI lineage: Eukaryota > Metazoa > Arthropoda > Insecta > Diptera > Tipulidae > Tipula > Tipula confusa. The sequence continues at coordinate 174,388,249 of OY744476.1, read as the reverse complement.
ATTATTCAGCAAATAATTGGGTTTTTAAATGAATCACTTCTGATGATTGATGAATCGGTTAGCCTGAGTTGGTTGTTTTAATTTCCTTGTGGTTTTCAACAGTGAGTAGCCCGTATCAGAATAAGGTGAGAGACTTCCCCTGCCCCCCAGATACTGTTTTATGAAGTTTTCGACTAAAGTTTTATTTAATACCTGAATTGCTTTGTTCAGCTTCATTTTTAACTGGAAATTTATGTGACCGGTTATTTAACTTTTGAAAATTTTTGATCGGTAACGTAGCTATTTTGGCCGCATGTTTTAATAGATCTGTATGGTAAGTAACTGCACAATCTAATACACTAGTGATCTTCAGTGATAATTTTAAGTCGCATTTTTCACAAATGCTCTTTCGTTTCTACTTCGATTAGCGAGTAAGCCTATAGTATCATAAAATGTGAACCCATATCCGAATTAAAATGATTTTTAACTGAGAAGTGAATTTCAGAGTTTAGCATGATATTAATATTCTGGTTGCATAAAAAATGTTTAACTTCTAACTTTTATTGAGTTAGTCCGTTTGCATTTCGTAAGTCCAGTGTACTCGTATAAGTGCGGATACTCTTTTGTGGCCCTTCAAATGAATATGACTAGATATGCTTTGTATGTTTTAGTGCCTCGACTGCGATGTATTTTTGGAACAAATGGTCCATAAAGATCTGTTCTAACTTTAACCAACTAGAAAATTGTTTAATTTATCTAGTGACTCTATAAATTGGCAACTAATCTAAAAAGCTGCAGCCCCTCGAAATTCTAATATAAAAAAGGATTAGAGTGTAATCAATCTAACTCTTTTAATTAATTGAAACACTTGATGATTTTAGAATATTTATTTTTAGTAACAAAATTATGCAATATAACTTTTACATATGACGGAATGGAAGTAAGTAAGAAATTGACAAAACAAGATGGCCACGAAAAGTAAAAAAAACAAATTGATGATGATTGCGTTTACAGCAAGAGTTGACTTTGAGTTGCATCCAACACTCCTCCTCAATTTCTACTTTATAACAACTGCTTCCTCTTTCCTTGAATAATGAATGAAATTAAAACAATCCGCTGTCCTTTCGAAGTGATTGTGGCCGATTTATGCCCAGCGGCTTGGTGCACATATCTGCCAGCATCTCGTTGGTAGGACAATACTCACATCGAAAAAATTGCTTTCCGATGTGATCCTTAATAAAATGTCGCCTAGTGTCGATGTGCTTAGATCGGCTCGAGAAACCTTCTTGGTTGATCACTGCTAAGCAGGTTTGATTGTCTTCGTATATCAAAGTTGAGTTGTTTATGTCGGCATTAAAATCATTCAATAACATTCGCAGCCAAATCGCCTTCTTACATGCTTCGGACAATGCAACAAACCTCTGTTGATGATAGTGAAACGCATGATTGCTTCTTGCAACTCCAACTTATCGTTGCCCCGAATAACTTGAATAAATAACCGCTGTTTGATTTTCGATCGCATCGATCTTCGGCCCAGCTGGCATCTGCATACCCAAAAAATATGTTCTCGCATTTAACATCTCCCATGCGTAATCTTAAATCGTTTGTATCCTTTAGATAACATACAACTCTCTTCAGCTTTGTCCCAACTTCGACACATACAGCAAGCTGCCAATCACTTGTTGATATCCCGCGTTATTTTGCAGCAGATCAGGCAATGAACCCTTCTGATATTCTGGCTTCAACGGGTATTTAGATATTTTTGCACCTTCTAAATTGAATCGATTCACCATGTGATTGATGTTTGGTTTCTGACGTATGTTAAATACTCCATTAATGTCCTTGTCGACCTTTATTCCAATGTACGTCTTTATTTGGCCCAAACTATCAACTTTGAATTTGACGTTCAGAATTTTCTCAACTCGCTTGATCGCGTTACTGTCACTACAAGGCACCACGATGTTATCGACGTAGATTAATATATAGCAACATCCATTGCCGATTTGCTGATAGTATAAGCATGGGTCTGTTTCACTGCGATGAAATCCTGCATCGATAAGTTTTGGTATGTGATTTTTAGGTCTATGGTTATGGGTCACAGAAACTGTAAAGGATCATAAATGCGTGATGTTTCTGATACAAATATCCTTTTTGAGACTTCAGGTAGCTTGATCTTTAAATAAATTAAATATTTGTGATATTTTATACCGCAACGCACTGAAATCATTTTGTTTCTATTGGTTATGTTTCAGGATGAGAGTTCTCTTTCCTCGATTGCATTGCAATGGTTAATAGAGCTGGATTAGTTCCCGACCATTTTCGTAATGTAAATTTCCCCTTCTTCAGTAGGGCAATAGTCGCAACAGTAGTGCCTAGGCAGTCGAATGTACTTTCTCATATTTTTCTGCTACTAGTTAAAAAGTAAAGATATCCAGAAATGAAGAGGTTGGAGTATCATAGGTATAAGGGAGGTACCATATAGGTATTGCAGCCATAAGAAGAATCAGCGGTAAAAATATGCTGAATGTTTGACGATAACTGGTTTCAATTCTTGTTGGTGGTAATTGGGTAGAAATGGTAGGGATGATTAGCTCACTAAATTAATGTATATGGTACTTTTGGTCCCAAATGGATTGAATTTTAAATTTAACCACACCTCATGACATACCAGCTTCGCAGTTGTTTAGGGTTCTAGAAACTTGCGTCTTTAATCGAGGAACTTTAAGACATTTAGCACAGGATTTAGTGATAAAATAATGTGTCGATCCGAAATCCAATAATGCTCGAACTTTTATCCAATCTCTTTTGCTGTTCTTTACTTGTATATTTGCAGTTGGTAAGATGTGAAAGTAATTCTCCGACGTTGCATGGTTGTTGATAAGGGTCGTGCTTGAAATCGTATCACCACCGGGCGTTGAGAGCTTATTGGATTCAATACCGCGGAGTAAAAGCGTCTTCTGTTACATTTCTATTATGATTTATTTATAAACCTTGTGCACCAGTTGTGTTGCTATCCATCAGAAAGTGGACATCTAACTAAGATAGCTGCATGAAAGGGCCTACTAAAGGGTGATTTTTTAATAGCTATAGGAAATTTTTCCAAAAAAAGATACATAAAATTAAGAAAAATGCATGAAATCTTTATTTGAATCGATAGTACGGTCAATATAATTTAATGTTTGAAGATTATTTCATGCAAATGTTGACCGCGGCTGCGCTTCAAATGGTCCATCCGCATAGTCCAATTTCGGCATACACTTTCCAACAATTCGGTCGGTATCTCACGAATAAAGGCTTCAATGCTGTCTTCCAATGCGTCAATCGAAGCGGGCTTGTCAGTATAGACATGAGCCTTAACATAGCCCTACAAAAAATAATCTAAAGGCGTTAAAACGCACGATCAAGCCGGCCAATTGACCGGTCCCAAACATGAAATAAAGTGTTCACCAAACATACCTCTCAATTGGTTCATTGTTTCGCGTGCTGTGTGGCATGTGGTACCGTCTTGTTGAAACCACATGTCATGCAAGTGAAGCTCTTCCATTTTGGACAAAAAAAAGTTGGATATCACCTCACGGTATCGCTCACCATTCACAGTTACGTTGCAATTCGCATCATCTTTAAAGAAGTACGGTCCAATGATGCCACCAGTCCATAATCCGTACCAAACAGTAACTCTTTCTGAATGTATTGGTAGCTCTTGCAATGCTCCCAGCTGATCTTCACTCCAAAATCGACAATTCTGCTTATTTACGAATTCATTCAGCCAAAAATGAGCTTCGTCGCTGAACACAATTTTTCGATAAAAAAATGGATCTTCCGCCAACTTTTCAAGAGTCCATTCACCAAAAATTCTGCGTTGTGGTAGGTCGTTCGACTTCAATTCTTGCACCAGCTGTATTTTGTAAGGCTTCACACCTAAATCTTTCCGCAAAATTGTCCACGTGGTTGAGTAACAGAGGCCCAATTGCTGCGAACGGCACCGAATCGATAATTGAATGGTCATCACTAACACTGGCCGATACAGCTGCGATATTTTCTTCAGTTCACACTGTACGTAAGCGTGTTGGTGATTTAATGTCCAACAATGTAAATTTGGTGCGAAATTTAGTCACAATAGTCCGAACAGCCGCTTCAGTGGGTCGATTAAACTGACCATAAAATGGAAGAAGCGCGCGATGTACTTTCTTAACAAGCACGCATTTTGATAATAAAATTCAATGATTTGCAAGCGTTGTTCGTTTGTAAGACGATCCATGGTTAAATTATAGACCATACTGTAGATGTTTGATATTGACACAAAACACGAAACATACGTGACCTGTCAAAATCAGTGTTGCCAAAAAGAAAATAGTTAAAAAATCACCCTTTAGTACTAAATAGTGTCTTTGGTTTAGGGTATGGTTTATCTTGATCAGAATCACTTCATCATGTTTATTAGTAGGGTCAGGTTAGGATCAGCTGTAACTAGAGCATTAAATCAGTTGCTCCTTGAGAAGATCTGCCTTGATTTGCAACAACGGGTTTAATCTTACTATATGGTTTTTAGGCGAATTCTATGCGTAAACTTCTTTCAATTTTATTATCAACCAGGAAGTATCAATCATACTCAGTTTTTGATGCATTAGTTTAATTGTCTTCATTTTTTGTGCTTTATCATTAGTTTTGTTGTTTGAAGGAAATCTGCCCCATTACATTATTTTATTTAGTAAGGAAAGCTAAGATTAAAACCAAGTCACCTGGTACCTGTAGTTCACATATTCAGCTATCGTGAGTTCAGCTATTGATAATTTTATCTGCGCCTCTCAACCACATCGTCTGTTCCAATAAAAATTACCCAGGAAGCACCACGAGAAGGTTTGAAATTAGGACTCTACTCTCAAATAATCCCAAATAATCCTTTGTTATCTGATAACAATTTTTTAACTAAAATGGGTTGAGATACGAATACAGATGGCATCATTTATCAAAACATCTATTAAAATCTGTTTCTCCACACACAGATGCTAAATGTTTATGCTTGCGGAAACTTTACAACAAATCTTGCTCTATCACCATCTTCTCCTTCAAAATAAATAAAAACGAATCATGTTACGATACGGAACACTAAACAAACATAAGAATCGTGTATATACTCCACTGAATTAAACAAAACGAACTTTCTAAGAAGAATAAACTGACCACAAATTAAATATTTACCCTTATGCTTTACATAAATCCTGTACATACCAATTTACGATTCATCATCATAAAAAAAAAACACATAAGCTTTCATTAATTATGTACATGAAAATTATATTAATTTCGAAATCACCACCACCTTTCTATCCAATTTCATAGCCGGTGTCATCCTGTGTAAATTTTACGTCTTTTAAAGCTGACAAAGCGGTACTAAAAAAAAGTTCTAGCATTACTGTATAATTTTTTTGTTGTTTTATACCTCCGCGTGCCAGGAAATCGTATATATGATTTATCTGCGGCATATTTTCAGACAACAAAAGCTTTAAACGGGTAAAACATGTCGTATTTATGGTGGTTGATTTATATGATGGTATGGTTGATGTACTCTGGTATGTTAATGTTTTATAATTTATGATTTGTTTTTATGAATTTTATGTTAAAATGCGGAATCGATAGCCGATTTAATTTATTGATCCGTTTTATTGTGAATTTTATAATATTAAGCTACGAACAGATTTTATTGTCCAGTAGCAGCATGATTAAAATATTGCGAATATGGTTTTCGATATAATTAAATTTTATTAATTTGATTGACAGTTGGTGTCGTTATACCGGAAAATGTATGACGATTTGCATGATATACAAACATTCAGTTTTGATATGAATGTCATTCTGGATTCGGACTTTAATCCTTCGTCTTTAAGACGCTAAACGGCACGCAACCAGTATAGCTGCAGAGATGCAAGAAGCGTCATAGCGCGGTATTATATAAAAACTGAATGAAAAAAGAGGAATGTCCTCCGTTTACATGTAGAAAGTGAGAGGCATCAATTAAAGGAAGGAGTTACCCTTGGCGAAATTATAAATTTGATTGCATATTCAATACAATTCTTAATTATGGCCCGATTGTGATGAATGATCTGAATAGATTCGAGGGCAAGAGTTTTTGCCTCGACCGATGAAGTTAATAGTTACTTAACCAAAAAAGAATCAATAATGCGAACGCTCAAAATGGTTTTAGATTATTATAATTTTCTGTATGGTTTTGTAGACGATGTATATTCACCGACGAATGCAGCCTAAAATGACCGATTTTTACATATTTATTTTGTAATACATAAAGCATAAAAAGATGTACATACAACAGTACATTTGTACATAATATAAAATAATGATTTTTAATATACAAAATATAGGAGAGAACAGGGCATGATTGATCGGGCTTGTTCAGACACCTTAACCAAAGCTCTGGTCATCAGTATTAATACTTGTATAAAACATATATACATTTCTACAAATAATTTTTATGCAAAAAAATCTATCAATGCACTTATTATGTTTTGAATACCCCTAACACCAATAAAGCTAATCACTTTCCATCAAAATTTAAAACTAAGTAACCAATGCAAATCCAATCATATTTAATTGTTAATAACACTCCGGTAAACATCGATAAATATTTTTAATAAATAAATTTTCCAATAACCAAATATCCTTTTTCCGCTTTTACCCAACTTTTTCATGTGTGCACGGGCATCAACAGTATATGATAACATATAAAATACACAAATGATTATCTTCATCAAATATTTTGGTTTTGGTTTCCAAAAATAAGATGAGAAAAAAAAAAATTCACAAAACTCGTATTCAACAAAAGAACAGTCTGGAATTTAATATCATTTGATTGACAGATAAATCAGTTTTTCCCTTTTATTTATATACATCCTATTTTTCCATTTCACTTAGTTTTCCAATCATCGATTGAATAAAAGAAAATATTTTTCTTTATCGTTTATCCGACCGTTCGTATACGTTTTGTTGTTATAATAAAATGTTGTTTGCCTACAAATTCCAAAAAACTAAACTTAATTTAATTTCCCTTCCTGCATGTAATTTATTTTGGTTGCCTTACCTACATTTTTGATGTTCGATGTGCCAGTGAACTCGATTTCGTTGAAACGAATGAAATTACCACTATAGATAGGTATAATGGCGCAATATAATAATAATAAACTTAGTTTTAAACGCTACTGCTGGCCCGTGCTGAATTAACAATCCATTCATGTTGTTTTAGAAAAGCTAAAAAACAATTTTCAAAAATCAAAAGATAAAACGCGTCACTCTCTTGCGATCTTTGCGCCTAATCAAAAATAAAAATCGGTTTTTACAGGTCAGTACGGTTTTGCTCCCAAGCTGGCTCTTTGTATCGCTGCACAATTCATTTAGGATTGGCTCGCGGAACCATCCCGGATGTACTGACTGACCCGCCAAAGGCTAATCAATATTCACACATTAAAGCATTACTATTAGAAAGACTAGCGCCTTTCAACGAACGGAAACTTGAGGCACTATTGATTAGAGAAGAATTAGGTGATCGAAAACCATCTAAAGCACTGCGTCATATCACGAACCTGGCGGGAACAAACTTCAGTTGTTCCATTAAACGTTCGTTGTGGACACGAAAAATGCCGGAGATTATACGTATGGCACTCGCTGCTCAGCCAGACACCGTACCCCTAGAGACCTTAGCTGGGATGGCAGACAGGATGCGTGAGATGATGAAGGTACAACAGCTGCAACTACAAGCAGCACAATACGTTAATAGACCGCACATCAAAACCAGAATGCATTAAGAAAGAAACAACTATAATACGCCTCATACCAGCCAGGACGTCAGAAACAGACCGTTGTACTCAACGTCACGAAGTCACGATCAAAAAGATGTTATAGCAAGAATAAATATGGATCGTCAAAGAGCACCACAATCGACAACGGTTATGGTACGCTACTATGGAAGTATTCTTCCTTAACAGCGGAGCCAAACTAGAATTTACCCGAAAAACACACCGTGGTTCATCATATTGTTACATCAGGTCATTTATCTGTAGCAAGACCACGTCGACTAGATCCAATACGTCACAAAGCAGCTTATACCGAATTCCAACATATGGTGGACCTAAGAATCTGCCTGCCATCGGCATCTCCTGTCTCTTGTCCACTTCATAGGTTAAAAAAAATCACTCGAATCCCATTTAGAATTTGTTTTTGGCTATATTGGCGACATTCTCGTCCCATCACAAAATGAGGAACAACACAAATTTGGAACAACTTTTCCAACGACTCGAAGATTTTGGCGTCAACATCAAGAGTTCAAAATGCATTTTTGGTTCGAATTCACTCGATTTCCTTAGTCACACAATCACACCTAATGGAATTCTTCCAACTAAAGAGCACTTGGATTCTTCTCCAAGAAACTCACGGAAGCTGAAAGAAAATACTCAGCATTTGACAGGGAATTACTTGCAATATATTTATATCTATAAAACACTTTAGACATCACAAACCTCAGACTAGAGCACTTCAGTCTAAAACTGAACTTAATCCTAGATAAGCGCGACATTTGGATTACATCAGTCAGTTTACTGTGGATATCCGGCATGTGAAAGGTAAAGACAATGTCGTGGCGGGTACATTATCCCGCACGATCGACAACGAAGCGGTACCAGACAACAATCAAACAAACACAATCGAAACAGTTAAAGCAAATTTCGACTATCACACGATCACTCAGGCACAAAAAGCAGACTTAGAACTTCAGAATTTACTTTCTGGTTCCAAATGTCGAGCAATTATAAACTAAGTTCAAGCAATTATAAACTAGAGCTTTTTAAAAGGCCTGGCTTTCAGATATACTGCGAAACATTAACAGGAAACAATCGTCCATATATCGCAGAGTCGCTCCGTCATACAATCTTTAAATCTTTACACAATATTTCACATCCAGGTATCCGCGAAAGTCGTAAACTTATTACTGCTCGATACTTCTGGTCTAGTATAAACAAGGACATAAACCACTGGACACAATCTTGTTTATCCTGCCAAAGTTCGAAAGGCAAACAAAGGCGCCTTTAGGACAATTCGAAATCCCATCAGGTCGATTTGAACATATTCACATGGACATAGTGGGACCTCTTACTCCGTCCATCGAAGTGAATGTCAACATAGACCGTGGCCAAAACATTCGTAAACAATTACATTTCCCGATTCGGCGTCCCGCTTGAAATCACGACCGACTAAGGAACGCAACTCGAATCCAAACTATTCATCGAATTAACGAAACTTCTGGGATCTCATCGCATACGAACAACCACTTATCACCATCAAGTGAATGGCATGGTCGAACGATTCCATCGACAGCTTAAAGCTGCACTTTGGGCTCGAGGCAATACAATACATTGGAGCTCAGAAATACCTAACGTTCTACGTGGTATTCGAGCCACGGTTAAAGAAGATCTTAATTGCTCACCAGCCGAGATGGTTTACGGTGAAACTATCAAATTACCCGATGAGTTCTTTATTGAAAATCCTCTTACACCTCAATCATTAACTGACACAGTCATCGACCAACTATGCAACACTATGCAAAATCTTGTCTCCTCTGCAACACGACAACCTACTCATAACGATATATTTGTTCCTAAATCGTTCGAGAAATGCGATTTCGTTTTCGTAAGAGTAGACAAGATTCGCACTGGATTACAACCTCCGTACGAGGGACCATATAAAGTAATAAGAAGATTACGACGACACTTTGTTATTTTGATAAAAGGAAAACAGCAATCTCTGTCTATCGATCACCTCAAACCTGCGTACGGAATACTGTGTTCTGCTGATTGAATTACATAGTCCCAAAAAAAAATCCTTTCGCATCAATGACCAAATCACTTTTTCATACGGCCCTTCAACTGCGTAGGTTAGAATTATTCATGTTTAAATAATCCTACACCGCACAACACTTTCGCTTCATTCAACAAAATCATTCAATCTTAGTGACTACACTGCCACCTATATTCAGAATAATTATGTTTTATGTCTCCACTTATCTTACAACAACAAAACGTAATTTCATATTTTGTGCAGCGGACAAATGAAAGTCAAACAGGGAGACTCTTCATAATTGGTGCACATTCATATTGATATGCGTTTGGTCAATATGAACATCAGAAGAAAATGCATCACCCATTTTTCTATTGTGCTCGTTGGCTATGGCAATAAAAAACGGGACAATCAAGAATATTAGTCTTGTGGGTTAGGAGAATATAGTAAGTAACTAGTCGAAAAGTGGTTTTCAAACGAATCAGTGATCCGTGGCGATGTTAAAAAGTCTAATTCAAATTCCTATAAAATTTATTATAAATTATTGTTAATAAATTATAACGCGATAATTATAATTATAATTCTAGTAAAGTTATTATTATTATATAATAACAAAATTAAATTTTTGTATGAATAATAAATGGAGTCATAATCACAAGTTGTAATTTTCTTACTTAATTATTAAGTGAAGTGAAGACAAATTATAATAGCGTTATAACCCCTTTGCTGATTTTTGGCATATAAATTATTTGTTGAAATATAAATATATTTAATGGGAACCGCTTAGAACTGGACATTTTAAAACTGGATAATTGGAAAATTGGATAATTCAAAACGAGATAAGGTACAAAACGACATATGGTCGTTTTGTACCTTATCTCGTTTTGAGCGGTTCCCATTTGTTTTATAGCATAAAATAAATTATTTTATACATTATTTTATATTTGTTCCAATAGCTCTCGTTATGGTATATATAAATTGTTTGTTCCCAAATAAAACCAAAATTGCAATTACGTTAATTAAATTTGTGTTATTTTATTTTACTTGTTCGTTCTCGAAAAAGAAAAAAAAAAACTGTGACTTAGCAAAAATATCCACAATGACTACTAGCAGGACATCTATCGTGTGAATATATATTGCAGCCATGTTCTGATCATTCATTTTTAGCGCGTTTAGAATTTAAATTTACTACTACAGTACATGACATAGCTTTGATGTCACAAAAAATTAGTAAGTAATTTATACGTTATAATTCCAGAAGTTTTTTTTTTTTTTTTTGTTTCTGAACTCTGCAATCTGTTTTGGGGCCGAAGCTCTCCCAACTCTTTCGCAGTTAATTTTTAACGGTCTACCTTACGCCGTCACCAGCCAAATTGAGGACGCACGAATACAGGTTCGATTTTAGATCCATCTGCACATTGCATTGCTCCAGCCAGCCTGCACTAACATGGACGATGGTTCGACCCATGGATTCTGCACTCCAACAGGGGGTCATAGTTGTGTTCATCGTCATCACCGATCGAAATTAGGTGATGAAAAATCCTTTTTGTAACCCTCCCCCGTTGGGATTCGAACCCGGTATCTCCTGTCCCAAACACCGCAGCTTTAACTACTTCGCCAATTGCTCGGTAATTCCAGAAAGTTATATTGTGCTCATTCTCCTGGCCTTAAAGAGCTTGTCCCTTTAACAATTTTCTTGATATATAGGAATTGGAACAATTTTGTGTAATGGTCGCTTGAATCTACTGCTGGATGTTTTAAAGTCATCACTCGGAATTGCTGGTCATCGCCAGGATGGACGTCGATTATTTTACCTAAAGCCCATTTGCAAGGTGGTAGGTACTCTTCTTTGAGTACTTGATATTGTGCATACTTTCATGCCATTTGTGACGCTGTTGCAAATTATTTAAATATTCAACCCGAAACTTTCGCCAAAATGTTAGGGTGCGCTGTTGCATGGCGGACAATAGTTTTGGTAAGCAAATGTCTCTTGTTTCATCATATTTCTCAGGTATTAAAATGAGTGTTGATCCTACTAGAAAGTGAGCTCGCAACAATACTTCAATATTTATGTTATCTGATGATGCTAAAGTAATTTGTCTTGAAATAACTATATGGCTTCTAGTTTTTAATGCAGATTCCCAAATACCGCTGAAATGTGGCGTTAATAGAGAGATGTAGTGCCACTCAATCGAATTCGTTGCTAAATAACTGCCAATTTCTTCTTGAAATTCGATTGACGTATTAAGTCGCTGAATATCGCTGGTTTATTTCCCAGCCAACACGGTTAACTGTCTCAATTTCTTGTCTGCTTCGACAAAATTGGACCCATTGTCACTGTAAATTTTGGATGGCAATCTTCGCCTGGCTATGAATCGTCGTAGTGCTGAAATAACCGCATCTGCCGTATAGTCCGACACTACCTCTAGATGAATCGCCTTTGTTGCCAGGCATACAAAAACAGCAAAGTACTGAACTCTATACTCTGGAAGCTGACCCATGATTTGCAACTTGTTTACTAAACTTCTACTCTTAATAATCCAAAATCTTTGCCTACAAAGAAAAAAAGTTAGAGAATCCTCTGAATGGATATGTTTTATGTATATATATCTAATGATTAGTCAACTTAATAGGTTCTGTTTCGATTGAGCACGATTTGAGAATCAGTCCACGCATGTTTGGTGTGTGGGATGTCCTTTAGCAGGTCAGACACCTTTTTCAAAAGTTTGGAAGCTAACACCCCTGCGCAAAGTTCCAATGGGTTCACCTTAGTTTTAGCCGTTATCAACGATACATGCACGATTCCCTCTCTTGACTCGCTCCGACAATAGATTACGGCGGCATATGCCCTTTCACTTGCATCAGCAAATGCATGTAATTGTACCTTTCCATCCAGTATCATGTGACTTTGACTTTTATTATTGACTTTATTTGTATCGGATCATCCCAACTCAACTTGGTCGATCATAACTGATGAAATTGAATTTTCATTAAAACAATAGAAGGAGGCAACCATCCACGGGGATCATATAATTTAGCAGATTCAGATAACACGTCGCGTTTTGTTATATGATTTGTATGTAAGGCAGCGGATTTGAAGGTTAGGAAGTCCTCTCCGGGGCACCAATGTAGTCCTAGTACCTTGATTGTCAAAGCGCTATCATCAATTTGCACGTATTCTTTTAAGTCGTTGAATTCCTTAACGTTGGGGGACCATTTCCTTAATTCAAACCCACCGGATAATAATATTTCACTTATTTTCCTTTTCAAATCAGCCAGACCTTCGACACAATCTGAGCCAGTGAGCAAATCGTCTACATAAAAATCAGTTTTAATCGCGTTCGCGGCTTCTAGATAACGTGTCAAGTTCTCCCTTGCAAGCTCTACTAAGTATCGTGTGGCTAAAAATGGCGCTGATGACGTTTCGTACGTTACAGTTTGTAACTTAAATATTTTCAACGGCTCTGATGGACTTTCCCTCAAAAATATTTTTTAATAGTTCTTATCATCTTCATTTATCTGGTTTTGGCGATACATTTTCGCTATATGTTCACTGATTGCAAATTTATGGGACCTGAATCGCAAAAGTATCTCCCATATTGACTGTTGAATTATTGGATAAACTAACAAGGTATCGTTCAGTGAAATGCCGCTTGAACTCGTACACGAACCGTCATAGACTACTCTTACCTTCGTCGTCAGATTATCTCGCTTAACGACCTCACGATGTGGCAAGTAAAAACTCTCACTTTCGTTTATTTCATATTCTCCAATCGCACATTCATGCATGTGGCCCATTTGTTGATATTTTTACATGAACTGTCCTTATTCATGATTAAGTGTTTTATTGTTTTCTAAGTTGTTCTCTAAATTATGAAATCGCTTCTTTGCCACATATGAAAAATTCTCAAGTTTCTCTGCAGTGTATTTAAATGGCATCCTTATCACAAATCGCCCATCTTGACTTCGCTTAGTGTGCGTTTTGTAGTGCCTTTCAATCTCATGATCATCCGGATTACTAGCCGTTTCACCTAGTTCTTCCTGTTCCCAGAATCGTTTAATAAGTGATCAATGTTTAGCTCGAGGCTAAGATTTAAAATTTTAGATGTTCCTTGTGTGCCTCCCGATTATGTAGACTAGAACTGTATTTTGAGCAATCACCAATGCCTTTCATCTTCTGCCATTTCTTAGCAGATTGAAGAACAAATCTGGTCCAACAATCATGTCAATTTTTCCAACCTTGTTGAACTGAGGATCAGCTAGCTCGATTTCGTCAAATACTTCGATGTTGGTCAACTTTTTAAAATCAAGAAAAATGCCTTTATAATTTCATTCGTCTGCCTTGGCATAAATTCAATTGATGCAAGTCCTTCAGTTACTAGTTTTGATGTTGCCAAGTCAGCTGTTGCAATTCGCGCATTTCTTTTGGGAATATTAAGCTCCTTAAAAAATGTAGAGTTAATGAACGAAGCTTTTGATCCACTATCCAATAGCGCCCTGCATAATCGAAATCTTCCCAAAACATCCTTAACTCTTATCACGGCTGTAGGGAGGATGGTATAATCGTTAGAATTGATACTTCCCATTTGAAGCGTCCTTATATATCTTTATTTCGCACACTTGTTTAAACCGTGATTGTCGCTGCACGTTGGACATATTTTGACTGGTTCTACACTTACATTTGTATTGGTAATTGGTTATCGGTTCAGCCTTCTCGAATGCATCGCCTCGTTTATTGAGAAACTCATTGAAGCCGGTCAACTTGGGGAATGAATTGTTGTGTGATTCCAAGGCCCAGGCGGTTTTTGTTTCGATGTCACATTTCTCAATTAACAAAAATATCAAACACGTGACCCTGCATTCAGCATCAGGATCTAACGCTGTTATGCCTCTAATAATTTCATCGGTTGTATCAGCCATTTGGCGAAGATCCTTTGATTTTCCTTGTAACCTTGGTTGATCAAGGAACTGTCTGATGAACGTGTTCATTATATGATCCTTATGGTCATAGCGTTGCACAATTTCCTCCCACGTGCCATTATAATTACTTTCAGTGATTTGAATATGCTTTACTAAATTAGCCGCTTCACCAACGAGTAAACCTTTTAAATATTTAAACTTGTGGACGTTGGAATCTCATCACGACCCACTTCCTTTGTAGTAAAACTCTTTTCGTGGAGATTATTAAAGTAATCCCTTAACTGTTGCATAAATGTACACATCGTATCGTTGAATTGTTGATGTAGTGTAGTTCTTGATACATAACATTTTTCCTTGCCGATTCGGTTGTTAATAATGCCTTAAGCCTGTAATATCGCCCTTCTTGTTCATCGATTTCCGATGGTTGGTTATTCCTACTAGCCGGTCGTCTGTTTCCTTAAATTGACTGTACGAGCCTTCCAATAATGCAAGCCGAATATTTATATCTTCATTGTTCGTTTCCTTTAAATTCGTAGCGCAAAAATTTTAATCACAAATTTAATCGCAAGGTCACAAATTAAATCACTAATCGCTCACACTTTATAATGTTCAACTTGGTTCACCTTTTGTAAGATCGCAAGTTTATTGTTCCAAATCATATCTGGCTCGAAGGACCATGTTCCAATAGCTCTCGTTATGGTGTATAAAAAAGTGTTTGTTTCCAAATAAAACCAAAATTGCAATTGCGTTAATTAAATTTATGTTAGCAAAAATATCCACAATGACTACTAGCAGGACATTTATCGTGTGAATATATATTGCACCTATGTTCTGATCATTCATTTTCAGCGCGTTTAGAATTTAAATTTATTACTACAGTACATGTCATAGCTTTGAAGTCACAAAAAATTAGCAAATAATTTATACGTTATAATTCCAGAAACTTATATTATGCTCAGCATTTACACTGATGGCCAGAGCTTTTGATTAAGGTATCATTTATCACAATCATGCCGCTATTTCGTGTTGCATTCAATATACAATCAAAGACGTAAAATTGCAAAGGATAACCCCTTGCTGATATTTTAGCTTACAAATTATTTGTTGTTATAAAGCCTATGACAAGTAAAGAATACAGTGGTCGAGTTCTTACGCTATCATAATCGTTTATATAGAAGGTAGATAAACGCTATGATACCACAAAAGCACCACAGCAACACATCGACAATTGATGAATGAAAATCAATTTGTTGGTTATATGATTTTCATTTTCAATTTACTCTAATCGATATTATTAGTAAACAAGCACAAACTCATATACATACACACAAGCACTGATTTAACATAAAGCATTAAGAAAAGCAAAACATTTGAAACGAGAGTGATAAGAAATTAAATTTTTTTTGCGGAATTTCTTGAGGATTATGAACGAAATGAAGAAGACGATTATAAACTTTTTAAAAGATTTGTTTTTTGTTGTTAGTAAAATCTTATATTATACTGATATTTCTGTTATGATATAAGATATAATAACTTTTTATTATAAGATTAACGGATTGACAGATAATTAATAATGGCAAAATAAAACAAAATTTTAATGAAATTAGACCAAATTATAATTTTGAGTTTACAAAAGTTGTTTAAATTAAATTTTTATCCTAATCATCTTGAGATTTATCTATTTTTACTTTGAATTAGATACAAAACACCAAAAGTCCCACAATTTCATTTGAATGAAAGGGCAATCAAATAATGGTGCTATGCTATTACTGTCTAAATTTTAACGGAAAAATTACAGATTTAGTTTGTAAATTTTGGATAGTTCGAAACGTTTACGTACATTTTTATGCAGTAATAACCAGTACAAAACGCTATTAACGGAACTACAGCCATTTGTAACCCGTCCACAACCAATATTTTTTACGCACATTTTCCCTAAATACGCAAATCTATAGACTGTCTAAATCGGGGTTACAATGTAACATTAAACAACTCACATTCGCGAAGGAGGGCGTTTACAAGAAAGCGGGAATACAAACAGAAGAGAGAGAAAGCACTACGAATTATTTGAGAGTGTGCAATTAAATAATATATTGGAAGTATGACGTCAGGGATGAAATAAAATAAATTAAAGTTCGAGAACAGCAATATATTGATATAAACACGCGATCAATTTGCTGCAGAAGTCAGTTCTTATTTAGCAAGTAAAGGAGTGCTAAAATATAGTGATCTAAAATTGATATTCAGTAAAAGTGTTAAAAAGTTTTTTACAAAAGATTGGCAAATAATTTTTGTAAATTTTTGGAAATAGTTTGGTGTTTTGAAATTTCAAAATTCGAAGATTTGAACGAATTAGTAAAGCCCACAATTCGTAACAATTTGGTGTTATAAGTGAGATTCCAAATGCCGTATTAAGAAAAATTATACTAATTTAGTAGTTTTGTTGTCACAAATAAACCGCATGTCCCTTCGTTATATATAAGTATGTATGTATGGGTTTTTGTTTTTGTTTATTTTAAAGGATGCGATCTTAATTTTAGCAAGGGGAAATATGTGGTACATGATATCAAGGAGAGTATGCTTGTCAGAGGTGGGGACACGGGCGGAATAGTACGAGTAACTGCGTTTTTTCTGCGAAGTCCATATTTTTTTAAATCCATCTGATGGGTGACTTTAATTTGGTTTGTAGGGGGTTGCAATGGAGCTTGAATGTGATAGATTTTTTTATGGAATTTGTTTATTGTCGTTCGTTTTTCTTCACAGTCACATGCGTGTAGTCTGTAGGGTGCTTTATTTGTATGAAGGCGCTAACACGGTTGTTTTTTCGATTGGTTTTCGTTATTTCTTGTGCGATCGCCGATCGCATGCTATATGTTTTTTAATTTTGTTTTTTTCTGTTGTTCTGCGAATGCATGTGCATGTGTAGTTGCATAGTTTAGCAGGAGCAAAGTGTTATTTGTTCAGAGTGGATGATGCGCTTAGAGTCATTTCCTATTGTTGTTTAGATCCGTGGAGCAGTTTTTTTATGTTTTTCCAATTTGGAAATGTTGGCCAATGGTGATTTGGTGATAGATGTATTTTAGTGTGGGGGAGGGATTTTCTGATTCATACACATAGTTTTGTTTTACGGGGGGTAGTGGGATTCTTCATTGCACAGTGTGGAGTGTGGGGCTCTGTTGCGTTTTGGTTTCTAGAACCAGCGATCATGTGTTTTGGTTTAAGCTCGTTGATTTTGGGACCGACAGCAATTGACAATTGTTGAACAGTGCATTTAAGACACCAATCATAATTTTGGATCCCATCACATTATTCAAATTATTGTAAAATTAGTTTTTATCTTTGGGTGGCTTACATCAATGGGCAGATGAACACAAATGATTGACAGGTTGGCTGACTGCATGTGTAAACGTAGCTTATCACGACTGTACACACCATTATCAGATGCTTTGGGGTCGGAATCGGCCTGTTTCACCTGGGGTCCAGGATAAACCAGCCCCAAGACTACCGAGGTCGTCTCCGTTGTGGAGTGGTGTATAGCATTGGGATACAGGGTCTCCACATTTTCTCGAGTTTCTTGGAGAGCAACGAATTCGGGGCGATGCTCTTTCATGACTGATGTAGAGCAGACTGACTCGCCTGGCTTTCTTAGCGGCTTCGCTTTTCGCGTACCGGTCTTGAACTGTGGGTCCGTTAACACGCAAAAAAGGGATTCGAGTTGAGTTTTGGCGGTACTCACATTTCCTTTTGTTGATTATTTTAACAGTGAGCTTTTTGTGGAGGCGGGTGGTCGGCCCAGCGATCCAACTTTTGTTTGGTCGCCTCTTGCGACGGGCAAAGGGTGTTGTGGTGGCATTTAAGGAATGGCATGCTTGTTTGGGAGTCTTTTACGAGGCATAGGAGTGCCCTGCTAACCACAGGAACTCCCATGCTTCGTGAGGGACTTCTAGGCGAGCGTGCAACCCTTGGATCTCCACCACAGCATCCTACCGCAGCTTATCGTGGGAGGTGGCTGGACGAGGATTGGATCGTTGGGCTGACTACCCCCATCCATACAAAGCCCCAATGTTTAATGTATTAGCAAGGGCGATGGATGCCGCTCATATTTTAGCCGACCCCCACTTATGTTAACACACACGCAGTTTATGATCGGTGGGTGGGAGGTGCAGTGGCTAAGGAGACCAGGGGCGATTGATGGCATTCTATTAACCATGAAGGAGTATCGCTTGGAGCTCGTTTTCAGGAAACTGGATGGCTAAACAGTGGAGATCGTGTATCTCAGGGCTGTACATTGCTTTACAGTATGAGGATGATCCCGGCGGTTGGTGTTGGTTTTCTTCTTGGGCCCAGGGTAAGAGCTATATGTGTGAGCTGCGTTTGCGCATGCAACTAACCAACCTGTTCACAGCAATGTTGTGTCAAAGTTGAGAACAAGCTGTCAGAAATTTTTATAACTGGCTCTGGGGAATGGCAGGAAAATGTTGTCCTCGATAGTTTTTAATCGAATGTTAGAATTTACCTTTCGAAAAAGTGGAACACCTCAGGACAACATCTTGTACTGTCGGTCCAACCACCGTCAGTCTATTTTTTTTTAGAAGCCAGGACTCAATGGAGTTTTGTACTTTGCACTGTGTAGTGAGGGGGTTCATTGTTTCCTGTGGAGTGGGGTTGTGTGTGTGAGTCAAAGAATTGTTCTTCTAAATTGGAATGTATTTGTCATCGAGTTGCTATTGGCCGGCATTTCCGAATTGGAGAGGTATGGGGGATTGCTGTATGGATTTGGATAACAGTGGGGCGATTTTGGGCGTCATCTATATTAAACAAATGAATGTTTTGTTCTTGTTGAATTGTGTAGCTGCATGTGCGCGTGTATTTGTAGAGCAGCAGAGGAGGGAAACAGGATTGGGAAGGGTATGGCATGCGATCGGTGATCGCGCAGGAGGTGGTGGGGCGGCCGGGGAAACGATTGTGTTGGTGTTTTTATATAAGTGAAGTGTATTTTGTATGCGTGTGACTGTGAAGGGGAACGAGTGGCGATGGGACGGGTTCCATGGGGGAAGTCTGTCACATTCAAGCTTTATTGTAACTTTTTGTAGATTGAATTGGAGTTGCTCACTGGATGGATTTGGAAATTGTGGATTTTGCGGAGGGGGTGTTGTTGCCCGTGATATTTTGTCTGTGTCTTCACTTCTGATATAGTGTGTTTTCTGTGATAGTATCTATAAAAAACACGTGTTGATTCTAGGTTTTTGATATTAAAATGTTACAAAAGTTTTGAAATTATCCTTTCGTGACTTGTATTTGCACAGTTGTGGTAGTTATTTATTTTATTTTTAGAAATTTATTATCCTTGGTGTTCTTTGTTGGGACATTTTGTTTTAATTTTCTTTAAATACATAGATGAAATATGTATATATATGTATGTACATATAACACTAGGGTAATTGCTATAAAACGATGGGTTCGATCGAGTTCGAATGTTTAATTGTTTTAATAAGGTTCTATTTGTGGAATTTTCGGGCAGTACACCGGGTAAATTGGCAAAGTGTGGTTCGCAAACGTTTTGCTAATCAATATATGATATTTTACCTTAAAATTATTAAAATAAATAACAATTCTTTAATTACATATGCAAAATATAATAAATATTATAGATAAAATGTTTACTCTAGTTTTTTAGTTTTTGGGCTAAATTTTGTAATTCTTGGGTTCATTTGGTTTTGTCGGAGTGTGGAGTGTTTTGGTCTGTGCGTGGTATTTGAGTGGACACTTTTAGGGTTTAAATTAGGGTTTATGTGTTTGAAATTGATCCTTTATTTAGTAAAGTGAAGTTATATAGATTGTATCTGTACCAGAAAAGCTCTGAAGATTTTGTGTTAAACCCAAAAGAATATCCGTATGCCGTTGTTGAAAGCTATCATCCCGAAGATGGTGGATGCCGGCTTCTCCTACAAATTGCATGATTTAACGAGGATCTTGGGGGCCGTGAAATGGTGAGTGTCGAATCAAGTATCGCTGCTGCATTTAATTTGCGTACGGGTGCCGATGTTTTTTGATTAATTTCGATGTCTTTATATTTTTATATTCTGTATATTCTTGTGTTTCAGATTTGTTATATTGTGGTCTGTGTTACCACTGTGGTACGGTACTGAATTAACACCTAATTTTTGGCAATAACACAACGGAACGAATCAATTAATTAATCTTTAAATTTCAAGCGAAACTAATTCAATTTATTACAGCATATGGATTGCAGAATTATAATTTTATAATATTATAATTAATTAAATTATAATTTCAGATTGAAATTAATTCTATTTCTTACAGCCTATGGCTAAGAGCAATTAGTACATTAATTCTGTTTTCAGGGAACCTTTGCAGATTACAGATGAATGGTGGCACACTGGAGTTGATGATAAGAGATGACAAAATGCAGAGCAGTTCGATAAAACTGTAATTGTCTTATACTAACAGTAGTTTGAATATTGGCTACTGGGAAACTGGACCAATTCCATCATTACTAACATACCTTTTCTTTCCCTACCCCACAAAAATTTACTAACTATTGACTGTCACGGTGTTTGTAACCGGGTCGATCTCAAAAATTAACTAATATCCTTCCTTATCCTTTCAAGTATATGTAAAAATGGGTGTATGGTAGGCCCGGCGCTTTCCGGGAGATCCTGCTTAATGCTTGGTAGTACATTCTAAATCAATCAATCAATCAATCAATCATAAGTGAGATTTCAAATGCCGTATTGCTCCAAATAAAACAACAAGCGCAACAACCGAGCAGTTAGATTGATGAACTAAACGACGAAATGAAACAAAAACCAAAGCAAAAAAATGAGGAATTGGATAAATGGAAGGCGCGCTGGCAAGAAGGATACAACAGTTGGAGAAATCCATCTTAACTAATGTGACCGGACGTATTTAAGAGCTAGTAAAATCCTTTATAGGAAAGGTGCAAGAGTTAGAAACATCAATGGCAGTGATCGTAACCAATATGAAGGGGGAAATAGAAGATTTGAAAAAATTAATCACAGCTGATGTAACGAGGAAAATGCATGAATTGGAGGACAAAATGAAAGAATTTTTTTCCTTCCACACTGGTGAAACTGCGCTATCGAGCTGTGTAAAATGGATTGAAAACGAATAAACTCCCAGAAGACATAAAGAAATTCTCAAAACCGCCATCATTTGATGGGAAAGTTTCTTTACTGTACAGAGTCCTTTAAAGTATAGTTTCCGGACGCAAAACAGCATAATGGATAGACTGCTCCGAAACAACTTAATGCCTTGATTCTAGCTCTGCGGGTAAGGTAGCTAATGTGCTACACCTGAATCTTGAGGAAGTTGGAGTTTTAAAACGGACAATTCCATGCCAGAATATAAGGTGACCTTCGGGGAAACTAATTAGGAATAGTGAAACCTACCAATATGATTAAATATGGCTTTCTATTCAGAAGAACCTTTGTTAAAGCCCCACTAAAATCTCCAGTAACAGTTATGGCCTTGAGTCCGGCAGCAAGTGTGGCCAAGAAAGAGTTAGTGCTTAGGAAAGTTGAGAAAGTCGACTACATCACTAATTGCGAGTCTTGTTTATTATGCAACCATCTCCTGACAGTAGACAAGTGCCAACATGTTTACCATTATCTAGACAAAAGGAGGCCGATGAGCTGGTTAAAAAAATGGAACATGATGGAGTAATTGATAAATCCGAAAGCTTTTGGAGGTCACCAGTAGTATACGGCAAGCTCAACGTTATGACTAAAAATAATAGTTACCCATTGCAACGAATTGATGACACACTGGATACGTTAACAAGAGCTAACTTCTTCAGTACTTTGGATTATAAAAGCGGGTATTAGCAGGTTGCAACTCATGCGGCTATAAAGAAAAGTCGACCTTTATTACAGTATCAATTTTGAGTAATGGTGATTAATTCGATTAAAATAATGGCCATAGAAAAATGGCCATAGAAAAATAGCCTACAAAGAATGACCCAGACGACCGTGTGCAGACGTTCAGTGTAAGCATTGCATAGGATAGGAGGAGAAGAGTTACCTTGCACAAATTACACAGATCAGCTAGCAGAAGATCAACGACATGATGAGTTGATTGTCCCTATTTAGAAGTAGTAGAGCAAGGTAGAAGACCACTATGAACCGTAAATTGATTACAGTGGCAGTCGTTAAAATAGAAAATGTTTGGAAGACTTTGGGGATCGGCTGATGGTAACTTTATCAATAAATTGGCATCAATAATAGAAATGGACAATGGACAAAGTAAGAGGTCGGTTCTATTGGGTCAATTGCCAAAGAGGTATTAAAAAGTGCGAAGGAAGTGAAAGGTTTGCGCTGAGGGAAGATGATCCAATATAAAGTTGGAGGGCCATTCAAGCGATATGTGTGTACCGATCAAGAATCAAGAAGCTCGAACAGTCGAACAGACACAATTGTGAACAACTGGGTATGCAAATTTGGAATACCATTGGAACAACAGGCAGGATGAAACTTTGAGTCATCGGTATTTTAGGAGCTGTGTCAAATCCACAACAAGGACTACTTCATTGTACTTTTAGTCAGAAAAAATTATGGAAAGCTTGAAAATAACAATAGAAGAGCATCTACTAGAACAAAATATCTAAAACGATAAATTGTGCACTGAGTTTATTGTAGCAATGTACAATCTTTGTGCAGTCGCTACATGACTCTCCCGCAAGTAATGTCCCCTCTTAGTGAAGGTGTGAATGATGTTGTACTGCATCCATTAGAGGCGTTGAGTATGCGTAATGGGTTGGCTATGGTTCGTATCCATTATACTGGATCGTCTTTTTTGAAATTGGTTTGTCGATATAGGCGAGTTGAGCATAACGACTGTGGCATAGGATTGACAGCTAAATAGCTGAATCAATCAGCCATTTGTATTTTGTTTCTAGGCAGTAAGTGCCCGAGCCATGTTATCATATTAATTAGAGGAACCATTCAGCAAAGTGGACTATTTTCGGTGCTCGATATGCTGATATATTATTAGGTGAGTCTAATATGCCAAATGCTGGCATATGATATAATTGTACGGGCCTTTGTAGGGAGGTTGTAATCCTCCCTACGAAGGCCCGTACAATTGTCCAATGATTTTGGTACACAAATGTTTTCTTGAGTAGTTTGTCGTGAGGTGGTTGGAATGAGATCTCGCATAGTGTGGCGATGGTGATCGACGATTGTGTCATTATTTGTCTCTTGTGAAAAAGGTTTTTCTATAACAAATTCGGGAAGTTTGTCTGTTTGTCCATAGATCATTTCAGCGGGTTGCAGATTAGATCATCTTTTACTGTTGCTCTAATTCCCAGTGATATGCAGTGATATGCTTTCCCAGTGATATGCTTGGGGTTTCTGCACTCCAGTTGAGTGTGTTCTCTCGAGCCATTATTGCAGCTTTTAGCTGTCGATGGAAGCGTTTGACCATGCCATTGGCTTTTGGATTATAAGCCGTCGTGCGTATACGATGTGAGCCTAGGATTGTTGTTAACTCAGTGAATAGTTTAGACTCGAATTGTGATCCCTGATCTGTTGTGATCGTGCTGGGGACGCCAAATCGTGATACATAAAAGTGAACAAATCTATTAGCTATAGTGGTTGCTGTCATGTTATTCATGTTATTCATGCATTTGGAATAGGAAATTGTCCAAGTGGAGATTTCGTGTGCCTTTGAACCTTAGCACGTTGGCAAGATAAACAGTTTCATGCCCAATGAGTCACATCTTTGTTTATACTTGGCCAAAAATAGAGAGCAATAATCAATTTACCATTTGCAGGCATACCCGGATGTGAAATACTGTGTAGTGTATCGAATACGTTTCGACGTAGATCAATTGATATGTACGGTTTGTTTGTGCCGCTGCTTGTTTCGCAGGTAATATCAAGGCCAGGCATTAAAAAAGGTTGTAGAATCATGTTTTGATGACGAAGACGTCCGGAGCCAGAAAGTAAATTTTGAAGCTCCGCTTTTTGCGCCAATGCGATCTTATTAAGATCGTAGTAAGTATTATCTTGGGCCACTTCTGTTTTGGATTCGTCGGCTGGTGCCGGTATTGTCTACATTGACTACATTGTCTGAGCCAGCCACGTGCTGAATATCTGTGGTAAATTGACTAATAAAGTCCAAGTGTCTCGATTGCCTTGGGACCCGTTCAGTTTTAAACTGAATTACTCTTAAGTGTCTTTGGATTTTTCACTAAAGTGGCCAATTGCCTATGTATTGGTGGAAGTGTTTCAGCGAGATTTGGTATAAATCGGTCGGTGGTAATAGTTCACCATGCCAACAAAGCGTTATGTGCTTTTGATCGATGTTGGAGCTGGACAATTTTTAATGGCGTTCACTCGTTCCTCTGAGGGACGCACACCATTTAATGTGATGGTGTTGCTAAGAAAGTCTAGGTTAGATGTGCCGAACACACATTTTACGGCTTTAATGTGTATATCAAACTCCAATAACTTTTTGAATAGTAGTTCTAAGTGTAGTTTGTGTTGTTCCTCAACTTTAGATGCCAGAAGAATATCATCGATATAGACGAATTCAAAATCGAGTTCTCTGACGACTTCTTTGATGAAGGATACTTCTTAAGCAGATTACCACAACCGTTGTCGACTGAGAAATGAATGGATGTCGGTGTATTTACCTTCACCATAGTGGCATTGATTGACAGCTTTGTTGTAGCAATTTTGTTCCGAAGGTGTTAATTGTTAAGCCATTGACTGCCGAAAGATCTCTAGATTTTTGCCTAAAGTAGAAATTGTTAGCGAAAGAATAGATTAGAGGTGAATGAACTTGAAAGTAGTTGGAAAGGTTGTTGGAGATTGTGTGAATTCTGGGAGGAGATGGTTCTCAACTCAACCAGGTGGCTTACATGTTTTTTGATTTTTGGTCTGGTTTCATTTCCACATCATTGCTCTCTGTGGCATTATTGCTGTGGTCTTTAACATGGCTGCAAGGTTTGGTGTTGGACATTGTTGTCTCGGCTCTGATTCCTCGTATCCCGCCTGATCCCTTCTTGTTCGTAGAATTCAATGCATTTAGTGCTGGCAGCTGAAGCACTGGGCATTTCTTTTACTGTTGTTGAGAATGGTTGCCACCTAAATTTACATTTTTAAGTTAGGGCTTCAGTTAGGGTTTCGCACAAACTGAATATAAACTGCATTACGAAGCAAGAATTGTAGTTCTACTATAGGGTCTAAAACCTTATATCAAGGTGCGTATAGCCGAATGAACCATGAGGATAAAAAACGATCGTGAAATACAACCAACAGGATTGTGGCAGATAAGCGCACACCAGAAAGACATTAAGGTGTTGCATTTACCTCATCTTAAGAGACTAAATGATGCCATCATAAACTTGGGTGTGCTTTGGCCCCACTTCTCACGGTTAACATTTACTTTGATTGTTTACTTTGACATTTGTTTTAATTGCAATAAGTGGATTAGGACCTCTTCTATATCTAGTCCACCCTGTTGGACTAGATATAGAAGAGGTCCTAATGGCGATCAACATAATTATGCTGTTGTAGTGCAGCATCTATTAACCAAACCATCATTAAATGCACGTATGATATAATTAAGATGTACCTGTAGTATAACACGCCCACCATGCCAAATATCCTCTAATCAGATCTATTCAACCTTGTTCAAAGCATATACAATAATTTTGTAATTAAAATTAAAATTAAATTTTATTTTATAAAATTAGCACTTTCGTGAAATAATTAAATATTTATAAATTTTCAGTTTTGCATAATTGCATAGCACGTGCGCTAGTTCCATATATCTTTCATAAAACAGGTGTAAGTTTGTGTTTTTTTTTATGCAATGGAAAATTCCGTGTCAAATTCTCAAACTATTTGACACTGAAATAATAAATGATTTTATTTTGCGTTAGTTGACACCAAAACAACGGTAAATTACATGTCTCGTGTATATCAAGCAATACAGGGTGAACATTAGTGAAAAGTTATCTTTGCTGACTATCTTGGGGAAACGAAATAAATGAGATGATATTTTTGTGTTAAGATGAAACGAATATTAATCATTGGTCTTGTCAATTATTTCAATCATATTTCAGATTTATTTAAAAGAACTCCCACCATCATCATATACACCAGTTGTTACCGAGCAGACAATTTTGGTAAATGTTTGATTGTACAATCCAATCAATCATTTTTATTCGATACGTGAATAAAATAAAAAATAAAATCTTCGTCGGTTCCGATATAAGGTAACCATAATTAAATATTAATGGCCAATAAAATATATTAGTAAATTAAATCCAAAACGGTAGAGCACACGCGATTTTGTTATTAAATTAAATGATTGGGAACTCAACTTTATCCAAAAATAGACCGACACTTTCTTTATATAATTTACTCAACTTTAAAAATCGCTTATTTATTACTTAGCTAAGATGAGATCAAATTGTATCAATTTTTTGCTTAATTTTGAGCTGTCTTAAAATTAAAAAAGCCATAATCTGTAATAGTGGTCAGATTTTGCTCAACAATACCTCTAAGAATAGGGTTTTATGATCTGATAAACCGTATTAAATTTCACTCCAATTGCTTAATTATGGCTTAGCTGCTGAGACCAAATTGTATTCATTTTTTGCTTAATTTTGAGTTGCCTCACAATAAAAAAATAAAAAAATCTGTAATAGTGGTCTGATTTGACTCCACGATACATCTAGGAATAGGTTTTGTTGATCAGATAAACGATAACAAATTTCACTCAAATTGCTCAATTATTACTTACCTGTTGAGACCAAATTTTGTCAATTGTTTGCTTAATTTTGAGTTACCTGAAAATCAAAATAAGCCAAAATCTGTAATAGTGGTCTGATTTGGCTCAACGATACCTCGAAGAATAGGTTTTGTTGATCAGACAAACGGTATTAAATTTCACTCAAATTGCTCAATTATTACTAAGCTGCTGAGACCAATTTGTATCCATTTTTTGTTTAATTTTGAGATGCATCGAAAAAACAAAAACTTTAATAGTGGTCTGATTAGGCTCAACAATACCTGTAAGAATAGGTTTTGTTAATCAGACAAATGTTATTAAATTCCACTCAAATTGCTCAATTATTACTTAGCCGATCAGATCAAATTGCATCCATGTTTTGCTTAATTTTGAGCTGCCTCAAAATCAAAAAAAACAATATCAGTAATAGTGATCTCATTGGGCTAAGCGATACTTCTAAGAATAGGTTTTGTTGATCAGCCAAACGGTATTAAATTTCACTCAAATTGTTCAATTATTACTTAGCTGCTGATACCAAATTGTATTCATTTTTTGCTTAATTTTGAGCTGCCTCAACAATGCCTCTAAGAATAGGTTTTGTTGAACGAGTAAACGGTATTAAATTTCACTCAAATTGTTCAATTATTACTTAGCAGCTGAGGCCAAATTTTATCCATTTTTTGCTTAATTTTAAGCTGTCCCAAAATTA
Source organism: Tipula confusa (assembly GCA_963556175.1). Taxonomy (NCBI): domain Eukaryota; kingdom Metazoa; phylum Arthropoda; class Insecta; order Diptera; family Tipulidae; genus Tipula; species Tipula confusa. Next base: position 174,360,018 of record OY744476.1, on the reverse strand, counting down.
AAAAAAGTCAAAATATGTATTAGTGGTCTGATTTGGGTCAACGATACTTCTAAGAATAGGTTTCGTTGAGTAGATAAACGGTATTAAATTTCACTCAAATTGCTTAATTATGGCTTAGCTGTTAAGACCAAATTGTATCCATTTTTTGCTTAATTTTGAGCTGCCTTTAAATAAAAAAAAAATCTGTAATAGTGGTCTGATTTGGCTCAACGATACTCCTAAAAATAGGTTTTGTTGAGTAGATAAACGGTATTAAATTTCACTCAAATTGCTTAATTATTACTTAGCCAATCAGACCAAATTGCATCCATGTTTTGCTTAATTTTGAGCTTCTTCAAAATAAAGAACTAAAATCTTTAAAAGTGGTCTGATTTGGCCAATAATACCTCTAATAATAGGTTTTGTTGAGTAGATGAACGATATCAAATTTCACTCAAATTGCTTAATTATTACTTCGCTGCTGAGGCCAAATTGTATTCATTTTTTGCTTAATTTTGGGCAGCCTCGAAATCAAAAAAGTCAAAATCTGTAATAGTGGTCTGTTTGGGTTCAACGATACCTCTAAGAATAGGTTTTGTTGATCAGACAAACGGTATTATATTTCACTCAAATTGCTCAATTATTACTTAGCTACTAAGACTAAATTGTATCCATTTTTTGCTTAACTTTGGGCTGTCTCAAAATTAAAAAATCCAAAACCTCTAATAATGGTCTAAATGGGCTCAACAATACTTCTAAGAATGAGTTTTGTTGCGAGTAGATAAACGGTATTAAATTTCACTCAAATTGCTCAATTATTACATAGCTGTTGAGACCAAATTTTATTCATTTATTGCTTAATTTTGAGCTGCCTCAAAATCACAAAAGCCAAAACCTTTAAAAGTGGTCTGATTGGGCTCAACGATACCTCTAAGAATAGGTTTTGTTGAGTAGTTAACGGTAATAAATTTCACTCAAATTGCTCAATTATTACTTAGCTGCTGAGACCAAATTGCATCCAATTTTGCTTAATTTTTAATTGCCTCAAAATCAAAAAAGCCAAAATTTGTAATAGTAATCTGATTGGGCTTAACAATACCTCTTAAATAAGTTTTGCTGACCAGATAAGTGGTATTAAATTTCACTCAAATTGCTCAATTATTATTTAGCTGCTGTGACCAAATTGTATCAATTTTTTGCCTCAAAATTAAAAAAGGCTAAATCTTTAATAGTGGTCTGATTAGGATCAACGATGCCTCTAAGAATAGGTTTTGTTGAGTGGATAAACTATAAAAAATTATCCAAGTACCAACGAATTCTTTTAGCCTTCATTACCACTTTACCATAAACACTTTAGTCTCACCATGACTAATTTTTTTATTTCTCCCTATATTCTAACAATAACTTTATAACTTTTGAATAATTTAGTTACCATTACAAAGTATCAAATTTCATAAGCTCTACAAAAATATCATAATGTGACACTAAGATCACAAATATAAAAAATTCAGTCGGATTTAAATATTATGCACTCGAGTGTTTTCCCAAATTAACTTTGCAAACTGTCATTTATACTTGTCATTTTGAACGTAATATATAAATTTAAAAATAAAAACTGCAATAAAAGTGATCCAACTATTTTCGGTACAAAAGTCACGAAAGAACCAAAAAAATAATTATGCTCTAGAGCTATCAAGGCATCAAATTTCCCAGATACCACCATGATTTCTATCTGTATGATTGTTAAACGAGATCAACAGGGATGTATACCCTTGCACTTAAACCATTGTTATGCTATGTTTTTTTTTATTAAGTATGTAACACTTGTTTGATTGTTTCGAAAGAAAGTAAATAAAAGATTTTCCCTATGTATATTCTGGCACATAAACTGTATAAAAAATAAATGTTGACTACCAAAAATCAATAAATGGGAAAATAATATAATAAAAAAAAATCACTTAGCAATGACATTGCATGTTGTTGGTTGATGATGACCTAGAAAATGGGATTATTACGTAATTCCACAGCCGAAAATATAAAGAAAACTATCAATAAACCAAAAACAAATCACACACAAAAAAAACAGTAACGAACATCAGTTGAATAACCCTGACCTAGGACGTGAAATTTTTCCTCAATCCATGCGGACTACCATATTTTCTAAATATAGCACCGAACGAAATATGTCTAACATTAAATAATTTTTTTCCATTATTATTTTTAGTGGATTATGTAATCCTCCAAAGTATGTTGAATTCTTAAGTTTTTCCATTTTCATTCGTTTATGTTTTTTTGTGATTTGGAAATATCGTGGTAAACACACAAAATCGTATTATGTATATAAGTATGTTACAGAGTGTATACCCAAAACCAAAGTCACAATAAGTCGAGACACAATGGCACTAAATAATGTTTTATTACAATTATTTTTATGTATAAACTCGTATAGGGTATAAAAACATGTTATTTTGTTGTTTGCGTGCGGATAGAGTGCACATAAAGTACCGGGACATGGTACGGTATGTCGACATTTGTTTAATATTTAAAAATGGTATTTTACGGTTATTTTACCCTTGTGACCTTGGTTTAACATTAGAGGTCATTTCAAGGTTAACCTCATTTTTTGTAACCTAATTTTTTGGCTTGACGAATTGAAGTTGATAAAGAATCCCATCTTGCCTTTTTGATTTACAAAATTTCTTAACCGGTCTAAAAAAGCGGTATTTTCTTTTTTAAAAAGAACTATTTAAAAAATTTACTGGAAGCCTATATAACCATTGCTATTTTCCTAAAGCTAAAGTTCTGTAGATCTGGGTTTGAGCATAATATAAATACAAATAGTACTACCATGGTGTGTTAGTCTATTGACATGCTAGATGTCGCTACTGGTATCGTTTTAAAATAATCAAAATATTTTTATATGCATAATCGCCTAAATGTCATATATTTATTCTAAATGTTGAAGATATTCCATCGACCGGACATCTGGAAGATAAATAGGCAAACTGGTTTTTTCGAATGATGGTAGTACTATATGTATTTATATTATGGTTTGAGTAAACTTTTAAAATTCTTCGGTAAAATTCTCTTTAAAAACTCCCTTAATTTAAATATAGAATATTACGAACGAACTGAAACAACCCGTACTTGTCGAAAAATGTCGAAAATTTTTCTGGTTTATCCGGTATAATGTAATCTCTGAGCCAGACCGCAAATAAATGGATTAGTTCCTAATTGACTGTAAATATTCCTAATTGACTGTAACTATTTAGACATTTGTGCTAATAGTATTTAGTAATGCTGCACACACTTCAAGACGAGGAATGGTTGATGTTTTTAGCGGTGCAACCATTGACTTAGAACATAAAAAACTTGCTTTATAAATCCTTTTACAATCAACACTCCGAATATAAAATTCACATACGTATTCTTTGGCATCCGCATTGAGGTCTAAATCAATTTCCTTAAATGGCAATTGTCCTGTAATTATTAAATCAAGAGCAATCCTTGATCTTGCTTGCAACAGGTGTTTACAACATATTAAAGGTGAGATGTCAACACTATTAAGAAAAGCATTACTTCAAAGAAAGCATCGATAAAGTAGATGTACCAGGTAGTCAGGAGTCAGGCGCAAAGATTGATGAAAGGAACGCCTATACACGACAAAGGCCGAATGCCTTTAAGGAATACTATCAACGGCGTTGATATAAAAATAAGAAATAGAAACGGTCGATGGCGGCCTTATTGATCGCTTCTGGGTTCGGCTTCTCAGGCTTCATTTGAAGCTGAATCATATATATGGAACATGCAGCTCAACCGAACAAACGCAAAAGTTCTAGTGAAAGGGCTTGGTGAAGTTATATTGGGAACAACTAAAGAGGTTCCATCGAACTATGATGAAACTATGACTTTGAGGACTCAGCCATTCATAATTCCAAAGGAGTTTTGCGACTTGGTAATTGCGGAAAATAATTAAAGCATTACTGAGAACATGGCCGAAAGTTTCGATGACCTTCTAGATATCGACAAATTTTTGAGGCAATTTTGGGAAGTAGAAGAGTTACTAAAAAGCATTATAGGAGAATGCCAGAATTTGGTTGAAAATTTGTTCCAAAGGACAACGCAAAGATCGACAATAGCGACAACAGTGAAGAACTTTAATTAATACAATCCAATACTGAAGCTAAATATTTCGGAGAGCCGGCGGATAATCAAGAGTGTTGGGTTAAAAATGAGACCCACATGATGATTTTTTTTAAATGTTCCATCTGTGATGGATACAAATGAAGCTTGAGAAGCCGAATCCAGAAGCGATCAATCCGGGTAAAAATGTTATTCACCGAGCAATTGGCGCAGTGGTTAAAGCTGCGATGTTTGGAACGGGAGGTACTGGGTTCGAATCTCAACGAGGAAGGGTTGCAAAAGGGCTTTTCCATCACCTGATTACGATCGGTGATGACGATGAACACAACTATGACCCCTTCTTGGAGTGCAGAATCCATTGGCCGAGCCATCGTCCATGTCAGTACGGGCTGGCATAGAGCAATGTGCAGATGGATTAAAATTTGAACCTGTATTCGTACGTCCTCGATTTGGTTGTGACGGTGTAAGGCAGGACGTTAAAAATTAACCGCGAAAGAGTTGGGAGAGCTTTTGCCCCAGAAAACATTGCAGGGTTCAGAAACAAAAAATGTCATTCGAAAATTTTTGGATGGCAAATATTGGCTGGAAAAACATCGGCTGGGAATGCATTGATGGTCATTATAAACGACTTAGGGGAAATAACAAGAGTGTGAATTCTAAGATAGCTGCCCTCCAGCAACCATATATAACTGATGGGTGCTATCTGTTATTAGCAAAATTGATGAAACTGGAGGAGTCACTAACGGTCAACGTCGCTCAAATTTCACTATTAACCGATTCACGAATTGTTCTGAATTGGCTATCGGCCCATTCAAGATGATGGCCAATATTTGTGGCAAATTTGGGTTAATGAAATAATCCTATTATATAAACTATATCTGCTGTGGTGCCATGTGACATTAAAAGGTTAACTCCGCAGATATTGTGTCGCAAGGTATAAGCACAGAAGCTAGTTGGCTAACAACAAGCTATTGTAGTGTGAACTTCCTTCGTTGATCGATGATTTACAATCTAAAGCATTCTAATTAAAGAACGTGCTGGATCAAAAGAAGATAATGGAATACATCCAAAGTAAATATAAATAACTTCCTGTGAATATTAATTATCAGTTACTCTAGTTTTACGAAGATGTCCAGGGTATTATTAGACCTAAACAACAGATGAGCGCAGAAAGCATACAAATAGAGATAAGATAGGAACTGCTGAGATAATCAACTGTGTGAATTTCAACAATCAGAATTCAGTATACTGAAACGAACGCTTTGAAGAGCAAATTGGCAAATTCCAATAATATTTCCAACAAAGCATCATGTTAAATGTAAGGCATGTACACCTTTTCTACAATCATGAAAGCCTGCTTACAAGTATCGTAAGGTGGTATCACCTTTAAGATGTTTACAGTTTAAACAGTTTACAGGTCCTACAGGCAATAAGACAACATTTTTGAAATTTATAATAGAGTAGAAGTTCATCCCAATAAGAGCGCCTCATACTGGTGCAATACGAAAGGCAGCTGCGAAGCAAGCAAAAATACAATTAAGTATAAAGTTGTTGGTGAAAGCATACTTACCTTAGAGTAGTTACTAACAAACATAGAGCCGATATGACTTCTAGACCACTAGCAGTGACCCAGACAAAAGACATCGACTGTATAACGGCGGCACACTTCTTAATCGAACGTACATTTGTAGACATAGTAGAAGAAAATCTTTTAATCCAAAACACCCCACTTATCGCAAAATTGCAAGCAATGCAGAACGTCAACAATATTTCTGGAATTAATGGCACAAAGAGTATCTTATCATCATAAAAAAAATAACTAAGTGAACAAGTGAGAATTTAGGTTAAATTCAGGCTCTACTTTTTCTGAATTTGCACCACAAAAACATTAATATGAGTTTCATCCCAAACGGTGCTTTAGATTAAATCTTACTTAACAACTTCTTGATAGGCTACAAGAAGAACAGTAATACTCCTATTGAATGATCAGCACCTAAATGCTACTAGAGAATTGTAAGAAAATACAGTGCGATGCAACTTTTTGGACCTGCATCTTCTACTGCGCGACTATAATAATTATGGTCGATGTTGTGTTTGTCTCAATGTCTGTAAACTTCTTTTATTTTATACTAGGGAGGTGAAGCAACTTCTGCATGAATAGGAGCCATAGATAGACAAAAAATGTAACTAATTTTCGCAATTATACCTCATTGTCCGTAATTCTTTTGTCGACACTCGAACCAACAGAAAGCTAAAGCTAAAAAAGCAAGTCACCCTTGACTGGGTTGAGTGTTTTTGTATCATATGCTTGACGCATTTTACACATCTTCGTAATGTCATCGTTCAGTTAGGTTTCGGCTTCCTACTATTTAATATTTTATGCAAAAATGTTGCCATCGTGAGAGTTAGTTTAGCATGTAGGTAATGCAAGCTTAATTTGCATATTTAGAGGAATTTAAAATCCATGTAGTGTGATTTTCCCAGCTTAAGTTTTTGATCCACAGGCTTTGAAAGCATATTTTTATTCTGATTTTTACTGAGGCAAGCCATCTAAAGCGATAAAATAGTCGACATGTCTCTGAGAGAGATACTCGCTTGGTTATGTTTTTTCTCATGGATTCCAATATAATCCTAGAACCTTAACAAATGTTGATGGTTCTAGTTCAAGTATGCTAGTCAAAAGTACGCTTCATTCATTGCTCGGATTGCTAGATTGATGGTACTACTTGTGCCATAGCTAGGTAAAATTTTGTAACTCATATAGTTTATTATCGGTTTGTCTGGTGAATTCCTTCATAATATTCATCGATGGGAATCGTCTAATGCCCTCTTAAATCGACCTGTGATGTCTATTTCCGTTATTTCCGTGAAGTGCTTTCACAAAATTGTTTTACATTAGATTTAGGTGCTAATTTTTCGTTATGTAAATGGATCGAGCAATGCATATCTGCACCAAGGAAAAGTCCATATCTAATCCTGTGTAGCTTGATCGCCATTCTTAAGGTCTCTAGGGCTAATCATTGATATGGGCGACGGTTTTGTTGTTAGATTATTTATTTATTTTATTTTATTTTTACAATATAACTTACACAAATCCGGCAAAGCCTTTTTACAATATTATATAATAATATTTTCTTACATACATAGGTCCTAACTAATAACTTAAATTAACATAAAAATTTAAACTAAACAAAACAAAAAAAAAAAAGTATAATTAAAACATAATTAAACTTAGGAAAAGGGAGGAAAAAATAGGGAAACAACAAACAGGATGATTCCATTTATGTAACTGGTCTCATCAATCTTTTAAAGTTATATAAACTCGCAGCAGCTTTAACAGACGGAGGAAGACTATTCCAAAGCTTAACTCCATGGTCAAAGAAAGACCGCTGTCCCGTTTTAGACTTACAGGACTTTGGTAGATTTAAATTCAAAGTTCGTTTCGATAAACATAAATTAAGGTTTTTGGACAGATACATCGGGGTCCTCTTCTGAATCAGATCAAACATAAAACATAGTGCAGATAATTTTAAATGTTTATTTAAAGTGATATTAAATATTTGCTTCGACAGAGCAGAAATAGGCTCACCAATTCGTGTATTATATCTAAATTAAGCTTATTATCGTTTGCAAGGAATACCGATCCAAAATAGTTTAAACTCATCTGTAGTAATTTCAGGTTTAAAGTCCGCAACAGGAGAATGAATTTAAGTCCTAAAATTCCTCCAGAATAATTTAGATGAGATATTGCCATTAAAACGATCATTGAAAAACTTTCGCTTGGTTGATTTAATCATATTACTTACTCCAGCTCTGATGTATTCCAACCGATTAAATTCTGTCTTATGTCGTTTTCAGTTCTCATAAAAAAATCACGAATATTACGGTGCTTGAGAATATCATTCAGAATTAATCACACGTCTTTTACTCTTTACTAAGATCTTCCTAAACGGCGCAAAAATGTCAAGTAGTTCTAATATGAAAGCATTAAAAAGTGATAGTTGCTCGTTGGTATCGCATAAAGATTAAATCTCATTCCAGTTTAAAGAGCTTGCGGCCAAAAATAAAGCATCCCTATCAATATTTCGAAAATTTCTCACAAACCTATATTGTATATTCTCATCATTAGCCTCAATAGGAAAGGCATACGAACCATAAATCATATCATGACTAGTAGCAATTCCTGGAACTGAGATTTGTGTAAAAGTATTAAAATTCACTGTATAATTAGCAAACGCGAGACATCAGAAGACATCAACGATTTGAATTTATTCACCTTAGGTTTCAAATTGAGGCAGTTTAGATTAAAGTCTCCAACAATTATCACTTCGCCAAATTTGAGCATAATATCATTCAAGATAGTTTCAAGATCATTGACGAATTCGTTTTTTGGCGGATAGTAAATCACCGCTAAAACCAGTTTATTGACTTGATTACCGATTTCTATGAAAATTACATCAAAGTGGGAATTTGTTGCGTTACTACATACTTTTTTGGGGATTCAGAAAAGTTTTGTCATAAATAGCGATACCTCCACTTCATCGACCCGTCTGGTTTTTACGGAGTAAAGTTTAATCATCAAAGTGGTAGGTAGCACTGCCTAGGATGCTCGGGTTTAAACCAAGTTTCGGATAAAGCAATTGCATGAAAGTTAACCTCCTTCATTATTAGAAACGACTTAGGTGAAATAACGAGATAGCGAATTCTAAGATAGCTGCCCTCTAGCAACCATATAAGCATAATATGACGTCAAATAATCTCGCAAATATTGCGTAGTGAAGCCTGAGCACAAGAGCTTGTTGGTTAACAACAAAATATTGGGGTTGTAGAATACCTTGGTTGGTCGTTTAATAGTAAACTAATAAGCTTGAATACGATAAATACCCTTTAAATACGATAGCCGCATCATCCGGATGGGAAGGCGTCTTCAAAATTCACTTGCATCCAATAAATTTGCCCACAAAGCATCATGAAGTGAAATGTAATGAAGGGGACGGACACCTTCTCTATAACCATCCTGGAGTAAGCCTGTAATAAATGCATAAAGTGCATTAAGCAAAGACAACAAGAGTCAATAAGTGAGTGTGGACCATTTATAATACAGTTTCGACACCGATAAAAGTATATGTGTGCATATTCGTTTGCTTGAGTACCAAGGTGGTACATATAGTTCCTATATAGACTAAGCCATCAGATATAGCGTTAGCGTGCAATGTCAGCGAGCAATATATGGGGTGCAATATGGGAAGCAGTCGTGAAGCAAGCAAAAATACGATCATGAATTCTAGATCACTACCATTTACCGAGACAGAACACATTGACTGTGTAACGTCCGGGCACTTCTTAATCGGACTTACATTTATAAACATGGCACAAGAAAACTCTTAAACCAAAACATCTTATCGATCGCCAGCTGCCGAGTAGCCCTAAATATGCGACAAGATTTCTGGAATCGATGGCACAAAAGGTATCTTACTATCATAAAAATATGAACTAAGTGGACCAGTAAGTTACGCAGTGCCGACAGCGTGATAGGTACCTCCTTCTATAAATTCGACTCAGTTTCGACCAACCCAAATTTTACTTTTTCCAATTCTAAAATTTCGTCAAATAAAAATTCTTATTTCGATTTGAAAGAAATAGCAGCTTTTATCGTTTCGGCCAGATGATTTTACTATAGTCTAGGTGACAAAATTATATTAGAGACGTTTTGGCTGGATTGTACTTAAAAGCGAGAATTAAATGCTTGTGGTCCTTAAACAATATGCCGTACTACAGCATCATGTACGTCATAGGATACTGTATCTAACAGCAAGTTTAGTTCTAGGATTAGGATGGACTAATAGAGTGGCTTCACTCTGCTGTTTTTTGCATAAGTTGAATGCTTCAACTACATCTTTGCCCAGTCTTCGTCTGTCATTTTTCCTACTGTTCTTTATGTAGTCGTTGAAAATAGCCTCTGGCATGGCAAATAAAATGGCAGTAAAATTCAGAATCCCATAAGACAGCGTCTTAGTTGTTTGCAGGTTTCAAATTTCTGATTCCTTGTAGATACTGATACATTCTTCAAGGTGAAGTTAAAAGCCCAATATTTGGATAAATTCTCAATCCTAGCGGGGTTACCTAATGGTGCAGTGCTATAGTGCAAGATAACAAGAAGGCATCGTAAGACCAAAGAATGCAAGGATGATGGTTAGCGTATCGAACCGAAGAGTCGCTTACTTAAATTTGTGCAACAAATGCCGAGCCCAACCGAAGTCTTATACGGCTCAATTAACAACAGATCGATTGCAAGCCCATCGAACATCGGGTTCGGAAACATTGCAATATTACTTCGAAGCTCACAGTCGCGGTCTCTCACTGCTATTTTTCAATTTTGCGTATCACACAACTCCTATGACTAGCAACCTACTGAACAATTTAGTAGCCGAAGCCACATGATATTCATGCATGGACCTTGTGATGCTGTTAATCCTCACGCTCAGAATGTTTTAAACATAGTTTGATTCCGCAAATGCCAGGTTTGCCTCTTCTTCGTTAAGATTCTCTTTTGGCAGCACAAACTGGTCATCTAATGCTTGCAGCTTATGAAACATTCAAAGGAGCGGCATTACAGGCGGGTTACTCGAATCATAACAAGGATAAGATTAATTCCTAACAGATAATGTTACTTACCTCATGCCAAAACAATAGCATGAGATGTTTGCTACTTTTGTCAGCCCTCTTGACCACTGAAATTATGGGGGGCCATATCCATTATTTAATACTGGATTATTTACAAAAATATAATGAAGATTTATAGCCTTTCATGATATTAAAGCAATTCTGAAGCAGCACCGATTGACCTTCGCAATGAGTGATTGAGAAAGAGACAATGAGTGATTGAGAATCTGAATGATGCGGAAGAACGTGAAGACGAAAAATTATTTGCAAAGCTAGTTATAGATAAAGAATCTTTAGAGTTTTGGATAAGAGATGATACCTCGAAGAAAATGAAGAAACGCCGTAAATTTAGAAATTAGAAGGCAATAAAAAGATACAGCTCGACAGGTAAAGAAAAGATCACGGAATAATTGCAGGAAATACACTGAAGATATTCTCGAAACAGCTGAAGAAGTCGTAGCGATCAAACATGCGCACGCCTCATTAAGGCGTCAGAAGAGGCACCGGAAAGTTTAGCAACATACTTAGGGATACAGCAAGTCAAAGTCTAACCACAGAAAATCATTAGATATTATGTGGCAAGAGTTTTTTGAAGGTAATCGCATAGACACTGAAGAAAATGATGCACTTCCAGATGGAAACTATAATTAAATACCCAACCGCATAGAACAATAAAGTTGCAGGTTCGGACAATATCCCAAATGACCTAGTAAATGGTGATATATTTTCAGCTGAATTGGTTCTAACACCACCAGTAGCTGTAGTTTGAAGTACAGGAACAGAATCCCAGAGAGATGGAAAGGAGACTATAACAATTTAAAATAACGAAAACTTAAGAGAATGCAAAAATTGGAAAGGAATCTTACTCCTCAACAGCATAATGTTCCTGGAGCGTATCTCACCTGTAACTAACAATCACAAATTAAATTAGCAAATTGGACTGCTTTAACGAATGGGACTTACCGCTGTATCTTCTCTTCGTAACTTTTAAGCCAGCGTTCAACTCGATTAATAGGAGCGCAATTTGGAAAGGTACTTAGCAAAATTGGCATTCTGAGGATACCACAAGACACGATGAGTTAGGCAGAGATGTGTACTATCCCCATAGTGGTTCTCAAAATTGTTAGACAATGTACTGCGCAGATTAGACGTAGCATGCCCAAATGGAATACAATAAGACCCCATCCGTCGACTAAACGATCTTGATTGCGCAGCTGATATATGTCTGCTAACACATAAATACGCCCATGTGCATGAGGAATCTGAGATGTAACAGAATTGACATAACACAAGTATTGATACGTCAGTTCACATTCACACACATTCAAGTAAACATTGAAGAGTTTTAAAAAATTACTATACGTTGGTTGTACAGGCGGCACTGAAGAGGATATAAGCCAAAGGATCAACAACGCTAGAAATATCTTCAACATGCTTCACAAGATCCTGGACCATACTGTCAAGAAATACAAATGAATGTTCAATGGCTGTGTAAAATCAGTCCAAAATGACCGAGGTCATCTCTAGTACAAAGCAACGTAAAGCCTTGGGAAACAATCATATTGCCCTATTTTTTTGCCACCGAGTTGGTTAGAGAGCAATGACATCCAAGCGACACTCTTCATGCCTTATATAGTGTCATTAAACGCATCTGGTTTTTTAGCACTTCCCATTCTACGGATCAATTCTAAATCGCGTGTCCGTTAACAAAAGCGGGGGTCTGGGTAAGTTTTGAGCGGTAACTGTATTTTTTTTGTGGATTAACAATTAAAGGTTATAAGCGTGTGGTTATAGTCAGCCCAGCAATGCAACCTTTGCTAAGTCACCTTCTACGACAAGCCTACAATGCTGTGGTGGAATTTTAAAGACCTACTCATTTAGAAGTCTTTTACAAGGCATGAGATTGCCCGCCAACCACATAGGGCAGAGATTACTACATAGAGATTTCCACATGGGGATTACCAAATAGGGCAGGGAAGTTTTGACAGATGTTAAAATGTACAGTAATATTATTTTAAAATTTTGAGGTTAGCTAATATAAGTAATAACTTGCCCCCTAAAAACTTATAAAATAAATATTATTTCCGAAAACTGAATCCTTTCGAGAAATTTCACCATCCCGTTACGTTTTGTCCACTCTGTACATAAAATTGAGAAAACAAAAGGAAAAATTGGTTACATCTCGAACGAATCATATTAAAAAATAAAATTTATGTTATTAATTATGATGGAATTTTCTGTTTGTTTCAATTGTTTGTGGGAGTTCATGACATGATCGGACAAAAGCCAAAATTATTATTATACGAACATGTATGTATGTGGACACACAGAAACGATTAATAATTGATGACAAGGTATATACTTATAGCAATGCGTCACTAAATCTCCACAGAAATATTTGGTTTTTGTTTTAAAAAAAATTTTTTTACTCCCGTATCGAGAAACGCACTTAGTTTTTGCCATTAGCATATGGCACATTATAAATATATTATGTTTATATGAACATAATCTGAATTTACAATAAAACACGATCGACTAGGGACTTGACGATGCATTAGCTAAAATGTTTGAAAATAAATACGAGTGTTAAAAAATAATAATATTTTGTCGATAAAAAATAAATTATGGACGTATGTTACGTACGTACGTTATTCATTCCATGAATTGAAACTTGAGACCATTATGGTTTTTGGTTAACGCACAGTGATTTTTTATGTCATTCGAATACGTGTACCGATAAAATTTTTTTTGAAGAATTGTGATAGGAAAATATTATTATGCGTTGTATCCTTGTTATTATATGGTAAGTCGTTTTTATATACAGGCCATTACTGGCCCGAGCTTGTTTTTTGTATTTTTCTAGACAACCTAAACAAAGAAAAGTCGTTTTATATCCCAAAGGGCCATCTTCGTCGACAGCGACATCTGTGCCCGCCAAATGACGGATTTTCTCTCAGAGATCAGAGAATTCGTGTATTAGGAATTTTCATTAAATTTCTTATCTCATGGTTAAATAGAACTCGATAAGATTCGTCATCGTCACGTTTGGGGCCAAATATTATTCGCATGACTCTTTTCTCTAATGTCATTAACCATCTCTCGTACTCATATGTCAGGGTCCACCCCTCCCACTCATACATGGTAACGAGCCTAATCAACACCTTGTACATCTTCTACTTGTAAGGCAAGGTAATTTGACTTTAGCAGTGGACGTAAGGTATACAATTCATGGTTTTCATTGAAAAACCATGCATTGTATACCATGCATTTGGAATCCAGAACAGTCATTTTCACCTAAAGACCCAAGAAAAAATCCAAAACCAAGATTGCCGAGGTCATCTTCACTGTAAATCAATGTAAATATTTGGGACAAACGATCTATACTTTTTACCTGGCAAGATCTTAATTTTCTAAATATGTCAAATTACAGAATATTTTGTCTAAACTTTGGAGCAAAAAATGCATTCTGATGAACTCCTTCGAGTGAACTTACAAGGCTCAATGTGTCGTGAGCTCATCTTTTTGCAACTACTGAACTTCTCAAGTTGTGGACCGATTGAATGTTGATCACTGCATATTGTAACAGTCACTGGGCCAACTAAAAATTAGTGGAAGCTTTCGTTGTTCTGCTTAATCGTCTGAAAATTTTACCAGAAGTTCTACAATATGCCACTAGATCATATTATATGCCACTAGATCATATTCGCCTGTAGCAAAAAACGTCACGTTCACATTAGGCAAATCTTGGTGACGTTGCTTGGTATAGTTGTGAAGTTCCAATGACGCGTTTGTTGAAACGTTGCTGAATTCTTTCGATATACTCCGTTTTTAGTTCACCAACTCGAAAGTTATTCAAAAGGTCGGTGAAAGTCGTGTCTCCTTCTTTATCGTATATTCTGAATAAGTTCGAAAGAAGACCAATCATCAAAGATGAGTTGATGGTTCTGAGCCGTGTTCGGTAGAATACACCATGTCCTCGAACTAGTGGAAGTTGCTTAAAGTCACCAAACAGTAAAATGTCATTTTCTTCAAAGATGTACAAGACCCACTGTCTTATAATTGTATCATTTCGTATTGAATCATGAAGATTTCATAAACAATTAGGAATTGCGTGTTTCACAATTGCAAGCAAAGAGATCTCAAGTATGTGTCGGGAAAATATGGCAGTTCAATTTTGCTGCGATATCAATCACTGCATAGTGCATCAATAGCTTGGCGCTGCTGACTGTTTCTGCTTTTGTTTCTTGGCGAGCCGTAATCCACTCTTGTAGTTAGCATTTGAATTCATCTTTGATGTATTGAATGCTGTTCATGTGTGAATCTGTACTCAATGGGATTGACCAGTAGAAATTTTGTTTTCATCCTAAGTTAACCTTAATTTGCTTCAACTGGAATTTTAGTGAAGGAGTTCGTTCATCGCCCAAAAAACCAATGCCACTTTTTACGTCTTCACCAAATCACTCACCGTCAATCGCAGCTTTATTTTCATCTTCATCTTCTGCGGAGGTACCACCTTCATTTTCTTTCCGTGATACTGAAGTCGTCTCGTGTTACTATCATAATGCATCCAGTATTCGTGGTAAGGGCAAAAGTTTTCGGATGGGCATAATAACTACGATATTATTATATTTGGTGAGACGTGGCTGGCTCCCTTCAAGAATGAATTCGACAGAATATTTTCCATCCGAAGTCGACAGATACGACTTCGACATGGTTCTCAAAGGTGGTGGCGTATTGATAGATGGTAAAGAATAATATTCCTAGTGATCTGATCGCTTGCCATCCTAATTTCAGTTTAACCACCGTACGTATAATGATAAGCAGCACATCCGTGTTCAAAATCGCAGTATATGTTCCACATAGGTCCAACATCGAATTCATCAAATCCGATATCAAGACTTTAGTATATGTGATAGCGATCATTTTGTAACTTAAATCTATCTTTTAACAATGTTTTCCTTGATTTCAGTAACGCCGACTACACTTCTCTGAGTATATTTCTGTAAAGCACTGATATTTTATTCAGCACATGTATAATTTAAATGACCCAGTTACTAAGCTGTTATAAGCTTCACACTTAATATAGGTTTCATGGATCAGTATTCTATACTTTTCTCTGCTGGACTCCGACAACATCGATCTTTTGGTGTGCTTCGTGCGATTCTCAAAATTTGTGGAAAACTGAAATCTATTAGTTTGGGGACACCACTCCAAACCCAAGAGTTTGGTTGCTTCTGGATGCTCTGCGCTTTTTATGCTGCTTGTCTTCGTATTTCTTCATCATTGGCCGCTCATTTTCGCATGTTGAACTTGGCTGATTAAAGTACGCTATCGAGGCTGTTCTTCAATTGTATTAACTATTCCCTCGAATCTGCTCCTGTCAATAAATCGTCTACATACATATTTCTTTGTATTGATTTGGATGCATGTTCGTGCTGCTCGTGATATAATAATGCTAGTTTCTTCAGACATCTTGTCGTTAAAAATGACGCTGGCGCTGTGCCATATGTCAAAGTCTTTAGCCAATAATGACATAACGGCTGATCTTTATTGCTTCTTTAAACAATGTTTTACATTTTTTGCATCTTCCGTCGCCACTCAAAACAAATTGATGCTGACGAAATCGTAATAATATGTCCAATAGCGAATTCCCCCATGAACTCGACGTATACATCCCGAAATGAGCTATCCCGTTTTAACTTTCGTTCCATTGCTTTTAATCTGCTTATGCATAAGCCATGGCTAAATGCAGTGACGAACCAACTTCCCTCGGATGTACCGAAAATGGTAGCTTCACCACAAATCTTCCTTCTGGGCTTCTTTTTGCTATTGTCAGAAATAATTCCTCGCACCTTTGCTCAGCATCAGACCACTTTGGTTCATTTGGCACGGACTCGACTTCCCAAAAGGCTAAATTTGTCTAGCAATATGTTGAAGCATGTAGTCGAATTTTCCATCTGCCCATCGAGTCTGCCGGTCACAGTCCACCCAATTTCAAGTGCATCTATCCGATTTAACTTCGGATCCGCCAGTGTCAATCCATTAAGCTGCTCGCAGTCAAATGGGTCGAAATCGCATGATGGAATTAGCGGTGCTATTTTTGGTACGATATATGCTTCAACTTCCACTTGCGGATACTGCTTGCCAATTGGTCGCACTGTTATGAACACTTTGCCTCGCGAATAACCCATCTTGGTGTCTTCAAGACCCTTCATAAACATTCATCCATTTGTTCGCTTTATTCCTAACTTCTGAACGCAGTCTTCAGAAATGAGTGATTCCTGTGATGACGAATCTAATAACGCTCTAAAGCTTAATCCACCACCGTCATTACATCTGAGATTTACCCTTGCAGTAGGCAACACGACTTGAGATGCTGTTGTAACTTGTAAAACTACTGTAGGACCTAGCTTTGGATCGACCGTTGAGCTTTGTGAAGCTGGACTATTGCTTCCTTGTTCATGTAAATGCAATAATGTGTGAAGTTTGCGGTGACACTGACGACTCCTACCCCTCGACGTGGATACATAAACGCTGTGCTTGTAGTTCAAGCAATTAAAGCACCGTTTTTCTGCTGCAATAATATCGTTTCTCTTAGGTACTGGCATTGCTTTAAAAGTTTCGCATTAGAATAACTTGTGGTCATTATTCTTGCACAACGGACATGATAATGGCACTGTATTGCTGTTGGCCAGTGTAGCGAATAAATTGATTTTATTTATTTTACTGGACGGACATGGCGGTGATTTTTTCGCTGTGTTAAAAGCATACACGACTCCAGCTAATCTGTACACCTGTCTAGAAATTAAAAAAACTCCGATAAGGTAGGGAAATATTTACCCTTTATATTTTCTGGAGACCACATTGCCTGCGATTTTTTGCAGGGCCACGTTGTAATTTGCCTCAGTCACATTGGTGCTATGCAGAAATCGTTCTGCATCGCCTCTAAGGAAACTCTTTAAATATTGAAATTTTTGTGATGATGTCAAATAATTTTTTTCATGTATGGTGGACGAAAAAAGATCAAAAAACGTTTGCTTCTCTTTATATTTCCCACAAAAAATCGGAATATTAATTTTCGGCAACTTACCGTCCACGCCATCATTGTGAGGCAAATTAATTGTGTCATTGCCTGCAGGGTGTGTTATTTTCTCTGCTACGTTTTTTTTATCCACGCGTTGAGTCCGGAAATGACAGTGTAATAACTGTCCTCAAACGGACCAAGGTCAGACTCTTCGGATGGATCGCAATGAATAATTTTTTCCTCGATACTCATGAAGTGATCAAATATTTCCTGTGCGCGTCTTGCTATTTTTCTTAGCTTCTCAATATCTGGGACACTTTCACCTTTCAAATCACTCAAGTATGCCAATAAGTTGGTCATAATACCTTTCTGTGTGGCACGCAATTTCTTTAAGCTCTCCATTTTACTTATTGTTATTGCCTAAATTTGCTCACTATTTGGTACTGCACAGTTAATTAATAAATTTATTTCATCTTGCAGTTAGGTAGCGTGCACTGATTTATCGTTCAGACAAAATTTAAATACCAATTAATGGTATATTTCAGACGGCGCAAATTTTGAATAAATATTAAATGCTTGAATAGGCGACTTTTTCTAATAACCGGCTCGAAGAACCATGTTTTACTAAACAAGTGTGGTTTGCTGCTGGTTTTACTTTGGATTCTTTTCCAAAATGATTTCAATAATCAACACTCACTTAATAAATTAATTTATTTTATTTCTAACTTTATTTTTACCACTTTATCTCGCAAGTCACGATATTGCACTGAACTAAAGTACGCAGACAACAGTTTATATACCAAACATAATAACAAAATTGTACTAAACTTAAATACAAAAATCATAACAGATGTCTCTGACGCATTACATGTAAACACATTACAGTGCATAAAAGCATCTACTAAAACACCCCTGTTTGGTCCACGCAATTCGTTCTATATGCATTTCGTCATTTAGCCCACAATCGTTCTGTTGTTTTTGTTCTTCCTCCATATCAGGACCATTGCGGTCTACTAGAATCGCAGCGGTTTGACTACTGTTGTAAAGTTGCATCTGTCATTTTTATTTTCGATATTTAAAAAGAGCGTATTGACTGTGTCCAGTTGTTAGCCCAGTTGTTTGTTTATGCTCCTGCTTGATGTGCACGGTGGCGCAAGAATGCGGATTCTTGAATATGTGCGCAGAATGTGGATATATTGAAGAATGTTGATATATCCTTAAAATTCGGATACATACATCCCATCCGGATAGCGGATAATTTCGGATATCCGCGGAAGTACTAATTCGATGCAGGGCTCTACTATAGACCAACAAAATAGCTGCAAATATTGAAACAGCAGGTACATTTACAAAACTTTGTTCAATTTATCTTAATATGATTCGCAAAGGTGAATATGATTCGCAAAGGTAAAAATTCGTTATATTCGCTTTGGTGTATACGACCTACGGTTTATTGATACGAGATTATTTTTGTGTAACGGGTAGCTCTCGAACAAATGTAAGTATTAAAAATAAGAACATTAGTGACTATAATAATTAAGCTTAAACCTAGACATCGTGTGCGGAAATACAAGCAAATGCTGTTGGCTTTGAAAATATTTCTCCTGGAAAGAAGGCCTTGAAGGAAAAATTATCAATTTTGTCGTGTGTAAATACAACAATAATGCATAACGTAGCTATAATAGAGATTGGGGCAGCCAAATACCGTCAAAACAAGTCATACAAAAATGACTCCTTCAAGGAGTGGTACAACGAACTTTTTCATCCTTAATCACTTGCTTGAGCAACATTCCATAAAATCCTATAAATAGCAGTATTGAAAGCATATTTTAGGAATCATCGCTAGTGGCAATGCAAATAACGAAAAACCCAAGAATTTTAAAAAATTCTATTAGAACATATGCTTTCATCGATTGGCGTAATTGAGTTCAATATAATGGCTGAAAATATTCTTCCAAGCCAGGAAATTTGGTTTCTACGTATAATTAGAGAAATTGTTGTACTTAAACTACTAAATGTGATGTTATACTGCGATAAATCCTTTTTATATATAACCAAGTAACTGTTATATAGTCCAGTCCAAACTACAAAAGTCAAAATTGTATGTCAAATATGTAGGAAAATAAAGTGATTCCAATAATTGTCAGTGCACTGTGTTGACAGTTATCACAAATCGAAGTGAAATTAGGGTTGGCTAAAATTCTTCCACCACTATTAATTTTAAATTCAAACCTTTTTATTTTAGTTCTATAGGCTGCCTGTACTGGCATAGACGATGGATGGATGGTTCGGCCCATGGATTCCGAACTCCTGGGGGGGTCATATTTGTGCTCATCGTCAACACCGATCGTAATTCCTTTTCAACCCTCCCCCTTTGGGATTCGAACCCGGTACCTCCCGACTAAACACCACAGTTTGAACTACTGCGCCAATTGCTCGATAACTAAAACCTTGAAATTTTGGATATTGATTTAAAGCATAATACATATTCGTGATAATATTATGTTTTTTTTTTTGAGTTATGTGTTCATATGTTTACCATACCATACATAATTTGTATGTTCACAAATCTGTTGCATCAGACTCACCCAATTGCATAATGTTCTGAAATTAAAATTAAAACATATTTTTTGGAATATAAATTAAAAAAAAAAAAATTTAATTCTCATTTATTATATGAAAATTAAAATTTCGATTAAAAACTTTTTAATTATATTCAACTACAGAGTGACCATTTTTAAATTTAAGCTTTCCTACCTAATTTTTTCCACAGATCTAAGAAGGTCAGATCTTTCATCGTCAAACCTTGGGCATTCAAAAAAATATGTGTTCTACATCTACACTGTTACCCTTGCACTCATGGTAGTACTGGAGAATTATCGTGATTATATTTGTTCATTTAGTCACAAAAGGGATAAGTTCGTGAGTCCAACATCCTTTCGGCGACTTTTTACATCGCACCTACGATTCGTTTACAGTCTCTTTACGGATCATAATACGAATTTCCTTCTGGTTTCCATCTCCACGACGGGAATACATATAGTAAGACGATCTTCACCTAATAAATCCACCGATGGTATATTTTCTAATATACATACACATAGTACTACCATCATAAGAAAAAACGAGTTTACCCATTGATGTTCTAGATGTCGGGTCGATAGAATATCGTCAACATTTAGTATAAATGTATGACATTTAGGCGATTATATAAACAAATTTTGATTATTTTAAAATAATACTAGTAACGACATCTAGCTCGTCAATGGGCTAACATACCATGGTAGTACTATGTGTATTTATATTATGCCAATACACAGATGCCACTTGTTGCGGCTTATATGTGCATATATATAAACCTCGTCTCAGACTCTGTTGAGCACTACATTATCATAGCAATAACGCTCTATGATCTATCCAATTTAACCTTTCTGCTTTCTATTTTTTTTTTTACTGAGGATCAGAAAAATGGAAATTTCGATTTGTGGCATAAATTTGATGGTTTCTATGTGCTATCCAAAATGTATTTCCTGGATTTTGGAAATTTCGGTTTATGGCATAAATTTGATGGTTACGATGGGAAAACCATCATGATTTTCCGGGATTTTGGAAATTTCGATTTGTGGCATAAATTTGATGGTTTCGATGGGCTAACCATCATGAATTTCCTGGATTTTGGAAATTTTGATTTGTGGCATAAATTTAATGTTGCTGATGGGCTAACATCATGAATTTCCTGGATTTTGGAAATTTTGATTTGTGGCATAAATTTGATGGTTTTGATGGGCTAACCATCATGAATTTCCTGGATTTTGGAAATTTCGATTTGTGGCATAAATTTGATGGTTTCGATGGGCTAACCATCATGAATTTCCTGGATTTTGGAAATTACGATTTGTGGCATAAATTTGATGGTTTCTATGGGCTAACCATCATGAATTTCCTGGATTTTGGAAATTTTGATTTGTGGCATAAATTTAATGTTGCTGATGGGCTAACATCATGAATTTCCTGGATTTTGGAAATTTCGATTTGTGGCATAAATTTGATGGTTTCAATGGGCTAACCATCATGAATTTCCTGGATTTTGGAAATTTTGATTTGTGGCATAAATTTAATGTTGCTGATGGGCTAACATCATGAATTTCCTGGATTTTGGAAATTTCGATTTGTGGCATAAATTTGATGGTTTCAATGGGCTAACCATCATGAATTTCCTGGATTTTGAAAATTTCGATTTGTGGCATAAGTTTGATGTTTTCGATGGGCTAACTAACCATCATGAATTTTCTGGATTTTGGAAATTTTGATTTATGGCATAAATTTGATGGTTTCTATGGGCTAACCATCATGAATTTCCTGGAAATTTTGATTTATGGCATAAATTTAATGTGATTTGATTTATGGCTGATGGGCTAACATCATGAATTTCCTGGATTTTGGAAATTTCGATTTGTGGCATAAATTTGATGGTTTCTATGGGCTAACCACCATGAATTTCCTGGATTTTGGAAATTTTGATTTGTGGCATAAATTTGATGGTTTCTATGGGCTAACCATCATGAATTTCCTGGAAATTTTGATTTATGGCATAAATTTAATGTGATTTGATTTATGGCTGATGGGCTAACATCATGAGTTTCCTGGATTTTGGAAATTTCGATTTGTGGCATAAATTTGATGGTTTTGATGGGCTAACCATCACGTTTTTTCTGAACTTCGGAAATTTCGAGTTGTGGCATAAATTTGATGGTTTCGATGGGCTAACATTATGAATTTCCTGGATTTTGGAAATTTCGATTTGTGGCATAAATTTGATGGTTTCGAAGGGCTAACCATCATGAATTTCCTGGATTTTGGAAATTTCGATTTGTGGCATAAATTTGATGGTTTCGATGGGCTAACCATCATGTATTTCCTGGATTTTGGAAATTTCGATTTGTGGCATAAATTTGATGTTTTCGATAGGCTAACCATCATGTATTTCCTGGATTTTGGAAATTTCGATTTGTGGCATAAATTTGATGGTTTCGATGGGCTAACCATCATGCATTTCCTGGATTTTGTAAATTTCGATTTGTGGCATAAATTTGATGGTTTCTATGGGCTAACCATCATGAATTTCCTGGATTTTGGAAATTTTGATTTATGGCATAAATTTAATGTTGCTGATGGGCTAACATCATGAGTTTCCTGGATTTTGGAAATTTCGATTTGTGGCATAAATTTAATGGTTTTGATCGGCTAACCATCATGAATTTCCTGGATTTTGGAAATTTCGATTTGTGGCATAAATTTGATGGTTTCGATGGGCTAACCATCATGAATTTCCTGGATTTTGGAAATTTCGATTTGTGGCATAAATTTGATGGTTTCTATGGGCTAACCATCATGAATTTCCTGGATTTTGGAAATTTCGATTTGTGGCATAAATTTGATGGTTTCTATGGGCTAACCATCATAAATTTCCTGGATTTTGGAAATTTTGATTTATGGCATAAATTTAGTGTTGCTGATGGGCTAACATTATGAATTTCCTGGATTTTGGAAATTTCGATTTGCATAAATTTGATGGTTTTGATGGGCTAATCATCACGTTTTTTCTGAACTTCGGAAATTTCGATTTGTGGCATACATTTGATGGTTTCGTTGGGCTAACATTATGAATTTCCTGGATTTTGGAAATTTCGATTTGTGGCATAAATTTGATGTTTTGGATGGGTTTACCATCATGTTTTTCCTCGATTTTGGAAATTTCGATTTTCGACATAAATTTGATGGTTTCTGTGAAGTTCCTATGAGCTAGCGCCCATGCAGTGGCACACCAGAAAGATGGAATTGAAAAACTCAATTGGATTATTTACAATCTCGATAATTTAGTGAATGTGAGTTTATGAACAAGTCGCCAAAGATGCGATGCTTTAGGGCAAGAAATTCATTAGGTAGTATTGATTTTAGTAAGACTCTGCTGGAAATCACCTGCTGATAAAATAAAAGTTTCGTCGAATGAACTTGTATTCATACCAGGAAATCATTTTACAACTTTGCAGCACTTTTTTTATGTCAAAACCGTAAAATTATCACCCTGTTTATGAATAATATAATAACAAAACAAAATCAATGATTTTTCGAGACCATGGCTGGCCCTTAGCAGTGTCAATCTTTGATAATTTTAGTCAACTGGTTAAAGTTCTAGTAATTCTGATGAAACCGAGATGTGAGATCATATCAGTCAGCTGCTTAACTAAGTGTTTATCAATTAGTAACTGCAAACTACGATGAAAATTGTCGTCCAAGTCAGAAATCAGAGGAAAACGAGCTTTACACTTCAGTGAACTCTGTATGGGCAGAATTGGTAACTTCAGTTACCTGTACAGTGATTAGTTTAATGAAGAGTATTGTCTTGCTGTCGAGAATATAGCATATGCGAATCACGTAACCACCCCTCAACCACAGTGGTGAACTTTATGTGGCTAAGCACTTAATGTATGATTATACGAGTAAAAACTAAAAGTTATAAAGTTTGCCTATTCACCAAAAAACAAAAAAAAAAAAAACTACAAAAATTTGCAATCTGCAACGAAACAGTTTCGTCTACTACTTCCTCTTCCATAATAAATAAATAGTTTCGTTTAGTACGCCCGATGTAACGATATTCGAGTAGATACAAAACCAGTATATATACAGTAGTTTTATCCGTATAATGCAATTATTATTTTTGATTAATTTTTTTTTGCCAAAAACTAAATTCTCCTATTAGTTTATGGGAGTGCGGAAGGATGAGCGACATCATGTGGATGAGTGTTATGTATACATAATAGTAATAGTGAAAGCTTTAAGTTTCCTACATTAAAATTTTCTTCTTGTGTCGAAATTTTCTTAAAGAGTATGGAAAATTTCCGGTTTTTTTTTGTACGTACATTGTATAATGTTGGTTTTGCAATTTTCTGCCTGACTGTTCATAATAAAATTTATAGATATTTATGTATGTGTGTTTGTGTACATACATATACTATTTTATGTAATATGAGATTTTAATGTTTCGTTTGTTTGCTCTTGAATACGAGTAGTGTATACATATTGAGGTTTGTTATCGTTGAACCATCTTTTTCTTGGAAAATGCATAGCAGCAAAAGGAAATTAATATAAAATTCAAAAAGAAGGCAGTGTGTTGTAATTATACTTGTAACCATCTGTAAATAATTGTTTAGTGTATATAGGACATTTTTTGCAGTTTTGCAAAAATTATTATTATCAGATATGTTCTTAAAATGTTGCATAATTTTGGATAACGTCGGGCGGAATTGATCTTCCTATTTGATTCACGCTTTCTATGCATGAAAGACGGAATTTGGATGAAGCGATTTACACGCCAATTTTTTAAAGCCAAGCAAACGGGAATTTAAGCTTTCCGTTCTCAAGATACCATGGTTCATAACCTACGTTAGAAATTCAATATACCGAACCTCTTGATTACATTCACATGCAATCCGAACTGGCCAGAAATACAATAAAATCGATTTAATGGACAAAAATCACAGGATTGCCTCGATTTGTCTGCAAGAGCTAAGTACGCTGTTGCATGTACTTGGAACCCCCAGTGAAACCTCGAAGGCGACATGATCAACTGGAAAATGTTCAAATACTCATACTGTTCCACTCTCACCGTCTTCTGATTCAGTAGGATGTACTTCAGCCTTTCAAACTCTTTCTTGGCGTACATATCCAAGATAAATTGATGAAACACGTCCTTGCTTCTCAGTAAAATTTTGTAGCTGGAAGAATTTTGCTTCTTAGCCTGTGGCATTCCTCTAATCGGGTTCCTTTGTCGCAGTTCAAAATGATATCCATTCTCGCTTTTCTAAAATTGGAGCGGATACTGTAGGGTATCGTAAGACTTGTGCGTGTCGGGAATTCTCTGGATGCCACTCCTTTTTGCTAAAACTATATCTCTTCCTCCATGTTCTTCATCCATCATGAAGGCAGCCACTTCTGATTGCCGAATAGAAGCGCCTCTCATGCTCGCCTTGTTGGATTTTGTCTGCTAAGATGATGACTATCCATTTAAGCCCCATCTTTTCCATAGCTGATTTGGAAGTTACGAACGTAGAAGTTATGATGATGCAGCATGTCTTGCAACTGAAGGACTATTTCTTGTCTTTTTTGTGGTACAGTTTTGCAATGCTGGTCTGCTTGGTGTGCACTATCTCCAACAAAATATACTTGCAAAATAGTAGGCCCTTCGTTTGGCAATGATGCGATGATATACTTGACCCTGGACCTTGAATGATGGCATATATCCTGGCTCTCGAATTTCTTAAGTTTTGCAGAAAGATGTCATCTGGGAACAGTTGTTGTACCTGCTGATGTTTTTCGGGAAATGTGTATCTTCTGTTGACTTTCTCAGCGGAAAAGTACCTAGGGCCTTGAAAGGATCCAGTAACTGTAGAAATTGAACCTTTTCTCCACTGCAGCACATTCCTGCAATTTCATCTTTCCATTTCTTTGCCTTACAGTGTTGGCATGTCACAGAAACTGATCCAATGATACACAAAGGATCAGAGGCATAATCTTCTGATGGATCGTAATTAAAAGCCTGCATTTTGTAAATCTCTCCAAATATGCATTCAACAGCACTTGTACCAGTTTTTATACGCTGCTGTCTTGATTCTCTTTCGGGGGTTGCTTCAGCTTGTCTTTTTCTTTGATTGGTGCCTGTTACTTGATCCTGTCTGTTTCCTATTTTGGGGGTGGCCTCCACTCCTCTGGTTAGTTGATGCGTTTCTCTGATCCCCACGATTTGCAAAACTCACAGCTATATTGGCGATAGAGGTATCTGCGTCATCTTCCGCCTGATCTGTTGGCATGTTCAAGCAATGTGGGTGTTGCTTCAGTTTGCCGATGAATTTCGATTTATTATGGGTGTTTGTGAGAAATTCACTTTGAAAAATTGTGCACGTCATATTGTTCTCTACTTCGATGTTTGCTAAAATTTTGGGAATTGCTTTTTTCTTTTGTTCTTCTTCTTTCGTGGTGGCGTAGTCCAGATAACCATCAAACACTACCGTTGTGTTTCTGCCATAATGCTTTAAAACATAATCACCATAAATTTTTAGAATGATTTTTAGAGGATGTTCGATTTTGTTCCCTTTCGTCGTTATTTATATTTTTCCCCTGAACCTGAGCTGCAATAGGAATAAATTTGTGTTTTCTTGTGTAAAAGACGTCCGCAAAATTACCCAAAGCACTATCACAGGTGATGTTGGAATCAGCAACTAGCCCAGTTGACAAACTGACAAGATCACCAGCCCGATTCCGAAATGGATTTTGTCCGTTCAAATACCGCTCCAATGCACACTTATTCACACTTAAAGCAGCTCTCCAGGACTACTTCTGAATCATGACACATATCCGGTGACAACCTGTTTATGATACGCTTCCATGACTTCAGCAGATTTCATTACATATTTTAAATCTTCTGAATTGTCCATAATCAAATAATTTAATGCTGATACCGTCAGTATATGTGCTTGCAAAGCACGCGAAAAAGCATGTCCGGTAAGCAAGTGTTTTACTGTTGCATTGCCATAAACTGTTCCCTATAATTCCTATAGTCCGCGTTCTTTCATGATATATCCAATTATGCCAAGATATGACATGAGTAGAAAAAATCCTTAAAGGCGTACAATTATTCCAGATACATTACTGTTTTGCTCCGCAGACTTAACCAATTCAATTGACTTAGTTGATAAAAAGTAGCTATGCACATCTAACCATGTTTCTTGCTTTCGCACGTCATGAATATCTGCAGTTATATCCTCAATTATAATTTTTAATTATTAAAAATTGAATCACCACATTTTATCCCACCTAGAGCATGAATTGTGTCTTGGTGATGCAAATTATCAAGAAGTAAGTCACCTCATGAATTGAAACCATTACGAGAAATGGAATCATCGCACATTCAAAACATGGCCACTTTAACAACGAAATCGTCTGACACAAATAAATCACGTATCGTTTCAAATCCGCGTCTTGCTTCATTACCGACCGCTCTCATTCACATACGTGACTTTAATGGCAATAAACATTTTGCCAATGCATTGCTCGACTCAGGTTCACAATGCACATTCGTATCGGAAAAATTAGTTCAGCGCCTCCGACTCGGACGTTCATACTCGTCATCGATTGCTGTAAACGTCCTTGCTGATAAACAAGCTGCTAAGACTCGGGGTATAGTTAACATCAATTTTTGGGTGGATTCTTCTAGTACCTCAATTACAATATGATGCTCACCCAACCACGTCGGTTCCAGCAACCATCACTGTTGATGATGTGAACAAAATCCTTCAACGGTTTTAGGAGCTTGAGGAACCTCCAACCGCATCGAACCAAAAGCCAGCTGATCAATTGTGCGAATCATATTTCACCCAATCAGTCCAACGGAACAAGGTTGGAAGATACATTGTACGACTACCATTTACCACACCGCACGACAAATTGAGACGTACAAGGTCTGCGGCTGTGCGTCGATTTCTATCAATGGAACGTCGTTTCGAAATAAACCCACTACTTGCAGTTGAATATAACAAATTCATAAACGAATATTCCACACCATGCTGTTCAAAAGGTAGACAGCTCGACCACCAAACTTTGGGTCGTTTTCGGTGGGTCCTGTAATTCTTCTTCCGGCTTATCAATTAATGACATGTTACTCACATGACCCATTCTACAAGATGATCTGATCACTATCATGGCTCGGTTTTGGCAGCACGTCATCGTTTTTCTCGCAGATATGG
Source organism: Tipula confusa (assembly GCA_963556175.1). NCBI lineage: Eukaryota > Metazoa > Arthropoda > Insecta > Diptera > Tipulidae > Tipula > Tipula confusa. The sequence goes on along the minus strand of OY744476.1, from coordinate 174,331,410 downwards.
AAAAAATGTAAGGACAGGTGCTCCGGTTATCGCCTGATGATGACTTTCAGAGAATAGTCTGGAGATACAATCCAACCAAAGAAACTAAAACATACCGCCTCGACACAGTCACATATAGAATGTCATGTTTACCATTTCTGGCTGTCAGAACCCTTCAAAAAATAGTTGATGACAATGAACAGAATCATTCGGCAATTGCAACAATCATCAAACGGGTTTTTTGTGTCGATGATTTACTTTCTAGAGATGAAGAATTCTTAATGAGCTCAAGGAGCCTACAATGTTACAATTTGACGACGATACTGCGACCATCAAAACTCTCGGTGTTCAATGGAATCCTGTGTGAGATGTTTTTGCGAAATTCCAAGCGAAATTTACTCTCGGAGATTTTAAAATTTTTTGATCCTTTGACGAAATCATTCCAAATTCAAGCTTTTTGTGATGCTTCGTACTGAAGATGCATTAAAACATCACTAATCATCGCAAAGGCCCGCGTGGCATCAATTAAACAAGTCTCAATTTCACGACTTGAGCTTTGTGGAACCTTTATTTTGATGAAACTAATCAAATTTTTCAAAGGTTTTTCGAGATCAACAGTGTCAAGTGTTTGCTTGGACTGACTCAAAAATTGTATTGGCCTGGTTATCAGAAAAAGGCCAAATCATTTCTCATCAAGGAAGGCCAAATCAATTCTCATCAAGGAAGTTTACCGCGAAACATTCGGTGTCGATATCCAAGCGCTCGTTAATGGAGAACACATTAATCGTAAAGGTCAGATTCGGTCGTTGTCGCCATTTATTGGCAAGGGTGGAATATTGAGGGTGGGAGGACGTCTTTCGAATTTTGACTGCCAATTTGACATGAAACACCCAATCATATTATCCAACAGCGATAGACGTACTTGGTTGATAATCTACAAAACTCACTTGCTCAACCTACATACTGGGCTATTATTACTGCCAAGTCTTCTGAAACATAGATGTTGGATTGTAAATGGCCGTGATACAGTTCGTTTTTTTTTGTCAGAAACGTATCAAATGTATCAAATTTTGTTGGAGCCAAACGAGAACTTCAAGAACTTCATACGAACAATTTCTCAATCAAAAAACAAATAAATTAATATCTGATTTCTTTTTGCAGAATATGATTAAATTCACCGCATTTTGGCGGACTTTGGGAATCCAACATAAAATCTATTAAATACCATCTTCATAGAGTTACCAGCGACACAACCACGACGTGTAAGGAAATGACAACCTTGCTTTGTCAAATTGAACCATTGCTCAACTTACGCCCATTGTGCCGCTTGATCGCCGATTCTGATGATTTACTAATGCTAACACCAGGACACTTCCTAATTGGTGAATCTCAAATCTTCAAACATTCCCAATGTCACATGCTTAGCAGATGGCAAAATATCCAGCAAAGAGTTCAGGGCTTTTGGAATAAATGGTCCCTTGAATATCTGCATACTTTGCAACAACGCCCTTAGTGGAGACAGCCATTATCAAATCTTGCTATTGGTGATGTCGTTCTCATCAAGGAGGATCACTAAGTAGTATCTTACTGGAGGGAGAATGGTTGCGCCTATGTTTATAGGCGCCTATTTATAATGGTTGGGCCTATGTTTATGTATATAATGATTATATATAGTGGTCTTCGTTACCAGCCGTAAAAAAGAATGTCATCATATTGCAAAAAAAAAATATGTGTACGATCATTTATTAGAAGATCTCACTTCGAGTGGTATTTCGGTACTTTATAAATTGTTAATGTTAAGTACCAAGTAATTTTTTTTTAAATATAGGAAATTTCATTTACGGTTGACGAAATTAAAAACAAAATAAAAACTCTGAAGAGCGCTTATAAAACGCTCGTGGGCTTGCGGAATTTTATTCCATTCTCGAACAATAGCTGACTTCAATGCATCAACACTTTCGTATTTTTTAGTGGACACCTTACTCTCCAAGATGGACCATATGGATAAATCTATGGGATTCAAGTCTGGTGAATATGGTGGCCATTCTTTCGACGAAATCAGCCGCGGAACGCAATTTTGTAAAAATTGTTGTGTCGCTCGAGCTTTGTGTGACGGTGCCGAGTCCTGTTGGAATGTCCAACGGTTCGTACCAAAGTGTTAACGTGCCCAAGGTAGCAAAGCATTGTTTAGGATCTTTTGGCGGTACACTTCTTGGTTTACCTTGACTCCATGTTCGATGAAAACCAGAGGAGTGCGTCCATCTGCAGTAACTGCAGCCCAAACCATAACATAAGCTGGTGATTGCTTGCGCATGGCAACTCTTGTATCCAAACTATCGTTGGACTTGTGCTCTAACCAAACACGATCATTTTGTTTATTCACATACTGTTGAATGGTGAAAATTTTCTCATCAGAAAAGACAATTTTTGGAATCTCATCACGTTCGGCCAAGGCCTTCAATGCTCGTGTTCTTTCAAGCCTAACTTTTTTTTGTGCCTCCGTAAGATCTTGAACTTTTTGTATCTTGTAGGGCTTCAAGTGTAGTTCATTTTTCAGTATGGTTTGAATTCTGTATCGTGAAACATGTAGATGTGCGGCTAATTGATTGGCACTTTGACGTGGATTTTGTTGGATTCGTTTCTTCACCTTTCGTATCATTTCTTTTGATGTTGTTGCGTTTAGCGATGCTACCAGTTCAGTTGTATCGAGTTATGGTTCGATACACAAACATTTTATTCACATTCAAATGCTGGAGCTGACGAGCTATTGCTGTTTGTGAATTTCCAGGCAAATACAGTGAAATTACACTATTACGTTTGAATTCCATTACGATTTTTTTATTAAGATATTAATTTAGAACAATTATTTGTTGACCACCTGTAAACAACTAACCAAACTTCAATCTGTCAAAAAATTGACGCGCGAAAATGACAACTACACAAATGACAGCAGAGTGAAGTCAGTAACATTTGGTCTCAGCCACCCTGTATTTATAACAGTAGGGATATTGGAGTGGTCTGTGAAATGAAGAATATGTCGGAAGCGCGTCTTTAACAGACCAAACGCATTTTCTACTACCATTCGTGTAGCTGAATGGAGATAGTTAAATTTATGTTGTTGCACCGTATCTTTGAATGGTGGTATGAACCAACATTTTGGGCCATACGAAGAATCTCCAAGTAAGAACATATTGTAAAGGAAATAAATGTTATACTCCTCAGAAGCGTTCCTAAACAAAATAAATCAACGTAAAACTCGACTGTCATGGTATGATCCGGGCTCGCCACAATGAATGTCAATAATTTTTTTTTCATCATCCACCTATTTCATTAGAATACTGCAATATTTCTTTCTGTTAGAGTACAAGTGGATTGTTTCTTTTGGCGCTTTAATTTTAATATGTGTTCCATCAATAGCACCAAGAACACCTACGATCTCTTTCATTTTTTCGAATCCAAAAGTAATTTGTTGTACTCTTCCGGGAGACCTAGGCCATTTAATAAATCGATCTGCGATAGAAACCATACATGATGACATTTGGTTTACAATAGCCCAAGCGGTACTATCACAAATATTAAACAAATTACCTAATTGACGGTATGTGATAGTATTTGCAACATACCATAAGAATACGTAAGTTTCTTTAACACAACCTACGTTCTTACAACCGCTTTTATAACTGGAGCATACATCCGAGGATTCATATGCTTCTAAAATAATAAAAATCCATCTTTATTTATATTAATTGGTTTAAACAAATTATTACCTATTATTTTTATTGCTGTTGATTGTGACAATCGAAAATGACGCTTAAAATCAATGGCGTCATAGTTATTTATGGTTTCCATAAAATTGGAAACTCGATAATGCTTCGTATATGATTCTGTCTCACTGCTTAATGCAGATACATTTGATGAAGACCCATCTGAATCCGATGAACTACTTCTGCTGCTTGACCCAATAATATTATTAGTTATGCTCTAAAAATAAATACGTCATGAAAATAATATAACATGCTTACATACAAAAGAAAACTTTTACCTGTACTATTATAAATTATAAATTTCATCATGATCCATTTCAATTATCTAAATGATTTCTTTTTCCAATACTAAATAATTTAAGCACTAAAATATTGATTAAATAATCACATTCAAGATTTAACAAAATATCGCTAACTCAAAATGAATGTCAAAATAATAAAATATCAACAATGACCAACTTATAGAAATCAAAATATGAGACGTCGCGCACCTGGTATTCGAGATACTAGCTAAAAAGAAGTATTGGAATTACAATACCATCAATAGTGAAAGATTTCAACCAATTCCAAAAAAGAATTCGATTTATGGGATTGTTGTAAAAAATCAAATAAAATACGAATTAAGTTGAATTCTGTACCAAAAAGCGAAAATCGCTTATGTTAACTTAGGCGATTTTGCATTTTACATAATATTTCAAATCCTTATACTACTTATACCATAATATCAATTTTTCATTATAATACCTTTAAAATTGACCAAGTTATCAATAAAAAACGTTTTGGCCTAAGTCTGATTGATTTTTGTTTGCAAACGGAAGAATCGCTTAAGTGATTCAAAATATTGTTTTTAAAATAATTCTTTTCAATAAATTGATATACCTAGAAATTTTAATCAACATAAGCCAGTTTTTCGTTTCATACTTTAAAGTATTAAATTAGATTAGATAAAAGCGAAAATCGCCTAAGAAGACTTAAGCGATTTTTTCAAATTGCCCTCATAGCAAAAGTAAATACCTAACATAACATAAGCTATTTTTTCATTTATATTTTGAATAAAACTATCCTTTTGTATTAAACTAACTTACTTAAGCGATATTTACGTTTTTGTATTGCGAATTTTTCATATTTTATGTGATTTTAAGCGTTTATTTCGAGTGCTAATCAAACAAAAAATTCTAGTTAAGTGCTTTTTTATATAAAAAATTATTGTGTTTTGTGTAAAGTCGATTAGTTTAGTTTAGTGTGAAACCAATTTATTTGATTGGAAAAATGGCATTTCGAGCGATGAAAATGATTCAACTTGCAAGACAATCCGGGGAAACCCCAATTTCTAAGAAACTGGGTTGCTCAAAACCACATGTTCCAGGTAAAATTATTGATTTCTATATTATTAGTCTGACAACTAGAATTAAACTGTATTTGTTTGTAATTATAGATATCCTGTCGAAATTGCGGACACGTAAAACAACACTTCATGAGCATGGTAACGTATTTAAAACAATTGTTGGAAGAGAGACGGCATCAATTTTTAATATTGCTCACGGTTCCAAAGTGGCTAGCGAAGAGTTTGAACAGGTATTACGGTTACAAGAAGAATATAAGGAACAACTTGTGAATATTAATGAAGCGACAAAGTGCAATAGGTTGAATGATAGTGATGATGATGAACCGTTCGACGACAGTGACAATGATCCCGACTTCCCTATACCAACAAATTCAAACTCAGATTCCTCTGTAGATTCTTTCGACATAGAATCAATGGCTAATGCCATTGAAAAAAATGTTATTAATTAAAATCTTTATAATTTATCCCAATCTTCAAATTAAAATATTCAAAGAAATGAACATAACTTAACAACAACTGTTATAACAAAATCTAAGAAAGGTAAAGTTAAAGAAAGGGAGTGTAAGCCTCTAGAAAAATGTCGGATGAATTGTCAGTCCAAGGTAACATACGATCAGCAAAAAATGATATTTAAACAATACTGGAGTCTTTCATCATACTCTTCTAAAGCCTTATTTGCTTCCGGTTTAATGGAGGTTAAAGAAAAACACCATACACTTTTAAAGAAAAACGTAAAATCACAACGAAACAGAACACATAATTATTCATATCATTTACAAGTTGAAGGTCAAAACATCTCAGTGTGTCAAAAATGTTTTCGTTTCACTTTAGGTGAAACCGATAGTTTCTTAAAAACCATCGGGAAAAAGAAGCTTGTATTGTCTGACTCAAACCAAATTGTAGACCAACGTGGGGGCAGAAAACCTGTGAATAAATTAACAAATGATAAACTAGAAGAAATTAAAAGTCACATTAATGAATTCTCTGCATAGGAAAGCCACTACACACGCCAGCGGACTTCTAAGAAGTACCTACAGAGTGATTTAACATTAAGTAAAATGTACCAGTTGTACACGGAGAAATATGAAAATCCCGTTTCAATAACGAAATATTCACAAATGTTCAAAGGCTTTATCTTACTTTTTAAATGTAATGTACATTTTTTATTAATTCATTATAATTTTAGAAATGGGTTTGGCTTTCAAAAAGCCAAAAAGTGACACTTGTAGCAAATGCGATACCTACAAAATGAAAATAGATATAGCGCAGTCTGAGGAAGATAAAGCAAAGATCAGAAAACAGCAAGAGAAACATCATGAAGCAGCTGACATTGCCTACAAATCTAAAGACGGAGATAAAATTCAAGCCAAAAATTCGTGTTCAAAAATCAAAATGTATACATTTGATTTGCAACAATGTCTGCCGACACCATTACTACGTTCCAATATTTCGTTTTACAAACGACAGCTTTGGACTTACAATCTTACAGTCCACGATTGTGTGTCCAATAAGCCACATTGCTATATGTGGCATGAAGGATTGGCAAAACGTGGTGGCAATGAGATAGCGTCGTGCTTGCTTCAACATCTTCTATCTGAACCGAGTACAACTGAACATGTTGTCTTATACAGTGATTGCTGCGGCGGCCAAAATAAAAATACTTTAGTTGCTTCTATGTTCAATATTTTTATGCAGACCGTTGAGAACATCAAAATAATTGACCATAAATTCTTGCTTCCTGGACACACACATATGGAGTGCGACGTGGATCACTCCATAATTGAGAGGAAAAAGAAAAAAACCATGGTTTAAATCCATCATCCACGTGAATGGTATCAGTTTGTGCGAACAGTTGGTACCAAAGAACAATTTGAAGTTATTGAGATTGAACAAAACATGTTTCTTGATTTTGGAAAGGCAGCGAAAACAAAATTTATGTGGAGAGCAAGTGATGTAGATGGAAATAAATTTAAATGGGGTGAAATTAAATGGTTGCGGTATACACAAAAATTTAGAAAAATTCAGTACAAAACATCGTTGAAGGAAGAAGAACCGTTCAAGGAATTAAATATTTGTCGGCGTGGGATTAATACTGTTAAAATCTCAGATGTTAACAATTGTTACGATAGCCTTCTATTAATAAGCAGAGAAAAAAAACCAGATTTACTGGACCAACTTCCTCTCATAAATGAAATCTATCACAGTTTCTACAGACAATTAAATGATGGGGACGTGCCAAATATTGACCCAGATATAAACTTTGAAGACGATGGATCAGATGTTGATACAGAAAACTAAACAACCTGAGAAACGTGAATTTATGTTTTTTATAATTTTTTTTTAAATAATTTTATATTAACAGTGAATACAACTTAGAAGATATGAATAAATGAATTAAATTTTGAAAGACTAACTTATGTTTTCTTAAGCTTCAATTATTTTGCAGAAAAAATTCGTAAAAATCGCTTATCTTACTTAAGCTAAAATTCCCTTACTGGCAAAGAAAAGCGAAAATCACCTAAGTTATAAAAAAAAGGTTTTTCAAGGATATAATAAAGTTTTTTTTTAGGTTTTGTTAGATAAATAAATAGATTGATCTAAAATCATGTTTATAAAGTAACTAAAAGTTCATTTAAAGTTCCTACTTTTTTCACAAAATATTTATTAACTTCAAACTCAAATTGTGAATATTTGAATATTCGAACTTAAGCGACTTTCGCTTTTTGGTACAGAATTGCTAGAACAACATCACAAAATACTTCATTGACTGTTTATTTTGCTATTAAGGCCCCGTTCGATTTCCATAATAATTATGATCTTTGTAATATTTTTGACGTGAGTGAAATAATTGTCTCTTCCATATTTTGTAATGAGCTCGTTTGCTGTTCGAATTCTGCAATAATTTTGACTGTTGTAATTGTGACGTTTCGAGATGACTAGCTTTCAATTTTAAATTAATTGAAACTATGATTTAATTCAAATATGGCTTTATTTATGATAACTTCTGGATATATGAATTGAATTGAATAACACGTGGAAAACAAGTGCGAAATGTACATCTGGTGACAATAGAGATATTCCATCTCATACTCTAAAATGTATGGTGTTTTACACTGGATCTATAATGTTATAGATTTATATTGATTGAATTGAGGCGAATAAAATGTATACCATGCTTTCCACCAACAACATTATTAATTCTATTTTGACGATGATCAGAATGCATCTAAGAATTTCAATCAATTCATGAAATTGGAAAAAATCTTTTTATTAATAAATTAAGCTAGTTTATTATCCAAGATGGAACTACTAATAGTTTTGCTGTAATTGACCAGTGACATAAGTTACAAGATTTAGTAAGGGCATTAACATAAATTTTGGTGATAATTTGGTTGCATGCAGAATGCTGTCAAAATTATTACAGGGAAAAAAATGTTAGCAAAAATCGAACGGGCCCTAAATAAAATAAAAATGTTGCAACTTAATAATTTAGTTCGTTTATTTATACAAACCTTCAGCGGTTTTTCAATAATACTAAACACTATCACGGTTTTAATAATAATAAGTATTTTAATTAAAATTTTGTTTAAATCAAATAATTTTAAAAATTTTGATGAAACAAAAGACTCAAAATATTTGTAAACCTCTAACGAAAGCTATTACAACAATCAATGTCAAAAAGTTAAACTTTTCAACGATAGGTGGAAATAAAATCGTTCTGTATTTTTTGATGTCAGAGAAATCGGAAAAATCGGAGACATAAATTTACTTTAAAATTTTCAGATATGCTTTTTTTTTTAATATCTGAGAAAAAAATTATCCCTCTGTGTCTAAAAAATTTACAGATTATTGTTTGACAGCAGTGTGTTGTATTTTATATTTTTTGGTAAATTCTAAAATGGCGACTCCGATTAATGTTGAGCTATCAGGTGACAAATACAACTTTACCTTTGGGAGTTTAATACTGAAGTTTATTAAAACAAAAAATAATTTTTTCGATCTGACAGATAAAAGTCGGAGAAAAAAATTATCAGATATATATTCGATAAATAATCTCTATGACCTCTCCGATTTCTCCAAAAATAAAAAAAAAAACACAGCCAATGAATGATCAAAATAATACTGCAGAATATTTACAGAACGAACGGAACTAACACAACAATGAATCCGCCTTAAATGGTAATTGTATATATTAATATGCAGATACTCCTTTGTAGCTATTTATTATTTGTTCGAGACAAGCAAAGTTTAAAATGCTAATTAGGTTGAGTTTTCCTTGTAATTTAAATGCTCTATTTCCTCATACAGGAGTTAATCCGTATATAATGCTTGATTAACACGCCCACGTGTAGGTGGCAATTATATTTTCTGTAATCTTATATGCTGTATGACAAATTATGATATTCTTTCATAATATATGTTAATTCATTGCATACATTTTTCATATGGTAAGTGACACCCGCGCACAAAACCTAATACATCTGAGCCTGCAAATTATCAAAAGACTGTTAACAAAAAATACATGTTACATAATTTTAATCACAGTTGTTTATGTTGTATGTAAAAAAAAAATAAACAACATATATATGTAGTTAACCCACACGATATATGAAGACAAAAACATAAAAAAATCGTCTTCGTCAACATCGATTTAGTATATGGAATCATTAAAATCTGTCATATTTCTGTTCACAAAACATCCGAATTACAATTTTATTCACACATTATACATATATTATGTCGTTTCGAGAACAAACATAAAACTTATTAAGGTAATATCCCTTTTATGAACGCGTTGTGCATATGGTGTCACGGCAAGGGTGATGGTGGTCGTCTTAAGACATTGAATTTCCAAACAGAAACAATTACGTAACATAACAAAGAGAAAATTGTAATTTTTTTTTCTGAATATAAAAAGATTTTCACCCTCATCAGATTTTCTGTTGTTGTTGTTGTTTTGTTTTTGGAAGCTTATTGTTTTGTGCTTTTTTGATACATACGCATGGAAAACAGATTTCAAATTTTTTTTTATGTCTTGTTTGCTGTTTTATGTTTACTGTTTGTTTTAATAATTTTTTTTGATTAGAGATTATTGAAATGTTGCTGTAGAATGGCTAGTATAAGCATAATCAGCGTCTTTCTTATTCTAGAGTAAAACAAAGTAAAATCCTAACATTGTCGAGACATTTGCTTATTAATTCTGTATCATATATGTGTGATTGGTCTATTTAAATTCAGTATACAGTCGAACATAATACGATTATGTATTTATAATATAAATTATGTGGAATATGTGTATTTTATATTAACGTGTTGTTTGGAAAGGGTTTTTGATAAAGGGCACTCAATAATTTATAATAAAAATTTTGGATCTCAATTTTGGAGAAGTATCGGTCAAAGCGTAGTGCGTTCCAGAATTTTAATTGGTTAAAACCGTTACCTATACCTCTTAAAAGCCATTATCGCCGACAACGACCTCCTCGCTGCACTATCCATTAAGTATTAGCTCGCAGAACGTGATTGAGCCACCGTACTCATTGTCATTTTTCTTTATGAACGCCATTAGTCATTTTTTCTCTTTCTACGCACAATTATTATAAGTGACAAGGGATCCGTAATATCGGGGGCTTGTCGGTCCAAATGTGTGATCACCACTACTAAAATCTATTGTGTCTTACTGACATTTTGAAAAGGTCTCAAAGGTTGGACTCGGTTTTCGGGCAATTGGCCCATGATTCACTGTAAAGTAAATCACTCTTTTACCAAATTTCGATACAGATTTCTGACCACTTTATTATAGAAACTTATTCGTCAATTTACTGCATTTTCGACTGACACATTGGAGATTTCTCCTTGACCTGGTACTAAGTTTGATAAAATAGATTGGTAATACTAATATGATTTTATTAAAAGGCGGACCCTTTACCACTGATTGGACTTGTAGTAACTCATTAAGCATGAGTCCTCGGGAAATCAATTCTGCAGGATTCTCTAACTTTAGAACGTATTTCCAATCATCTGGGTTGATTGATTGATTCATTGATTTAGAATGTATGGCCAAGCATTAAGCAGGATATCCCGAAAAGCGCTGGGCTTACCATTCATCCATTTTCACAAACACCGTGACAGCCAATAGTTAGTAAATTTTTGAGGGGTAGGGAAAGGATAAGTATTTCAGTAATGGCAGAATTTTCAGTAATTGGTCCGGTTTCCCAGTAGCCAATATTCAAACTACTGTAAGCATAAGACAACCATAACTTTATTGAACTGCTCTGCATTCTTTCATCTGTTATCACCATTTCCAGTGAGCTACCCAGTCATCTGTAATCTGTAAAGGTTCCTGAAAACAAAATCTATTATTGAACTAATTGCTCTTAGTCGTAGGCTGTAATAAATTAAATTTATTGTCTAACAATACAAGTTCAATAATTTGAAACTATACAAACCAGTTGAATTAACCGTTTTATGACAAATACGTCATGTAATCGCCGAAAATCTAATTTATATACACTTTATTTGACACAAAAGTTTAAAATTAATACAAGTTAGATTAAAAAAATTTGATTTAACATTACAAATCAATTAATTGGATTAATTTGTACAACTTTCAGCTTCCTTTGGTCTGAAAATAAATGAGTCCGATCCTGATCACTGGTTCTAGTGGCCAGGAAACAATAGATTTTAGAAGTGGTGACCACACATTTGAACGAGTTTTAAAAAATCTGATACCTCGGATATCACGGTGACTATACCTTGTCATTCATGATAACTGTGTGGGAGGGGATATTAAAGCGCATCTTCTCGGTAGTAGTCAGGCCTTGCATACTTTATGTATGGGTGTGAGGATTGAACCATGACGGATGATTATAAAAGATTGCTAATGACATTCGAGAGAATAATCATGCAAATGCTATATGTCCCCAAAACTTCCTGAAATCGTTCATGCAATAAAAGGACAGCAAGTATGCTGGCACGGTCACGTTATGCGAGCCAATCCTAAACGGATGTTGCAGCGATTTCTAAGAAGAGGGCCTTCATTTGGCAGATGGAGAAGTCACTGTTAGTGGGCTCGAATCCGATGGAGCCAGAATATTGATTCGGTAGGGACGGGCGATGGCCTATAAAGATCGCTTATCATTTTATTAGTATTGATGCATCAAGCAACGCCCGCACATGCAGAGACAAATTATGGGTAATTTTCCTTTGGAGCTGGTTACCATGTCTACTCCATTTGCCTCTGTTAGTCGCATTGAGTTCGAGAATTTAGGAGAGCTTTAATTTACGTCAATACTTTGTAAAGTGATATGAATTGGCCTAGAACTCGGCGCTGCTTTGCACTGAAGTGAGATGATGCTAATGGTACAAAATACCACTTTGGTTTGTTAATGGTCCCACAGTTAAAAATATGTTATTATACTTCTCTCGATAAAATCATTTGCGGCACCTGAAAAGTTAGTACCATTATCGCTGGGCACGTCGGATTAGTTGCTCCTGTGTGACTTACTTTTGTCGAATGATTCCGTCGTCATTTATGTATAGTGATAAAAAAATGACTCGTTCAACTCAGCTGCTATTAAAGACTGGATCACTCGAGTGTTAAAAGTTCGGAAATTATCTTTGGCACGATAACCCAAGTCAAAGCTGCTTTTGTGATACCTAAACATTTTTTAATGAGTTCTTGGATTACCAAATTTGTATTGTATTCTCTGTGGTAAAATTACTTGATGATTGATTTCTCTTTCTCCTAAAGCTTTTTTGACTGGCTTTAAAGTTTTAATTCGTTCTCGTCCTAGTCAGTCCAGCCTTTGCCATCACAATACATTTACAAGAAGTTCATCAGGCAAAACTCCTCGAGAAATAGTACCTGATGGATTGTGTTTCGATGGGACATAGAGCCATTGCTGAACATTTGTCGTGTATAATATTTCCGTAACTTGGTAGAGCAAGCATACACTTCCTTTTCAGGCACGCACAGACAGTTGTGGATTCCGCCCACATGGTGATCTTAGGTGGTATAACAAGGTCAAAAGACTTGAGCACAAGCTTAACCATCTTAACGAGTAAAAGTGCTGCACATAAATCGAGCCTTTATGTTGTGACATACTTTATTGGTGCAACCTTGCGAGTCTTCAAACAATATATTTATTTTTCTTGAGTCTCGTTGTGTCTGGTAGGGAAACGGTAAATGGAAACTTGTCGGCTTGCCGTTCGAATTTAATTTCCAAACTGGAAATTATCTTGGTACCTTCAGTTATTTTTTTAATGTATGATTTCTGGTACGTTCTTTGGTAATTTTATATCATTTGTAGCCCTTTTACGAAGTTGGTATATCCCGAGTTGTAGCAAGTTATTTAATTCGGCTTGCACTGAAACCACTTATTCGATAGTCGACGGCCAATATCCTTTTCACCATTCGGATATGTTTCAAGATGTAATTGTGCTAATTTTATGACAGATTGACTGGCTAGAAACGAAGCTTTTATGCCGTACCGTATATGTTGGTAAAGAGGTGATAATTTTTTTTAATCTTTTCCATATTTGCTGTGAAAGCATAACAATGCTTCTAGATCCTGATAAGTATCTATAGCAGTGACTGTTGTAAGATTGGTCCAATCATCAGCAAATTATTAAATGACATTCCATTGATAGATTTCGCTGACGTTTCAAATACTACACGCGGCTTGGTGTTTGACTTAGATTTTTTGATAACAGGGTGATGCGGCATGTTGTATTTATGTTGGTTTGGTATGCTAATTTCGTCTAATGGTATCAATTACATATGTGCCCGAGTATTTTGTATTCAGCCCTAAATTTAAAGTAGGATTCATAAAGTTCTGGAGCTTTCATAAATTTATGTTATAGTGAGCTTAATCGCCTCAGTGGTTATGTGAATGAATCTCTCAGTATGAGTTTATTAGGCTTGAACGATAGAAGAACTATACATTTTCCAGAATTTCAAATTCTAATATGCGCTTATAGTATTATTCAATACATAGCTGTTCCTCATCTGAGTATTGCTGACTGCTAGTAATTGCTCATCTTCCAACTTTCTTAATGCATGGTCTATGTTAATTTCTTCTTGGGTAGAGCAAACAGTTCAAAACTTGAGACGATACGTTATCTGCTTGGAATTCTCCTTCAACGATCGAACCTAATTTCGTGTTCTGTGCAATAAGCTGGCCAGACTCCTTAAGTATTTCGCCATTATCTATAGCAGCCTCATCTGTCACAACCAATTAGTAGATCTATGGAAGCAGACGTATGGAATTTGGGGTCAGCTTGCTACAATTGATTCAAATGCAGAATTTAATAAAGAGCGGCAAGGTTGCCAATTGCTAAATTTGTCTCGAGCTTTAACAATTGATTTTAGCAAGTGTAGTGCATCAACTGATGATGACATCGTGCAAATTGATGATGGCATTGTTATTGATAGGTTTAGATTTTTTAGACATTACATCCTTTGATTTTCACTGAAAAATGTCAAAACATCTATTCCCCCACGCATGGTCATAATGTTTTTTGATTCGAATTTGAATTTCGCCATACCTAAGAGATGCCTGGGTGGCGCCAACTTTGCTTTTTAATGTTTCTAATTGAGAATTCACATCATCAGAACGGTGATTGGTTTTCATAATGCTATTGCTAACAAGATTTTCATATAAGTTTTTTTCAACTTCGTTTATCAGACCTTTACAGCTTAAACATTATGTTTGTTTTCCTTTGATCCCTGACTTGAATAGAAATGACCACTGTAGCTTTGCAGTGACCAATAGATAATCACTGCATTTACGAGTTTGGTAGCCAATCGATATGAAATTCATTGCCAAATTGGTTCATGATATAAATCAAGAAAAGTTTGCCCTTATTAGGAAACCCAGTACATATTTATATCTTCATACATTTTATCTCTCAAATGATTTAGAATAGTGTATTAGGAAATCTGCCGTACATACATTTCTGATTATGTATATATATATATATATATATATATATATATATATATATATATATATATATATATATATATATATATATATATATATATATATATATATATATATATATAAACATTAAGTCCAACTTGCCCATCTTCTATGTATGTATATAATATATTCAATGTATTTAACGAAGTTGTATATGTTTGTCATCTTAATGCTATCCTTAATATGCTCTACGAGTATATTTGAGTCCCATGATAATATATTTGGGTGGGAATAATATTTGATCGTTTGTTTTATATTAAATTGTATATCCCTTCGTATCTTTATATATGCAAAAACCATAAAAATTATGGGGCCAAAGTGCTAGGGGTATAACCCTAATAGAGTGTGAAGGTCATAAAATCGGAATATTTTAGTTTATCGTCTATGGATAGAAATTGAATAATGTGCGTATTAAAAATATTTACGTTCATGTTCACGTGTCAATTAAATATATATATATATATATATATATATATATATATATATATATATATATATATATATATATATATATATGTATATATATATATATATTTATATATATATATATATATATATATATATATATATATATATATATATATATATTATATATATATATATATATATATATATATATATATTTATATATATATATATATATATATATATATATATATATATATATATATATATATATATATATATATATATATATATATATATATATATATATATCTATATATAAATATATATATATATATATATATATATATATATATATATATATATATATATCTATATTAATATATATATATATATATATATATATATATATATATATATATATATATATATATATATCTATATATATATATATATATATCTATATATATATATATATATATATATATATATATATATATATATATATATATATATTTATATATATATATATATATATATATATATATATATATATATATATATATATATATATATATATATATATATATATATATATATATATATATATATATATATATATATATATATATATTATATATATATATATATATATATATATATATATATATATATATATATATATATATATATATATATATATATATATATATATATATATATATATATATATATATATATATATATATATATATATATATATATATAAATAAATATATATATATATATATATATATATATATATATATATATATATATATATATATCGCAAATCGTCTGCATTTATAATGTTGCATTTTAATTTATTGCAAACTTACACTGAAAAAAAAATCTATGTACTCGGTTTATAAAATTTTGTTCATGAAAATTACATTGAATCAATAAATTCTTTTATTAATATTACGAATTTTTTATTAATTAAGTTTATAAGCTTGTAACCAGTTAATTAATACTATAACTTGCCGTACATAAAATTTTACTCATTTCTAAACCACTAGATGTTCGTCAGTACGTAATTTCAATCAACTTTTGTTATTAACTTATAACACAGTACATAATTTGTTTGAAAAACATTTTTGTTGTTAAATTTAGAAACGACTTAATTTTTATTAGTATATAATTAGTATATATTTTTCAAAAATACTCTTATGAATATTATTTCTGATTTTTGGAACATAAATATATTTCATCTTGATCATTTCGACATAACATTAATAAAACGACAACCGATGTATATTAAAAATATATTGAGATTTCTGTACATCAAATTAATCTTTAATTTATACCGCATCAAATATTATTACCTATAGAATAGGAAAAATTTCCTCGATCCACAAAAATATTTATCTTGGTTCAGTCTTTCAACTTCATCTATGAAATAGAATAATTCTAAGAATAGAATTAGTCAAGCAAAATTTGGTCGTTACGTATAGTTAAGTTCAACATCCCAAGTTAAGATAATGGTGTTTGTCCAAACAAAAAATTTATTGAAAAATGAAAATTTGCATTCAGTTTTTTTATTTTATTTTAAAAATCAATAAACTAAGTTAATAATATTAATTATGCTAAGTTGATTATTATTATAAATAAAGTTACTATTTCATAAAGAAGGTTATAAAAATCATTAATTGAATTGTTAAATTCGTAATCAAAATTATCAAAGTATAACTTTTTTTCGTTGAATCAATGTAACCAGTTAATAGGTTACACATTTTTTTTATCTTTACTACTATTCACACTATATTGTGTAGTTAATATTTTAGTCATAAAGATTCGAGTGGTTCCCGAGTAAACATATAAAAAAATAAAATATTTTAATTTTAATTTTTTTATGTTTTAATTAAAAAATTGTGTTATGGTCAAAATCTAACAAGGTAGGTATGTATTATCATATAGTATCATTTAGATACATTTTGAATATCCATAATAAGTGAAAAAATAAAACTAAATTTTAGTGTTCAATATTGTATATGTTATATGAATAATTTTAGAAGAAAACTAATTTTTTTTCTATTTCTTTAACTATTTTATAAAATACCAAGTTGCAGGTACTCAACCAAATGCAGACATTTGCGAATGATCATTGGAATTTAAACATTTATTGACAAAAGAAATGGAGCCAAGCTTATACTATGCGCAAGCTTATACACAGACTATACCAAATTTCATCTTCAAGTTTGACATGTTTGAAATGTTAAAAAATTGCTGGCTAAAAAAAATCGCGGATGGTTACTAATTGGTATGTTATTAAATATTTAGAAGCAATGGGGATTTTAGTTGCTGATCTTTGTAAATTTATTTATTTTCAGACTGACGTAATATGATTGTATAATAATTAGTAGAAGGGCATGCTAGAAAAATGAGAGGGATGCATCATGAAACTCCCACATACAGATAGGAATTTAAAAGACAAAAGCATTCTCCCTTGGTTGCAGCAGCTTCAAAATAACGCTTATATTTCTGAAAATAGTAAGTAAATCCAAAACTAAAACATTTTTAAATCTTTAAGACTAAAATTTTTATATGCATAAAATTAAAAATTACTCCAAATTACGCTTGTTTGATCTTAATGCATTTAAATGTTTTAAAAATAGTTTTTATTAAACATCATGGCCTTTTAAAATAAAATAACAATCGATAGTTAAAATAACGTTATTGTATAAATTTCATTCACAGATAGTCAAAATGATACAACATGGTACAATGCTACAGTGCCAAAGTAAAAAACTTTGACCAACCTCAACTTTCAAAAAAAAAAAAAAAAAAAAAAAAAAAAAACAGCGTATAAGAATGTTTTGTGAACTTTGACGACTTCCAGTACGTTTTTTAGCAATTTCTACTTGCCGTGGTTATTTGTATCAACAATGCTCAACACTTTAATTTGGAATATCCTGTTGCGGCAACAAACTTCTAACTGCCCATAGCGAAGTTATTTTTGGAATCAAAAATAATAAAACTACCACGAGAAAATTTTGTTGAATACAATAATAAATAATTTAGGAGATTTATATGTAAATACTTAGGTTTGTTTTAGAGAATTTTAAAAACAATTTGAATTTTTTAGATCATATTTGTAAAATTTTGAACTTTTTTAAAATCAAAATGTTAATATGTAATTTTGTGTATCAATCACGATTTTTTTTAATTTCTTCATCATTAGTAAGATAAGATAAAAATTAAATGTATTATCATAATTAT
Organism: Tipula confusa; assembly: GCA_963556175.1. Taxonomy (NCBI): domain Eukaryota; kingdom Metazoa; phylum Arthropoda; class Insecta; order Diptera; family Tipulidae; genus Tipula; species Tipula confusa. The sequence continues at coordinate 174,312,676 of OY744476.1, read as the reverse complement.
ATAAAAACCAAAAAATTTGGTTTGAAACAAAATAAATTATTGTAAAAGAAATAATTTGTATTTTATTTAACTTTATTATTTTTTTTGAACCTGATAAATTAGTTTCATTGAAATAATGAACCTGTTAATTCCATGCATAGATTCAATTACGATAGTTAATAAATTCAATTACTATTGTTTAGCAAATGGTAACCAGAGTTGATTAAATCAATTAAATTTGTTAATATTGGTAATAAACAAAGTTTATCAAGTTGTAACAGAGATTAATGAAACTAATAAAGGATATTAATGATATCAATTAAAGTATACATTGGTTAAATATAACAAAAGTTAATGAAATTCATAAAAAAAATAATAATAATAATTATTTAGTTTATTGATATTTCATCAACGTTTTAATAAACATTTACATGGATTTCATTAATAACTTTATAAAGTTAAAACTTTTTCTATCAACTTAGAACCTTTTATTTATTGTGACAATTAACTACTTTATTGGCGCAAAGTTGTTAACAAAGTTAATTGAATTAATGTAGTTTTTTATCGATTTTGTGTACCTTTTTTTTCAGTGTATTTACCAATTCTTTTAGGAAACTGAAAAAATAAAGGTTCCCCTCGAGTGCATGACTTGCTTCTTAGAATAAGTTGACAATTGTAAAATTGTTTTTCAATTTATACAAAGGAAATCGATTTTAAATAAATCATAATACATATTTTGAATGACTTTTATTTTAAACATCAGTTATTTTATCAGTTTCAACAGAAATATCATGGTTAACTTATTCAGAATAAATTAATTCGTTGTTTGGCAAATCATTAAAAATTAGACGGAAAAGCACGAAATGCATCTACAATTTTATCACTTTTCTAAGAAGATAATAATTCTAAACGTTCCAGATCAATTTGAATCTTTTCTTTCATTAGGCTACTTATTACCCATTTCCAACAACTGCTTGTATCACTTCTTAAACTTTCTTTATTCCATATCTAATGCCAAACACAAATTTATTATGCTTTATAACCTTTCTTTATAAGCCCTAACACGTTTTCATTGCCTAAGCCGTTGCGTACACTATCGTCACCAAAAACAGACATGGAAACTAAATCAACCTTTAGATTTAGAACTGACCACGTTTCTCATAGTCACTCTTGAGTTTCTGTTTTAATGAACTAGTACTAAGGGCTGCTATAAGTGTATTACTTTGGTAATTTTTTTAAAAATTTACAACAAGAATTGCATAGAAATAAATTAAAACAAATTTAGCTAAATTTAAAGAAAATTTAAATTTACGTAAATTAAATTGAATTTTTGGTTTACTTGAGTCGATTCATATATTTACAAAACTTTAAATTTTGAGCTTGTTCCGTTGTTTTTGGATGATCGAGTCCCATAATAAAGATTTTTAGTTTTTCTTCTTAAATTTGACCAATTTTCGATGTTAAGTTCCTTCGACTCTATATATTATATAGGCATGTTGCAACGCAAAATATAAGGGTACACTGAACATACACGCGAAGCGTCAAAAATTCCAAGCTGACACCAAGATTTAAAATAAATAAGCACTTAATTCGTTAGGGCATAGTGTATTTGTACAAACAAATAGCAACAACAACAATACAAACAAATGTATCTCAATCATCTCAATCATCTCACATCTAAATTTGTTTGATAATTCAAAAAGAGAAAAAACAAATTTCTTCTATTGAGTGATTTTCGTGATTTGTCTACATTTATTGTAAGAGAGTTGAATTCTCATTTTATTTTTTATGAAATAGCAAATGGAAGAGACGAAAAATGAATATCAATAATTTAATATATGGGGCACTTTTTGATGTGCCCTATCCTATGAGGGTTAAAAGGAATACAAAACGAAATGAAAAATGTTTGATTACCGAAAATATTGTTCAATACTTAGAGATTGAATAAAACCATTCAATTTCGCTCTCGATTTTATTTCTTCTGATTCAATTTCAATTGATATACAAATTTTACATACTCGTAATACGAATAGTTTTACGTACACATGCCTTAAATGTTTAAAACAAATAATTTTTGATACAATTGGGTGGGGATACTAACCCATCCTGGGTGGGGATACTAAAGCCTTTGATGCTAGTTATTTCATTGATATCCGCTTCATTCATCCCATAGAAGTTAGCTTCTTGTGCAATATTAACTAGTTCTGCCCTAACTCAAAGGACTTCAAAGGCCTTCTACTTCTATGTTAGTTGTAATACATGCAGGCCATAGTTTACGGCACCAAACACCATTCATGCAAGACGTTTTTACTTCCACCCACGAATCAACGATGTTTATAATGGCATTTAAAATATTATATTCGTTCCAAAAACGATTAACAGTAATTACTTCATTAAGAGTATTTTCCACGATGAAACATATTTTATATGCACGAAAAACGTGAGATAAAAATATAAATTTAACTTTTGTACGAGTGAGACGGACAACTTTTGCTGCACGCTGTGCATACAAAATTATTTTGTATTTTTTTCGTTCTGTCGCCATAATTATGGCAGCAAAACGAAAAAATATAAAATTGGAATACTTTTTATGGCTGAAAATTGCTGCAAAACAATACATGCACATAAAAATTGTGTTTGGACGAGAAAATATTTCTCGCATACACACATAAAATTTTTGTTTATTTTTTTTATAGCTAAATTCATTTTATTTTTATTTTCAGTGTGGTAACAACTAAAATTTTGAGGTTAAAAAATTAAATAAAATTTTGATATTATTGAAATATTTTGATAATAGTGTCGTAATAGATTTAAAAAAAATTATAAAATATTATCGGATCATTTTTTCGAATTTAAAAATAAATAATCATTAAAATAAGACAATCTCATAAAAAAAAAAAAATACCAAAATTTATTTTGGAGATGTGCACATAAATTTGTGATTTTTTTAGGTTATATAGGGAAGGCGTCAACTTTCATAAACTATAAAATTTAGCTATAAAAAAAAACAAAAAAAAACTGTTGTCTTCGTCACTCAAGTGTAATTTAACACTATCTTTCCTGTTTTGGTTTTGCTGCAGATTTTAATGTTTGGCTGCAGAAAAAATATGTTTCATCGTGGAAAAACACCATTAGTATCATTGGAATTAGAAATAACTCCTTGATCCATGGGTTGAAAAATTTAAATTGTGTTAGATGACAAAAATAGAAACTAAAAAAAATTCAGTTATGTCGGTTGAATATCTTGGATGCCCTGGTGCACAGTCGATTAATACTAATATTTTAAAGTTTAAATTATAGCTTTCACAATACTTTTTAAAATCCGGTATTGCACAATTTCTCAACCATTCCGAAAACAGAATACCAGTGACTCAAGATTTTTTGTTGGCGCGCGAGTATACGGAAAGTTTTTTTTATTAATGCCTTTGAAAGCTCTCGGAGTTTTGTAATTATAGACCAAAAGTGGTTTAAGTTTACAATCGCCATACTATGACATTGCCTCCTAAAAGAAGTGTTAAGCGATCTTTGCTTGCTTTAAATTCAGAAGCAGCGGATTCTTCTTTTGAAATATACGTTCTTGTTGATGACGATTCCAAAATAAACCAGTTTCATCGGCGTTAAAGATTTGTTTCGAGGTATATCCGCCTTCTAGCACCACCGCTTTGAAAATGTTGAGGAATTCTTTTGCAGAATAAATATTGTTTCAAATAAATATTGTGTATAGATTACCGTGAGTTTTAAAGCGCTCAAAACCAACAACCACTAGCATTAGTAACGTCATCTTTAAAAGCTTTACTTCTTTTTGGCACAGATTCTTGAAGATCCTCAGAAATCCCGATTACAAATACTTCGCAGTGTTGAAGAGGCTACTCAATTTAATATTCTCGCAATCTGTTTTGGTTCCTGCCTGGTAACGTTGCAACACATCTAGATTTAAACTTAGCGATAATACCTTTTAAACTTTCTTTGTGGTATTTTTCGGAATGTGTAGTGCAGCCTTTTCCGCCCCATAATCAAAATCAAATTAGATTCACACCAAAATTGATACATACCCTTAGAATTTCCGCATATAAATTTAAAAACGATCTCACTCAACAAAGCCAACCGACACGTTTATGGAAATAACCACACAAATGAAAATAATCTCATGCACAAAGAACTAAAACAGTATTTGAGGGGCTTCCCATTTTTATATTTTAGTTAATATGTTGAAAAAAAAAACTGTTTTGTCTCTCTTTTTCTTTTATGGTAAAAAAAACGATTTGCTTCGAAAAGTAACGCAACTCAAATTTATGGTTTTAAAACTTTTAGTGACGTAAGTTGAATTGTCGCAAGTCGAATCGACGCAACACGAGGCTTTGGTGTATATATATATATATATATATATTTATATATATATATATATATATATATATATATATATATATATATATATATATATATATATAAATATATATATATATATAAATATTTATATATATATATATATATATATATATATATATATATATATATATATATATATATATATATATATATATAAATATATATATATACGCTCATCACTGACTGACACAGTGCTGATTATAATGCCTCACAGCATCAATATATTGAACGAATGTCAGCCCAGGTGTTATAGTTATTCATCATACTGCTCATAACACATCACAGCGACGTCATGTTGATGATCTTGATGCCGACCAAATAGAAGCGCATCGTGTAGCAAATGTAGCTTCACATATATCAATTAGCTGAATCGCCAAAGTCAGGCGATTCGCAATGAAGCAATACATTATTTAGAAGCTCGCGATGGTGATTATAGCTGTGGATCCCTTAATCATATCTGCAAATTTTGTGTTGCAAATTGAGGATGATTTGCGTAAAGCAAAACAACAGGTGGAGAAGTTGAAAAAAGAAAATAAAGTCCTAAGGGAAAATATGGTCACTGTATCTTCGAGATTAGAAGACAATAAAGAAGTCGAATTTGATGGTATAGAGTCGGGTAATCGAAACAAAAGCGCTACCTGCTAAATACAGTGGTACGTATAGGGTTGAATCATGGGTAGAAGATTTCGAACGAGTTAGCAAGTTATATAATCTGAACTCACTGCAGCGTTTAAGTTATGCAACGCGATTTTTAAAGGGTACTGCACCATAGTGCTCCAATGTCTCAAAGGTCTAACATAAATCAACGTTGTTTCAATTGTGGAAAAACTGGATATTACTCAAAAAACTGTTATAAATATAATAATGGACCACAATATTTTAAATGTCAGCAATTTGGATACAAGGCACCAGAATGTACAAATACTAGTCAGAATTATAGTAAACATAAACAGCAAGAGATGAGGGCAACGAATGATAAGTCGTGTTTAGCAAATGTGGGGAAAGTTCGAATTGTTGCACAGTAGTCCTAAATAATAAAAAAATTTAAGCAGTAATTGACCCCGGAAGTGATTTCACGATCATTAGAGAGGACGAATTGAAGAAGCTTGAAATATTTCAACTGTTAAGGTAGTGGAGTCAAGTATGTTACCAGTTAAATTTCTCATTGGGTTCGACGTTCTAAAACTAGCCGTTATATATGTATACAGAAAATGGGAAAATCAATGTACGGGCATATAAAAATTGCCAGAACTAGTATTTCAGAATACACTTCACCAATTGGTTTGGGTAGAAAAAGGACGTTGATAAAAGAATATGTACAAATTATAGAAGGCCTAACAAAAAAATTGATGATGATGAAATATCATTAAAGTTGATATATGACGAAAAAGAAAGTGATGGCAAAACCAGATAGCGATAATTCTGATGCGATGAAAACAAAGCTCAAGACAAGAGGTCAGACAAGAGGTCGCAAAATTACGTATTTATAAGATTTTGATGAAAGTTCCGACGACGAAATGAGACCAGGTGTGAAACGTCTAGATACTCCCCCAGAAGAGCGCACTCTCTTTATTCAAAAACAAGAAGAAATAAAACGAATGTTGGCAGCAAAAAATACTGACGCAGCTAAAGTAATGGCAACACCTGTATTTAAACCTTTAAAATCATCGATTGGAGAGCCTATTCAATTTTAACAGTTCCTACACAAATTATTCAAAACGCAAAAGTTTTGGATCCAGATTTTCTTAAAAATAAACAAACTACTGAGTTTGATGAAGAATTTGACGATCAATCACCAGAAGATTTCGACCCAGAACCCGAATCGAAGAGCAGGAGAGGAAATCGAAATCATCAAGAAAATATATGTACCATTTTTTTAAAGCATAGGGATTGACACAGTAATATAATTCGTTCTACCAGGACTGAAAACATTCCACGGCATAATTAGCAATGATACACTGAAACAACTTGATGCACTCATTAATTGAAAACCAATATCCCGAATCTTGTCTTAAAGATTAAAATACCTGTTTAGATGTCGTCAATGTTCTCGGAAGCACCACAGCCTTCTACATTTGGACACGAAGGAAAATGCAGTAACCTAGTAATAACATTAAAGAAAATGCATCATCAACCCTTCACACATGCTTAAACCAGAGTCAAACTGTTGATATTTCATTAAAATGCACAAACTATTCTACCCACGGCAATAATTCACGTACTGGATAAGTTCGGCACACCAAGATCATGCCGTGCCTTAGTTCATGCCGTTACTAGACACGGCTTCACAGGTATTATTTATTACCGAATTGCTAGTCCAAAAATTGGGTTTACCACGTCAGAATTGCAGAAGCTTAATTGAAGGGATCAGGCAAATAAACAGCGCATCACATGGACGTACAACCCTATGATTGAGGTCAAGATTTGATTCAACTCAATTAGCATCTTTGAAAGCGCTCATAATTCCAAAGATTACGTCTTCTCTACCCGTTTTTGAATTTGATATCGCTAACATGACAGAATTAGCAGGCCTTAATTTGGCTGAACCTAAATTCTACAAACCCGGGTCAATTGAAGGATGACTTGGTGCAGATATCGTATTCGAACTGTTTGAAGATAATAGAATCAAATTGAACCAATTGCATTTAGTATTGAACAGAACTAAATTGGGCTGGATAGTAGGAGTAAAGCATGAAACAGATGCAAAAAAGGAACACAATCATTTACAACCATCGTAGACATTGATGCTACATTCCAGCGTTTTTGGGCAGTTGAAGAAGTTCCTCAAGTAGTGAAGCTTACCAAAGAAGAGCAGAATTGCGAAGAATGGTTTAAATCCACCACACGGCGGGCTGTAGACGGAAGGTTTATCACCAAATTACCTTTTAAGGAAAATTCGAAGACGTTAGGATCAACTAATCATCAAGCACTGTCGAGATTTTTGGTAATGGAACGAAGACTTAAGCTAGATGATCAATTCCGACAGATGTACAAAGAGTTTCTTAGTGAGTATGAGAATTTGAAGTACATGGAAAAAGTCGAGTTTAGCAACATAGAGCTCCAAAAGTCAATTATCATGCCTCATCATGGCGTTATGAAAAGTAGCAGCAGCACAACAAAGTTACGCGTGGTTTTTGACGCGTCTGCGAAGTCAGCCACAGTTGTATCTGTGAATCAGAATTTGATGATAGGATCTAACGTTCAATCTACCTTATTTCAAATAATTATGCGATTCCGACAACATCCACACGTGTTAGTGGGTGACATAGAAAAAATGTATCGTCAAGTTTGGGTAGACAGAGAGGACACTAAATCCAAATTAATCCTGTGGCAAGATGAGTAGAAAAGAATTCAATCATATGCCTTAACTACGGTGACCTATGGATAAAACAATTAGGACATTTGCATGAAGAAAAATATGATAAGTATGTGGACGATTTAATGACTGGCGCGTTAACGTTATCGCAGTTAATTAACATTAAGGATAATGTAGTAAACAATTTACGTAGTGGTGGCTTTAATCTGAGGAAAATGTCATCCAACAATTTCTGTTGAATAATCCTAACCCTGCAAATTTAAAAATCATTTCATAAGATACAAAGCTGGTAAAATGATTGGGAATAGCCGGGGATGCCAATGCAGATAACTTTATCTTCCAAGTGAATCTACAGGACACGAACGTACATACAAAGCGAAGCTTTCTTTCGAAAGCGACCAAAATTTTCGATCCTTTGGGGCTTCTATCTCTAATCACAATTAGAATAAAAACTCTATTTCAAAGTTTATGGTTGCTAAGAATTGAATTGGATGGTTACCTCCAGAATCAAAAGTAGCATGGATTGATCTCAGAAATAACCTTTGCCAAACGCCAGAATTAAAGATTCCTAGATGCATTTCAGCATGCTTCACTATAACAATACACGGCTCCTGTAACGCAAGTAAGTGGGCTTATGCGGCTGCGGTTTATGTCAGATCACAAGTCAAGGAAGAATATGTAATACACTTGATATGTGCCAAAACTAAAGTGGCTCTATTAAAGCAACTGAGCATACCAAGGCTTGAGTTGATGGGTGCCGTACTCCTGAGCCGACTTGTACAACAATTAATGGATACTTTGTCGATCAGTATATCTTCGGTGACAATGTGGATCGATTCAAAAATTGTCATGTACTGGTTTCTAGTCAGCTAAGACGTTGGACCACCTTTATCGCAAATCGTACGTCCGAAATCATAAACGTATATAAGCGAGATGTATGGCGACAATAGAAGTATATAATGTTATGACAGTTGAATCGAATACCAACCAGCTACGAGAACATGATGTCATCATGGATTTATGTAAAAAATATTCGAGCTATTATAGATTGAAGAGGATCTTGTCATACGTAAACAGATTTATCAACAATTCTAAGGCCTAGAAATATCAGACAATGAAGCAAATTGGTATACTAGCGTCAGCGGAGCTTGAGGCGGCTAACGCCACAGTAATTATATATTGGCAAACCGTCGTCCAAAGGAACAAGCCAATACCAGATAAAAGTAAATTGAAGCAACTTAATCCATTTCTTGACCCCGAAAGAATCATGAGAGTTGGAGAGTTGATTGCAACATCAATTACTTATGATGTTCACGTTCAGAATCAACGTCCAGGACCACATTTATTAATAAGCTTAGTTCGTTAAAATTTCTGAATATTAAGAGGCAAGGATGTGGCAAAGAACGTTTTTCGAAAATGTACCAAATGTTTGAAATAAAGTCCAAAGATGATGAGCCAATAATGAGAGAATTGCCTGAGGATAGAGTGAGATATACGGTGGCGTTCGGTGCAGTAGAAGTTGACTTTTGTAGGCCTTTCAGGGTTCATCCTATTCACAGAAGAGGCTCTGTTCCTTATGCCATACAATCTATTGTGACAACGCTACGAATTTTATTGGTGCAAGGAATTACCTTGAAGAACTCTATACATTTTTAAATAATAATAACGATAAAAGTTTTTGAAAGGCAAAGTAAATTGGCGATTCATCCCACCATCAGCTCCGAATCAATGGGGATTATGGGAAAGCGCAGTTAAATCCACTAAAACACAAATCACACGAACCATTGGGGATGTTATACTCACCTTAGAAGAGTTCTCGATGTTAACAGTGCAGATAGAAGGGATCTTGAACTCTAGACCAATATGCTTCCGCCAAGACGACGAGCTCAACTTCCTTACATCTGCTCATTTTTTAATCGGGCGTGAAATTAACCAAATACCTGAAACAGCAGCAGCGCAAAAGATGAATCACCATGCAAGATGGGACATCGTACGATAAATTCTAAATTCTTTACCACAATCGATCTTACGTCGGGATTCCACCAAATCAAAATGAAAGAATCCGATATACCAAAAACCTCTTTCTCAACGATGAACAGGAAGTATGCATTTTCGAGACTTCACTTTGGTCTTAAAAATGCGCCGGCTATCTTCCAGAGAATGATAGATGACGTGTTAGAGGAATTTATTGGTAAAACCTGCTAAGTCTACATTGACGACATAATTGTTTTTCGAGGGAAAATCGAGGACGAACATTTAGGAAACAACGAGATAATATTCGCTAAACTTGAAAAAGCCAATCTACGGATTAATTTTGCGAAAACTTTCAAATCAAAGCGGCCTAATCGAAAAAAATAAAAATCAGGTTGGATAAAAAGCTTCTATGATCATCGGAAATATAAGTGTTTCCAAACTTCGATAAACAATTAAATCTGACTACCGACACCTTGAACACAGCAATAGGAGCCGTACTATCGCAGAAAGACATCGGCAAAGGCAGAGTACACACCGATTACGTATAAACAAGACCGAGGAGAATTATGCAGTCAATGAAAAAGGAATGTTGGTAATAATTTGGGCCTTGGACAACCTAAGGAATCACTTATACGGAGCGAAGAAAGTAAAAATCCTTATAGACCACCAACCCGTGATTTTTGCTCTTAGCGATAGAAATCATAATGCCAAATTGAAAAGATGGAATGCGCGCTTGGAAGAATATAATCTGCGAAACCCCAATAAATGCGTTCAAATACCTAAATATACTCAAAAGAGGCAAAGAAATCTAGGCTCACGGGGAATCTCATCCATCCTGTCATAGTCATCATATTAGTCTACTGGAACTAAACAAACTAGTGCTAGGTAAAATACTAAGGGAAAAATTAAATCCAAATATTATCAACGGGATAAAAAATTTATATATATATATATATATATATATATATATATATATATATATATATGTATATATATATATATATATATATATATATATATATATATATATATATATATATATATATATATATGTATATATATATATATATATATATATATATATATATATATATATATATATATATATATATATATATATATATATATATATATATATATATATATATATATCACAGAGAGAAAAATGTGTAATGAATTTAATTTACGCTTGTAGTGAAATTGACAAACCGCCTAAAAAACACAGTCTAAGGAAATTTCACTGCATTTTAGTGAATTTATAGTAATTTTTACTATTTTGTAGTGAATTTTTACCGTAATGAAATTAATTACAATGCTGTGAAAATTTTCATTACATATTATAGTAGTTACATTAACTATCTTGTGCTAAATTTCATTACGCGTCGTAGTGAAAACATTTTACGTATAACAAATTAATGGATTTCATTACAGAACAATTATATTTCACTACAGTACAATTATATTTCACTACAATACAATTATATTTTACTACAGATTTAGATCATACCACATCGAAAATCCTTGTGTAATTTTATCAGTTTTTCTGAATTTGTTGTAAAATAAAGTCGTGTAGCGCATTTCCAAGTAATTTGTATTTTGAGTGTTTTTTTCTGTATTTTTTAATTTGTAAGTGTAATTTAGAATTAAAATATTACTTATCCTATATGTGAAAGTGTAGTTAATTTTTTTTAAAGTGGTGAGTACCTACAATGAAGTGTTTAATAGTTAGTAGTGCTATTAGTGATGGTGGAGATCATGCGGTTGATTTGGTGTCCCACAATTCATGCGTTTATTTCAAAAATGATCAGGAATTAGTGGAAACACACATAGTTAAAACAGTACTCCCAGACGAGTATAAAGTCATAGTAAATAAAGCTGAAGAATGTGTTTTAATATAAAAAAAATTTTTTAAAAATCCATGCGACCAAGTTTTTCAACCGTAATCATGTGTATTCTCGCTTACTGCACCACCATCACTATTAGTACTGCATATTTCTTTAGTTGAACGTACTGTATACCACTTATAACAATTTTTTTTAAATGTTCAAAAAACAGTAGAACAATTTCAGACTAGTTTAAACTATTCTGAAATAGTTATACAAAGAACACATAAAAAAATTAGCTAATGTATTTAATGAATTAACAACATATATAAAATCTACTTTTATCAGGTACACAAAACAAAAACTTGCTGAAATTTGATGCACAACCCTGGTTGGCTGGAGAACAAAAGTGGAAAGAGACTTTAAGTGTAAGAAGGCAGGATATTTTGACAATACCTGCGAACAAAATATTTTCAAAATGGCCTTTGTTTGAAAAATTTGAAAAATTAGGTTTAGCAACATATATTTATTTTTAAATATGAACAATTTAATATTATCTTTATCCATTACAGATTGGTTTAGACTTTATTCGGTTATTTGGTGAAGAAACATCTCTAATTTAAATTCTAATTTCAGAAGATGCTACAATGCGAAAACATACAAAATTACAAATTATTAAAACTAATATAAGTATGTAATTACATTTGAATTTTAAAGATTCTAGTATTCCTATATATTTTAAAAATGTTTATTTTCTAATGTTGCAGATGAAAAGGCTCTGATTAGTTTTTAACTAGTATACACTACAAGTTACAATCGCAACGCAGAGACTTAATTAACAGATGAAAATTCCAATCGGTTTTGGAATGTATCCATTCAGCCAATTATTGCAATTGTGAATAATAATTATTATATTGTAGCAGACAATATTTTTCACAAAATGGATACTTTCTTATCAGCGATCGACTTACATATAATTATATTATTTACATATGTTTAGTGTTTACAAAAAAAAAATTATGTTTTTACCTACATAGATACATACATATTATGTTTGATATCGATGAAAAAACTGATTTTGAATATTTTTCATCTACCAGCCACAAAATTTCTGATGGCTCTCTAGTTTTAAGATATAAAATAATATAATAATGTACATACATCTAAAAAATCAACAAAAAATATTTTAATCCTAACTTTAAATTAAAAAAAAAACTTTTATTCAAAATGTAATACGTATATTTTAAAAATATATTAAATAATATTAACAAAATTATTATGCACTTTTTTAATAAATTAAAACGAAATGTCATGTTCTTGTAATCATTAATATATTTGTATGTAAAAATAAATTAATTTCATAATTCATGTAATAAAGAAAATAAGTCACAAAATTCATAAAAAAAATTTTTAATTTTCTTCTTTCCAGAACAAATCTTTGAATTTTCATTAATTGTAGTGGTTCATTTCATTACCATGTAATGAAAATATCAAAAGACTCATTACAATAATTGTTAATTTCATTGATTTCTGTAGTACATTTCATTATTGCTATGAAAATATTGTAATACTTTTCATTGATTGTTGTCAATGTAATTACAATTTGTGGTAAATTTCATTACGGTTTTAAAAGTATGGTAATTATTTTCACTACTTCCGTTTTACATTTCATTGAACTTGAAGTTAAATTTCATTACAAATCGGTGAAATTAAGAACAGTGTAGTGAAAATGTTCACAACACCGTAGTAACAATAAATAGTTATTTTAACTACATTGTAATTAACCAAAAAGTTACTACGAATTCAATGATTATCATTACAGTTTTAGTTAAATTTCATTACATTTTTCTCTGTATATATATATATATATATATATATATATATATATATATATATATATATATATATATATATATATAAATATTTGCATATATAAATAACATTGACATCGATTCATTTGTCATCAGCTAATGTAAATTTATGAAATGAAAAACCAATATATTTACTAAACACGTCACACGTCACTTAATTTTTCACACCTTCGCAAAAGAAAAGAAAACAAACGAAAAATTAATTTTCATTCAGCAAAAAAAAAAAAAAAAACATTTTTTCACTCTAAATTATAATATGAAAAGTCGTAAGTTCTAAATAACGAAAACAAAATATTTATAATATTTGGCTCAAAACTGACATAACTCCATATCTGTCCACATCTCATACCTTTTTTCGAACAGTCAATCAGCGAATATAGTGTTTTTATTTTTGAATTAGTTTAGTTGGGTTTTAGACCCACAAGTCAAAATATTTAACTATAATAATGTAAAATTAACCTTTATAAATCGGCCAGATGTTTCATTGATGCTGCCATCAATTTTGTTTCGCTAAATTCGTTCATACTTGTTATTTTTGTTTTTACTATCATGTTTAACGATTTACTATAAAAAATTTAATATTGGAATTTAACTTATCAATTCAGATGACCTTATCACGTCAAGAAAACGCGCATCAATTTTAATTCATTCGATGAAAATAAACTTGATCGACGTAGGAAAATAACAAATTTATGATTTTGCAGTAAAATTGGAAAATTGGAAATCGAATATAATTTAAGTGGATTAACCTAAAATTAATAACAAAATAGTAAAAATAGAATTATTTGACGTCACTCTTGTTGAGTGTTCAAAATTCACATGATAAATGAATGGTAATTTATATTCAATCACGAGTAAAGAGTGAAAAATCGAGAGTTAAATATATACTTTGCAAAGGTCAAATTGTATCCGTTTTTTACTATTCGAGCTGTCTCAAAATCAAAAAAGCCAAAATCTCTAATAGTGCTCTGATTGGGCTCAATTACACTAAAACCAAATTGTATCCATTTTCTACTACTCTAACGGCTAAGGATTACTTGCAGCAGTAGGAGATGTAGCTCTAATGCTGAATGAGACACTGACATCTGCGAGTTGGAAAATGGGAAGAATGCAGGAGGTGCATACCGGTTCTGCAGCAACAGGATCAATAATAACAAATTCCATTGTTATTAACTGCCTCACGTGATCAGTTCAAATTAAATTGAAAATCTAGCTGAGCCAAGATCTAACACTAACCTTTAAACAAATCGATAATATTGTATTTTTAAAAACAAAACTTATATCGTATTTTGTCTAACTATACCAGAATGCTGTCAAATAAATTTATCTAATACTCGTACACTTTCGAATAGCATACATATACATACATATGTCCCAAAAGCAATTTAATTTTGTTTCCAATAAAATGCTAATAGCTATTTAGCTAGTATACAGCATGCTGTGATTTCCAGTTTTCACAAAAACAAAAGTCGATGCTGTCATATCTTTTCTAATATTGAATTTTTCTTCAAAACATTTAATTTCAGTCAATTGTTTTTCATTTTTGTTTGTTTGTTTGTTTTCGTTCGTGCTACTATTTAAAAAACATAAGAAAATCCCGAAGGGAAAAACAAAAAAACAAAAATTCAACCAACATCTTCGTTTGTTTTCTTTAGATATTTTTATTTTTCTCTCTACTGACTATGAGCTTGTATGTCGTAAAGGAAATTTTTAATATTGCATGCAATCAATCAAATTTATTGTTGGTGGTTTATTAAATTGCAGCTCATGTAGTCTAAGGGAATTCACGTGACTGGTACAAATTTATTGGGATGCGCTTTATTAAATTTAATTTTAAAGTTTTACCTTATTCATCATTGTTGGTCGTAGATGGGATCCTAAAAATGACATCAGATAGGTAATTTATTGCTTTATAGCAGACAGCTATAGTAACCGACAAGATAATTACACAAACAAAACTTTTAAAACTTCTTTCGAGTGAAGGATTTAATCTCAGGAATGGAACATGCAACGAAAAGGTAACATTAGAATCGCTTCCAGAAAATTTGAAACAAACAGGACTTAATACAATAGAGTTTGATGATATAGTAAAAACACTGTGATGCCTTTGGAACTCATCAACGGACACTTAATGTAAAGTTTCATTGCAAAATAAATAAAACAATAATATCCAAAGAAAAATCCTATCATATATATCTAAGCTTTTCCAACGGCTACTTCTGCATGACCTTTTTAACTGCAAGCAAATATGTTATATACATGAAATATAACAAAAGGGCATAATAAGTATCTACATTAGAGAAAAGAAATTAGCATCGCATCAGCTAATGAGTGCGTTACCAAAGGAACGGGTTATATCAGCAACATCATTTCCCCTTAGCGATGTAGATTATGCAGGCCCAATTAGTATTAAATTATAGAAAGGCTGATTGATTGGTTGATTGATTGATTAGAGTGTACGGCTAAGGACCAGGAACTCTCGGAATGCTGGCCATTACCGTACACCTATGTTACATATAACAAAACTGAAGGAATGGATGGAATCTTAGGTATGACGGACTCGACCCAATTACACACACCTAAGCGACCGATAGTTAATATTTTTGTGGCGAAAGGAAAGGAAAGGTAAGTCAGTAATGACAGATTTGCTCCGGTTCCCCGGTAGCCAATACTCAAACTACTGTTAGTTAGCACAAGAAAATCACAACTAAAATGAACTGCTCTACATTCTGTTATCTCGTATCAGCAACTCACATCTGCAACCATTTTTCTGTAACCTGCAATGTTGCTCTAAAAAAATATATTAATGAGCTAATTTCACCAAGCTGTAGGCTGTAATAAATTGAATTAATTTTCGCTTGAAATTTACAGTTAAATTATTTAATCTAAAAATATAAAGTAAATATAAAAAATATAACAAATATAACAAATAAAATAAATATGACAAATATAACAAATATAACAAATATAACAAATATAACAAATATAACAAATATAACAAATATAACAAATATAACAAATATAACAAATATAACAAATATAACAAATATAACAAATATAACAAATATAACAAATATAACAAATATAACAAATATAACAAATATAACAAATATAACAAATATAACAAATATAACAAATATAACAAATATAACAAATATAACAAATATAACAAATATAACAAATATAACAAATATAACAAATATAACAAATATAACAAATATAACAAATATAACAAATATAACAAATATAACAAATATAACAAATATAACAAATATAACAAATATAACAAATATAACAAATATAACAAATATAACAAATATAACAAATATAACAAATATAACAAATATAACAAATATAACAAATATAACAAATATAACAAATATAACAAATATAACAAATATAACAAATATAACAAATATAACAAATATAACAAATATAACAAATATAACAAATATAACAAATATAACAAATATAACAAATATAACAAATATAACAAATATAACAAATATAACAAATATAACAAATATAACAAATATAACAAATATAACAAATATAACAAATATAACAAATATAACAAATATAACAAATATAACAAATATAACAAATATAACAAATATAACAAATATAACAAATATAACAAATATAACAAATATAACAAATATAACAAATTAACAAATATAACAAATATAACAAATATAACAAATATAACAAAAATAACAAATATAACAAATATAACAAATATAACAAATATAACAAATATAACAAATATAACAAATATAACAAATATAACAAATATAACAAATATAACAAATATAACAAATATAACAAATATAACAAATATAACAAATATAACAAATATAACAAATATAACAAATATAACAAATATAACAAATATAACAAATATAACAAATATAACAAATATAACAAATATAACAAATATAACAAATATAACAAATATAACAAATATAACAAATATAACAAATATAACAAATATAACAAATATAACAAATATAACAAATATAACAAATATAACAAATATAACAAATATAACAAATATAACAAATATAACAAATATAACAAATTAACAAATATAACAAATATAACAAATATAACAAATATAACAAAAATAACAAATATAACAAATATAACAAATATAACAAATATAACAAATATAACAAATATAACAAATATAACAAATATAACAAATATAACAAATATAACAAATATAACAAATATAACAAATATAACAAATATAACAAATATAACAAATATAACAAATATAACAAATATAACAAATATAACAAATATAACAAATATAACAAATATAACAAATATAACAAATATAACAAACATAACAAAAATAACAAATATAACAAATATAATAAATATAACAAATATAACAAATATAAAAAATATGAAAAAATAAAAAAAAAATTTAGAAAATATAAAAAATATGAAATATATTATGTATATAAAAAATATTAAATATAAAAAAATATGAAAAATACAAAAAATATAAAAATATAAAAAATATAATAAATATAAAAAATATAAAAAATAAGAAATATAAAATATATAAAAATATAAAAAATATAAAATATATAAAAAATATAAAAAATATGAAAAATATAAAAAATATAAAAAATATAAAAAATATAAAAAATATAAAAAATATAAAAAATATAAAAAATATAAAAATTATAAAAAATATAAAAAATATAAAAATTCAAATAACATAAAGATATAGAAAATATAAAATATAAAAAATATAAAAATATAAAAAGTATAAAAAATATAAGAAATATAAAAATATAAAAAATATAAAAATAATAATCAATTTTACATGTGGCTGCTAGAATTACCTTACGTGCGAATGGGCGAGTTAGTATTACTAAAAGATGAGCAACTACCTTCCACGCCCGACCATTAGCCCGAAGATGGGCTTGTCATGGTCCCGCAATACAAAAATTGAGCATTAAAACGGAATATTATACAAAAACACGCCGTCTACTTTGGAGTGGTAATTTTGATGGTACTATTATAAAAACAATCCACGCTTCCATAATTCCTATTAAGCTTAATGAACAAATTAAGTCTAAAGCTATTAAAAAATCTATTACTTTTTGTGTTCATTTGAAAATCCGAATCGGTCAGCGAATGACATTTATAATAAATTTGGAAATTTTAATGTGTGTAAAATGACATTACCACATACCCACTATAAATGTGTCAGCAGACCAGATTAACAGTCATTGTAACGATAATTAAGTGCAATTCCATATTGCATATCAACTCTGAATAATTAATGATCAAATAAAGTATCAAATCAAGTTAGTATCTAATCAAGGATTAAATCAAGTGACAAATTAAGTGTCAAGCCAAGAGTCAATGCCAAACTAAGTAAATATTGAGTAGAGCGTAATTTAGTTAAAGGTCAAAGTAAATATCCAGACAATAGTCAAGTAAAGAGTCAATCCAACAATCAAGTAAACAGGTAAGTTAACGGTCCTAAAACAAAACGAAAATCAAGACTCCAATCTAAACCCAGATCATAGGCAGGTTAAAAAAGAAACTTTGTAAAATTAAACAGTTTCAATTACGAGGATATAAGAGTCATGTCAAGAATCAAGTCAAGATTCAAGACATGAGTCAAGTCAAGTATCAAGTCAAGTGTCAATTCAAGTGTCAAGTCAAGTGTCAAGTCAAGTGTCAAGTCAAGCGTCAAGTCAAGTGTCAAGTCAAGTGTCAAGTCATGTGTCAAGTCAAGTGTCAAGTCAAGTGTCAATTCAAGTGTCAAGTCAAGTGTCAAGTCAAGTGTCAAGTCAAGTGTCAAGTCAAGTGTCAAGTAAAGTCTCAAGTGAAATGTCAAGTTAAGTGTGAAGTCGAATTTCAAGTCAAGTGTCAAGTAAAGTGTCAAGTGCAGTGTCAAGTCAAGTGTCAAGTCAAGTATCAAGTCAAGCGTCAAGTCAAGTGTCAAGTCAATTGTCAAGTCAAGTGTCAAGGTCAAGTCAAGTGTCAAGTCAAGTGTCAAGTCAAGTGTCAAGTCAAGTGTCAAGTCAAGTGTCAAGTCAAGTGTCAAGTCAAGTATCAAATCAAGTGTCAAATAAAACGTCAAGTCATGTGTCAAGTCATGTGTCAAGTCAAGTGTCAAATCAAGTGTCAATTCAAGTGATGGTAAGCCCAACAAAAATGAGAAAATTATGCCACAAATTGGAAATGTTTAAAATTCTCGGAAGGCATGATAATAGGTAGGGTAAGCCAATCAACAATGCAAAATGTATGCCACAAATTGGAATTGTCCAAAACTTTTGAAAAGAATTAAGTAAGGAATATCAGGTCAGGAGTTAAGTGACAAGTCAAATCAAATTTGAAAAGTCATTGGAAATACCATGTGACTTCTGACGTCGATCGAGTCACTTTTTGTTGTGTGCAGAGTTGGTTTACAATTTTTGCGGCCACTGGACTGATTTGGATTATTCTAGTTTTCAAGCTCACTTTAAATCTAACATCCTATTAAACCATATTGTTAATAAAGTATAGTGCCAGCACTAGCCTATTAACCTATTTTATTACTAGTTTTATGCATCCACTGTAACAAATATCTTTATACCACTAATACGAGGGTGGTGATCTTTATTAATTGTCCAGTTACATCATATCGATTGTTATATTTATATAATACGTGACCTTGCAATTATAGTTTGAAGATTAATGTACTTGAAAAGATGTGAAAGAAAACTGAAATCCGGATTATATCATCGCATTGTGCCTAAATCGAAGCATATGACTCTAACAATTAACTTTTTAAGTAATGGTGCACGTGTAAAATACATAAAGGGTTTACGTTAGGGGGATTAAAATTTTAGTTTATAACAACAATTTTGAACAAGACTCGCATTTGATATTATTAATTCAAATTTCTAAACTAATTCCAGCGTTGATAACGGTTCTAATTGGTTAGAAACTCTGGTTGAGTATCATATCTATATAGAAAACTTTATATCTACTCAAAAGAGAAGTGAAATAACACTGATACGCGACAGTGATGAACACTGATAATCATCTCTGATTCGTAAGGAGTTTGATGAATTGCAAAAATTGGGAACTACTTATTTTTAGAGATCATGGGTATTGGGAAGGTAAGTTGGGAATTCGCTGAATGAAGCAGACGAAATGGAAATGTTGAGGGCTAAGTTTATCTTTTTTAGTTGTAGCAAAGTACGAATATCGAAGGTCAATATTAATTTCCATTGTCAAACAATCTATAAACTTCCTTCGCCTAAGAGCAACATTGTTACTGTGGTGATTTAAATGCACCCAAATTGGGAAACTCTATAATGTATTAATAATGTATTTAGGTTCATTGAAACCTGACTCAATCTATCAACGACCCACGCGCACTTGAAGTGTACAAACTCAATACAAATTTTTTTTTTGTTCTTATGAAGAATAGAAAAATTCTCTCATATTTCGTACGTAAAATTTTAAAATTGATTTGCATTAAATTTTAAACACGAATTCAAAATATTGATTGTTATTATATAAAATGTAGAATAATCGAATTAATTGTATCAAAAAATTAATAATTGCCAGATATGAATTTGAACACACGAATAGTAGTATTAGGAGTGTTTTATTTTGGGTATAGGGTGATTCGATCAATGTTAAAAAAATTTTACGTATATGTGCCTGAAACGTTGGTATTAATATAGAAAGTTTGGTTCCTATGGTCAATCATATGTGATATTGAATTCTTGTTTCCAAGTGGGTGCTTTTATGAAGAAAAAGGCAAAGCATGGCATCATTTAAAAAAAGTAGAACTAGATATTTTCTGTCCCTTTCGGTTAATTATATCTTTTTTTGTTGTGAATGAAATAGTCAGATGGAAATCACTCCGCATAATGTATATTAATGTTAAGTCAAGTCTCACAGATTATTGGTATATTACGTCACCAGACAAAAACTGTGCGATAAAAAATTTCCTGATTTTTATTCGAATGTTTATTTGATCTAGTACTCACGGTTTTATGTCAACGCCATTTGTTTTATTAACATCCAAAATTTAGTTGTGATTATAGCGAATAGTGACAGTGATCGCATTTCTCATTGACCAATTGCCAAAAGTTAAAAAAAGGTGTGTAGCCTTTACGCGCGACAGAAGTGAAATTTTTTTAGCTGTAAAAGTGTAGTAATCTTTTGAAATGATAAATTTAAATATAAATACTAAATTTCAAAATGTATTGTTTGTTAGATCACTCTTTACAATTTCAGAATTGACACCATTGGTTTATGATAGCTAAAATAAGAAATAAAAACTCTACTCTGCAGTCCTTCCAAATAGCGTGAGAAAACTGCATCAATAGTTGAACCAGATTTAGTTGTTGGCTCTCTGGGTGAATTATTTATCGTTAAATTAAATTATTCTTTGAGAACTTGTAATAGTAGTTTTGCTTCATCCGATGCAAAATTCACATTAAAATCTCCACTAAGGATCATTGGAATTTGATCGAGATCCTCTTGCAGTAACGCTGAACCTTGAACAGTATACGGCAGCAAAATGTGACGGATGAATTTTATATTTGAACGACCGACGGGTTTGGCGAAATGTATATCACAGTAATTAACACCGGCAATCTGTTTGCTATGCTACATTGAACTGCACAAATTTCTCCAACCGTCGATGCATTTTCAGATAGTGATAAAACTTGATTCAAATTCCTAATCTTATGTGGAGTAACAACATTAGTTTGATCTTCAGAGTTGTGATATATTGCTACTCCGCTAAACCCGGACATTGGGCCGTTTAAAGTGCACTATTCAATTAAATTTGGAAATTTTCACCTCTTCTTCATTCTTCAACCACGTTTCTGATAGCAATAAAATGTTTGATTGTTGTATTACTGCGTCGATCAGATCGGTGGAATGAGCTCGTAAACTCTGGCAATTTAAGGAATACGTGCTCAGTACATTTTTGTTAGTAATGAACTCTGTAAGTACTTTGTCCAGAGTGATCATCTTGACACATCCAGGTTGATAGAAAGTCTACGAAATTCTTCTTGAAGATCGATTTCAAAATAGACCGATTATATTCAGCGACCAAGGTGTTAGTTAGGAACAATCGTATTCCATGTGGGCAAAGTCGATGAGCTTCTTCTTTCGAGAAAAAACGTGACTCAACCAAATTTAGCTTGGATTCTTTCAATACCATGCCATTGCCAATTTTTGTCAATAATGATGAGAAAACTGCATTAGATTGGCGCATTACTTCTTGCAATTCGTAAAACTTGAGGTCACGCTACAAATTAGGTCCTGTAATACGTTGCTTTATTTGTTTATAAGGTGTAGCTCGAACTGGAGGCAACTGCTGAAAGCCACCAATTAATATTTCATCCATCCCGTTGAAGTTTGTTTGTAAATTGCCAGTAGTTTGCTTCAATCTTGAATCAATTTGCGATAATATTTCGGCACCTACCATGCTAATTTCATCAATAACAATTACTTGCACATATTTAAAAAGTGACCTGTATTGCTGTGCTACTTCTAGAGACAACGGAAGTAATTTCGAGAGCGAGATTTTTAATGCTGTGTGGACAGTTGTTCCACCAATTGCAACAGAAGCCTTCCCAGTAGACGCGCACGTTATGTAAGCGTTGCAGTAGCCATCATTATTGGTAAAACGGTTATACATTTCCTTTAGAAGTTGTATGACAAATGTTTTACCACATCCTGCTGGTGCGGTAAAAAAGTTTTGGAATGAACTTCGATTGAGCGAAATAAGGTTTGAAATCTTGTGCATCAACAGTGCTTTCTGCTTTTTATTTGCCATATGCATAAATTCACAAAATTGTTCCCGTTTTTTAGCGATGGCACCGAGTTTGTTTAAAGTTGCTAGTCGAATGTCACTATTCATATATACATCTTCGTGTTATGTACTAGATGAATTATAAATATTACTAATTCATAATGAAATACAGTATTCATGATATTCAGGTATTAGTGTAATGGTGGTGGTGGGATAATATAAATAAGATGTTATGTAATGGATAGGGAGTAGTACGAGACCGATTGTGTAAGAGGAAACATGGATGTGATATACTTATAAATAAAAAACGATATAAATAAATTGGAAGAGTTGTTTCAATTACATAAAATTATATTAAGTGTAAAATATAATAATTGGCGACGAGGATAAAAAGTGTTAGTAAAAATCCACGTAAAGTGTTGTGGATTGGTGAAAAAGTTAAAACAAATAAAAAATCATAGTGATATAAAAAAGTGTACCATGAGTTATATTGGGCATATAGAAGAATATGAAGCGGGTGAAGATTTTGAGTCATACGAGGATAGACTTAAAATTTATTTTAACATAAATAAAGTAACGGAGGAGAGACAAACATTATTATTGCTAAGTATAATTGGGAAAAATACGTACAAAATTATAAAATCGTTAATACAGCCCCAAAAAACTACGGAAAAAACTATAGCGGAATTGTTAACAGTGTTACGTCAACATTTTGCACCGAAACTAAACAAACGTGCGGAACGGTTTAGATTTAATAAAGCTCAACAAGAAGTCGGAGAAACAATCATGGAATATATCATACGGTTGAAGGCTTTAGCGTCATCATGCGGTTTTGGTGATTATTTATCGACACCATTAAAAAAAGAGGATAAACCTGTTACACCACCAACAGAATATTTGTCATGGGCAATTGATGATGCGTTAACGGATAAGTTTATAGTGGGAATAAGAAGCGAAGAAATCCAACAAATATTATTAAATGATGTTACCTTAACATTCGAGAAATGTTGTTCAATAGCCGTTAACATGGAAATGTCTAAAAATGAATCACAGGCAATACAACCAAATACATCTGTGTGTAAAATTATGAGAGAAAAAGTATCGGTAAAAGATAATCCAATTAAAGGTAATCGTAGAGTCGGATATCAAGGAAGATCAAACAATCGTAATAGCCGTTATTACAGTCACAGTAATAACTCAAGTTAGATGAGGTCTAGTTCACCCTATAACGGTTTAAGTTCATCGTATAATAGTTCTCGACAAACAACTAACAGAGATAATAAAAGGTTCTATAAGTGTTACAGATGTGGAAAAAATCATAATAGTAATACGTGTTCAGCAATCAAATGGAAATGCTTCCAGTGTAAAAGAAAAGGTCATATTGCAGCAATGTGTTGCAACAGAGGAACAGAAAGTTACCGTTCCTTGAAGTATGCGGAGTTAAAATTCATTAGCGGGGCACCAGCAGATATTTATACAATGGATGTAGAAAATTACAAATTAGATATGGAATTAGATACCGGTGCATGTGCAACTATTTTAAGCGAGGAAACGTATCATTCTATGTTTTCGCATGTACAAATTAGATCTGAAGTGGATTATGTATTTTCAGTTACAGGCCAAGCAGTATCGGTTCTGGGAAGTATATCAGTTTCGGTCGGATTTTGTGGTGTTCGTTATAATTTGGAGATGATTATTATTAAATCATCAAAACATTTTAAACCATTAATTGGTCGTACCTGGCTAGATGTGCTAATACCAGGATGGAGAGGAAAATTATTATTTGATCGGGTTGATGTAAACGCTACTAACGGTGAGTCATATGAATCATTTCTAAAATTGATTAAACAATCGTATCCGGGAATTTTACCATCTCTTACACCTATTAAAAATTATACGGCTACTATTATTTTAAAAGATAATGCTAGGCCAATTTTTTTTAAACCTTATGCGGTTCCTTTTAAATTTAAGGAAAGAGTTGATAAGGAATTGGATAGGTTAGTAAGCGAAGATATTTTAGTGCCGATAAGAAATAGTGAGTGGGCTAGTCCGATTGTCATCGTTACGAAAGGTACTGAAAGCATTAGAATATGTATTGACTGTCGTGTAACAATAAATAAATATATAGTCACCGATCATTATCCACTTCCGAATATAGAAGATATTTTTGCAAGTCTAGCAAATAACCAAATTTATTGTGTTATCGATTTAAGTGGAGCTTACCAACAATTAGAACTTAGTCCAGAGAGTCAACATTTAGTGACGATAAATACACATAAAGGACTTTTCAGGTATAAGCGACTTCCATTTGGAGTAGCTTCTGCGCCTTCTTGTTTTCAATCGGTAATGGATAGAATCCTACTGGGATTAGAAGGAGTTCATTGTTATTTAGATGACATTATCATAGGGGGTAAAGATTTAAATAATTGTCGAGAAAGATGTTTCGAAGTTTTGAAAAGGTTATCTGAATATAATGTGACAATTAACCTAGGAAAATCAAAATTTTTCGTAGACAAAGTAAATTATTTGGGACATACCTTATCAAAAGAAGGGATCAGGCCCAATCAAGAAAAAATTAAAGCTATTCGTGAAGCTCCAGCCCCTAAAAATATTCAACAAGTGCAATCATATTTAGGCTTAATAAATTACTATAGCAAATTTCTCCCGAACTTGTCTGGTAAACTACGACCATTATATACCTTGCTAAAAAAAGGTGAAAAGTTTAATTGGAATGAGGAATGCGAGGGTTGTTTCCAAGATAGCAAAAAGTGGTTGCTAGGAAATACGTTATTAGAATTATATGATCCAGCAAAACAAATTGTGATAGCAACAGACGCAAGCCCTACGGGAGTAGGTGCTGTTCTATCTCACGTAATTGGTAACGTGGAAAAACCTGGTTTGTTTGCTTCATTAACGGATACGCAATCAAAATATTCTCAATTACATAGAGAAGCACTTGCGGTCATGTTTGCGGTGGATCGTTTTAATAAATACATCTATGGACACCCCTTTATCATTTATACTGACTGTGACTCACTTAAATCTATATTTAATACAAAGAAACATGGAGTGGGAGTTGCAGCAAATAGATTACTTCGTTGGGCAATAAAATTATCGATGTATGATTATAACATAGTTTATCGACCAAGTGGTAAAATGCATGGTCCAGATGCATTGTCTAGGTTACCACTTAGTGTGTATACGGATAGTCCAGATGATGGTAGTTTAGTTCAGTGGATCGAATGTGATAGGGAAGTTCCATTAGACCTAATAGATATTGCAAAAGAAACAGAAATGGATAGCGAGTTAAATGAACTTTATTGAATGGTGATGGATGGATGGAATGTAAAAGAAACTTCTATAGGAATACAAAAATATTATGGGAAAAGAAACAGTTTGTCGTGTGAAAGTAATTGTTTGTTTTATGGCAATAGAGTGATTGTTCCCCAAAAACTACAAAGGCAAATATTGAAATTATTACATGATGAAATGAATCACGCTGGTATTGTAAAAATGAAAATTATTGCTAGAACGTATCTGTGGTGGAACAAAATTGATTCGGACATAGAGAAGTATGTGAACGGTTGCAAAATATGTCAGCAGATAAGTAACATACCAAAAAAAAGGATACTCAATAAGTGGCCAGAACCTGTAGAACCATTTGATCGTATCCATTTAGATTTTTTCTTTTTTAAAAGTCATACTTTTTTGTTAATGGTGGACGCAAAAACAAAATATTTAGATATCAAATTGATACTCAATAAGTGGCTCAATAAGTAATGCTGTTGCAGTAATTGGGAAACTAAAACAGATATTTGCTATTTTTGGGTTACCAAAAGTAATAGTAACAGATAACGGTCCTCCTTTCGGGTCGTTTGAATTTAGGAAGTATTGTAAGAAAATAGGTAGTGAGCTACTTAAATCACCTCCGTATCATCCACAGTCTAATGGGTTAGCGGAAAGAAATGTACAAACGGTAAAACGAGGGTTTAAACAATTTTTATTAGAAGATGAATCGCGATTTAATAATGTAAATATTAACAATACTATTGAGAATTTTCTAAGAATAAACAGAAACACACCTAGTATGACGACAAAACAAATTCCGACTGAGATGATATTTACTTTCAAGCCTAGAATTATATTAGATAGCTTGGCTAGTAAAAGGAAAGTAAGGTTTAATTTAAACAATAAGAAAACTTATAATAATATTAATAATCAAATGTTCATTGATAAGAAAAAATGTAAAATGTTAGTTTTTGAAATTGGTGAAAAAATTTTGTATCAAAATCATTTCAAAAACTACATTAAATGGATACCCGGTAAAATTATAGAAAAATTAAGTAAATATATATACAAAATTGAATTATATAATAGAGATAAACGAATAGTACATGGAAATCAAATACGTCGACGGCCTCAATACAATTTCTATAAGAGTCCAGATCCGATCCTGATCAATACAGAGAAAGACAATGTAAATAGAAGTCCAGATCGGAACGTTGAAGGAAATTTTGGCTTTAAATTCACTTATAATTCTTGGAATGCATTTGGGTCCGGAAATCGGTTGACCATGTGCCTTGTTCTTTCAATGATGTCTTCTCGACATAATTCTCTACAGATTTCGATTGTTTTATGAACATCCAAATCTGATCCGAACACTTTACGATGTTGCAAAATCAACACTTCATTTTCATTGTAAATTTCTATGAATTTCATTTCTGCAAGAATTTCTTGTTCCTTATTCCGGATAAGGTAAATGTAAAGTCACCATCTCGCGTTTGTACTCATTGATATCTGTGGCCATGGCATAATTTCTATATCGTATGATACGTGGATATTTTCGCTTGGTGTAGCTGTGTTGTGCATTCCATGTATAATTTCCAAGAAACTGAGCAAGAGTGACATTGTCTGTGTTTTCTGGCCTCTTCTCATATTTATCAAACCAGTTTTCTTTCCAAATACCTGAAGAATCCTCTCCGCAGTTTATCTTGTTCAATTCTTTTTGCGTTTTTCTTATACGTTGAAGTTCAGTTGGCCATACTGTTGCAATATACACTACTATTGAATAACTTTTTGACATAGGTTCTCGTAACAAATACTAAGCGGCTTCTTGACTCGTGACTTCAACAGTGTTAAGCATACCAATGCTTATATTTCTCGTTATTTGAACTATGTCAAACTCCGGGTGTTTATCCATTGTTGTAACAATTTGGCGCTGTAGATTACTAATGCCTCTATTGGTTTTATTGACGTACTCTACAACATAGGCAACACAAGAGTATTCTTCCGTGATAAATTGTATGTCCATATTTGATTTTAAAATATTGAAGATGAATGGGTTGGATGGATTGTGCCATTTTTCTGCTGGCTCACGTTTTAAGAAAACCCTTTGCCGAGTAATTCCAGCTCAAAGGACATCCAGATAGTAATCATCTGAAATAATTTTGTTCGCTCTGTAAAACGTATCAATATCAATGTAATAATGAGCATATTGAGCATATTCTGCTATTAATGCCAGTTAATCCTTCTTGTTGGACCCAAGGGCGTCTTTTGGGGCATTCTCGAGCCAAAGTAAAATAAGTGAAAAGAGAGGTTAGATAACAATTTTTTTCTTGCTTGGCATTCTTGCACTAGTTCTAGCCTACTCTTTATCGTTTTTGACTTAATTTTAGACGGTTCATTTGCACGTATTTTTTCACGCCATGCTCTCGTTCGCTCAGCCCCTGATTTCACCATATTGTCAATTAAAACGCTACGGACCAGATGGGCCAGCCACGCATCACTCATGTCTGACATTATAGAAACATTCGCCAAATCAACGCTTTGTGCATTGTTTTGTGAATGAACTGCAGAAGAGAGGATAGAAATTAATGCTTTTTTTCTTGCTCTGCATTCTCGTACTCATTCCAGTGTACTTTTTCTCGTTTTTAGCTTAATTTTCGCAGATACATTAATGTGTTTATTTTCCTGTCCCGCTGTTATTTGTTTATTCCTTGATTTTAGCATATTTTCTTGCAACACTCTGACACTAGTTAGACCTTGTTGATGGTTCGTTCTTTATTGGTGGTGTAGAAATATCCATTGAAGCGATTATGCTTTGTGGCTGAACTGTATTAAAATATTCTGTCGCTGGTTTACTCTTCTCCGCATTTGGTTTAATTTTCGGTGATGTATAGTTGCACTGTTTTTGTCAGACCACGTTCTCCTTTGTTCAGCCTCTGATTTTGAAATATTTTCTAACAACAGGCTTTTAATAATGTAAACTCACTGTATAATGAACCGAATAAAGTACACAAACTGAAATTTATTTGCCACTTCAATAAG
This sequence comes from Tipula confusa, assembly GCA_963556175.1. Lineage (NCBI taxonomy): Eukaryota > Metazoa > Arthropoda > Insecta > Diptera > Tipulidae > Tipula > Tipula confusa. Next base: position 174,283,198 of record OY744476.1, on the reverse strand, counting down.
GCCGACATTGTCGATGGACTGGTTTAAGTGGTAAAAAATCTATGATTTCGTAAAATTTTTACATCCATCACCACCACTCTCAGTTGCTAAGAAACGTCAAAAAAAGTATCAATTATGAAAAATGTCGCTCGCAGATACTTTAAAAACTCCAGAATGGCCTAGATGAACATCTAGGCATTGTAGAAAATCATTGTAGAAAAGCGCTTAAAAAAACATCAAATGTTTATCACCCTCTGAAAGGTATAAAATATGCTTGTCTATGTAACCATATTGTGTTTTAAAAATTGTAGGCCTCGTATCATAAAATATTTAGGTGAATATTAAAAAAAAAAAACAAAATGCAATAAAAAAATAATCGTTACGATCTTTCACGATCCTTTACTACGCGTAAAATTTAACGACGCGACACTTAAACGTCAATAAAATAAATCAAACAAATGTTTATCTATTTTTGTGATTGGTTCTGTCCAGTTTTTTGATTTGTTACCTGGAATTGACGGCAGATAATTTTGTAAAAGCCTGCATCATATTAAACAACCAATACAACAACAGAAAAGTAATAGAGGTATCTAAGTACATTGCTGAACTAACGCTCCATTGCAACAGACATTTTTTAGTTTCTTTTAACTGCTGGAGCTGCCAATTGATTGATTGATTGATTGATTTTGAATGTACTGCCAAGCATTAAGCAGGATATCCCGGAAAGCGCCGGGCCCACAGTACACCCGTTTTTACATTTACTTGGAAGGATATGGAAGGATACTAGTTAAATTATTGAGATCGACCCGGTTACAGACACCTTGGCGGCCAATAGTTAGTAAATTTTTGTGGGTTAGGGAAAGGAAAAGTAGGTTAGTTATGACATAATTGGTCCGATTTCCCAGTAGCCAATATTCAAACTACTGTTAGTGTAAGACAATCACATTTTTGTTGTACTGCTCTGCATTCTGCCATCTCTTATCAGCAACTCCAGTATGCCGCCAATCTTCTGTAATCTGTAATGATACCCTGAAAACAGAATCTATTAATTAACTAATTGGTCTTAGCCGTAGGCTGTAATAAATTGAATTAATTTTTAATCTGAAATTACAAATTCATTAATTCTTAATATAATAACATAATTATATAATAATATAATTCCTAATATGCTGTAATAAATTGGGTTAGTTTTTGCCTGAAATTTACAATTAATTAATTTTTTTACATTTATAAAAATAGAAATTATAAAAATTATAAAATAATATAAATAAGATTTTATAAATTTGATTAAATATTACAAATCAATTGGATTAACCGCTTTACGACCAATACGTCATATAATCACTGAAAATCTAATTTATACATCTTATAAATATAAATAGACCTTATAATATAATAAGAAAATAATATAATAATATAGTTATAATAATACAGGTACAGTATAAACTGCCTCAACAATTTGGTGATGAACCAAATTTAGAAATTTAAAATCCTAAAATGCCTAAAGGGAGGGGGCGTAAAAGAAATAAAATTCCTAAGGAAGGCTACGCTTGTGCAAAGAGACCCTCTGAGTACAGGAAAATCTTTTCTAAGTGAGATAAACAGTAAGTAAGAGAAATAAAAATTAGTGTCAAAACTGTACACAGACTTTGTGAAGCGAATGTAAAAAGAAGCCATTTATAAGCCAGAAGAATAATAAAAAATAAAAAAAAAAAAAAAAAGAATAAAAAAACCGGCTAAACTTTGCTCGTACCTATTTAGCGAAACCTGCTGAGGTCTGGCGGATAATATTATGAAACAACGAATCATTCTTTTCTTTAGATGGAAGCTACGGAAAGAAATATTTTTTATTCGACACCTCAATAAAGAGAGTTTCGTAACATAACAATGCCAACTCGGCACAGCGGAGGAGGCGAAGTAATAGTTTGGGGTGTTTTAGCTATAATGACATAGAAGATCTCACAGTGCTGCCGGGAAAAGTTACTTCAAGCACATATTTGGTGGCCCTTAATGAATATGCAATGGTTTCCGGGTGTAAATTGATAAGTTAATACATTTTTTTTCATGTAACGGCTGGTGGCTATTTGCAATTTAATATCAATTCATCAAACATGATACTCCAGCCAACAATTTATAAACCACAAAATTCAGCCACCAATCACAATCAAAATATTGTCCTACTACTATATCGATACCTCGGGCCAACTGCCCATCCTCAAGACCCCCTAATTATCAGAAAGAAAATAAAAACAAAAGTTATACAGACCAAGATAAAAACCCAACTTTAACATATAAAACACGAAACAAACAAAACCCACATAAAAAACTGTATATAAATACAAATAACATAAAATATAGTTATGCAGAACTAAAAAACACACTAAAAAACAAACAAATTTTTCCCATACATTACAAAAACAAACAAATATAATTACATAAGTTGTACCGAGACGTCCGCACATGAATAAAAGAACCCTCTCCCAAAAAACAAGCCAAAAACCACGCCACAATCCCAAGTATACAATGAAACAAAAAACCCATACAAAATCACACGAACACAAATAGACACTGCACACCAACACTGCCAACAAATGGATCACAAAAAATAAACAACAATGCCCCGTACTCACACACACACACACACACACACACACAAACACACACACACACACCAATGCAAAACCACAATGACACGATCATACACTTCATGACCCATACAACACTATACCTCAATCATCCAAAACACTGCACATACCCTATACAAACGAAAACACATGAACAATGCAGCTGCACTAAAAAAGTTCCGACCGTTATTGATATATACCACTAATAGCTTATCAATAATAGTCAGAACCCTCCCAGCACAACAGCACTGCCCACGTGTTCCCGCCTAAACCACACATGTACAATATTTTAGATAACTGAAACAATACTATATAGGTCACAAAACTTATGATAACGTCACTATGGCCCCGCACCGGCGTATTTATGAAGACAAGATACCGTCATCCATCCTTCACGATCCACCCGCTAGCATTGCCGATGTACACCACATATCTACGCTCATATGATCCTGCATCAATCCTTCACCCCGCTATACACTCAAAATTACGGCGCGAATTCTTAACTTGTTTTCCCGAAGTAAACAATCTTTCCATTCATATGCAGACAACTCAATGCAACCGATGCCAACTACCATTATCTACCCTTGTGATGTATAAAACAAATCAACTATTTCCTAATACGTCGTTATGCTTCCTAATACGTGGTTATGCAGCACACATTGTGCCATCCACACTCACATACAACCCCCCATGTAAGTTTTATCCATTCAATGTTCCATACATCAAGCTAAGTCTTCCATTCTAGTCTGTGCAACCCCTACTCTCCCTCCTCCCTATAACCTGCAAAAAATCCTGAAGATGGGCAGCTAGCCCGAAACATCGATAGAATTACAAAACAAAACCTTGATTATGATTCGTAACCAAAATATACTGTCCATAAACCATTGACCGGAACAACACGTTCAATGTACTAACATTAAATCGCAAATTGATAAGAACACACTTATTACAGCAAAATAATCCTCCAATCTACAAAAGTAAATTTATAACTAAATTTATTGAACCTTTGGGTCAAGTAACTATAAATATCCGATCTTTATCCTGTAGAGAATCTATGGCATTGCATAAAAACTAACAACAACTTCAACAATATTGCAAAGATGCTACGCAACAAAATCATTCAATCTTATTGACTACCCTGTCACCTATATTCCAATTCTTATATTTTGTGACTTAGAAATCGTGCATCTCTTTAGAAGGAAGCAACGGAAAATATTATTCTTATTCGACACCTCAATAAAGAAAGTTTCGTAACATAACAATGCCAATTCGGCACAGTAGAAGAGGCAAAGTAACGGCTTGAGAGTGTTTTAGCTAAAATGACATAGTAGATCTCACAATGCTGAACGAAAAAGTTACTTCAAGCACACATTTGGAGGCCCTTAATGAATATGCAGTAGTTTTCGGATGTAAAATGATAAGAACTCCAATCCACAAAAGTAAATTTATAACTAAATTTCCTAAATATGTGGAATAAAAAACTTTAGACTGGCCACCACAAATCGCTGAACCTAATCCTATAGAGAATCTATGGCATTACATTAAACAAAAATAACAACCATTAAAAAAAAAACGCACAATGCAAATGTTTAACGAAATAAAACTCATTTGTGATGAAATCCTTAACCAAATTGTAGGAAACCTGATCCAATCCATGCAGCATTACCTTGAAGTTGTTAACAACAACGGTGGCAGTACCTCCTACTGAGTTTACGGCGAAAAGTGAACAAACTTGGATTAGTTTTGCAATCCCTAGTCAACCCCATCATGAGGTACAAAGAATCACGAACTACAAAGACTCCCAATCCTCCGTCTCACCAAATGAAAAATCAACAACTAACCATGACTATACAAAAAAAAATTGTCCCTGTAGTTGTTCCATCAAGCTCATATTCCCAATGACAACTTCCACAGAACAAACCACACCAACTCCGCTCGATACAAACAATCCCAACCACGACTGTATTTGTGTTACCATATATGATTTTTTTTTTGTTTTTATTTTTTTTTTTAACAATAAAATTAACGTTTTTCTACAAATTAAAAAAAAATTAATAAAATATTATTAAACATTCCACTTTACAATTCCATCAATGCATCGACGACGCAACCCGGTAATCACCCGTTAAATGAAGCGCATCAACAAAACAAAATCAAAATAACAAAAACAAAAACCTCAACAAATATAATAACGAAATATAAATTACATGCAAGGTCAGAGAATTAAACAAAATTTCCTTCCTCTGATGAAATGTATGTACAATTTTTAACAATACAAACAACACTATCATATACCAACACAATTTATACATTAAAACAAAAACGGCAGATCTGTATATATATATGTATATATATATTTTTGATTTCTATTTATGTTTTCTCCTTCGTTCTCTATCGTTTTCCGTTTTTTCAGAGAAATTTCTATTATCACTATTTATTTAATATAAAAAAAAAAAAAAAAAAAAAAAAAAAAAAAAAAAAAAAAAAAAAAAAAAAAAAAAATCACCAACGGTACTTATGTACCTACACCAATTTACTTAGAAATAAAAATAAAAAATGCACATTAAAAATGATGCACTGATACCTGATCTCTGGGAAAACGACAGAGTACAAGTTCCAATTTAGCACTTCAAAACCACACACGCACAAAGCTACTCAAACCAAAACACAAAAAAAACAACACAACAAAAACAAAAGAAATATAAATAAAAAAACTAATTTTAAAATTGAGGAGATCGGAAAAAACACGTCCGATCTCTTCAACGATCATCGATCCAACTCCTTTTAACTGCTGGAGCTGCCAATTGACTAAAAATTTGAAATGATTCCACTTGCGCTAGACGTAATTGGATCAGAAATATTTCCGGTATTTGACGGTTATTATCCGGTAGGGGTCTGCTTAGTTGTTCAAATTTTTTCATCTGGAAGCTGATTATTTGAGAGGATCTGTTTCATTATGTTTCCGTCTCTAGTTGCCTTGGCGTAAGTAGAGCAACGGATGTTGGGGTTTATTCGTGACAAGTATTTTTTGAAACGTGAAGACCAAAACTGATTGAATTTTGTTGTGACGATAACTGTCCATGATGGCAAGCATAAAGTTTGTATTGCTTAGTGTTTGTATAGTTTGAAGTTGTTTATGCTGATTTCATGGTTCATCAATAATTGAGGTTTACCTTTTCATCAGGTTCATTAAGTGATCTTAGTTTGATTTACTGCGTGCGAAGGCATCATCTTAATGTGTGGTTTCTCTTTGAGTGAATACCCCCAACAAGTCATTGAGGGCAAATCCTACTGTATTTTCAACTTTTTTTTGAAACGATGTGGTATTTGAGCTGTTGATATATGACTTGAGATATTTTTTCCCTGTTACTTGATTTTTAATATTTTGGCAAATTGCATTGAGCTTAAAATCATAATTTAAAATACTGGAGATTTCCTTTCAATAGCTGCTCAAGTTATAAAGCACTACCAATTTCTGGTAGATGCCTTATTTAGGTTTAAGTCTTCCATTGGTTTGCTAGGACAGATAGGTGACACCAATTCTCTTTGTTTATTGTTGGATTCTTTTCTTATCCACTTGGGTCTATTTTCGAGTCTTGATAGGTATTGGAGCACCACTGATTCCAGAATTGTTGTACTGTTTTGGTTATGAGGTTATATCTTGTAAATGTCTCCACGATGGTCATGTCAGGCTCTGGCACGGCCATTATTAGTTATCCTATTAGGACCGGTTCTGGGGTTAACACTGTATCTATGATACTGTTCATCGCCGAGAAGAAATAATTGTGCTGACAAACATCTTGAAATACATCAACTCAGTGAAGCAAGAGACAGGCGTCGAGGAATTCAAAACTCGTTTAGCCAGCTAGGGTGGATGCCCTATTAACAGAATTTACCATCATTTTAAGTAAAATATTTGACAACAACCATGAAGAGGAAACTGATTCGAACATATTAAGCCCTGTTTCATAAATTTCAGTACTTGAAAGAGTCTTTAAAGGGTAAAGCAGGTGCTCTACTTCGACACATTAGTGTCACCGAAGCCAATTGTTTAGAGGCGTTGAACAAATTGAAAGAGATATGATCGCAAAAAACATATAATAAACTCATTCATATGCTCGTTTATTGAACATCCTGTCATTCATACTGCAAATGCTAGTAAAATGAAGATTTTGCTTGATTCAGCAGACGAAGTAGTGCGTGGTTTAAAAGCAATTCGTCTAATAGCAGAAGCCTGCGATCACTGGTTAATTTACTGGTTAGTCAACAAATTGGACGATAAAAGTAAGGGCATGTGGGCGGAAACCTCAGCCGAAATGGACCACCCCATTCTCACTTTGTAAGAATTAGAAAACTTTTTCAGATTCTTACAGATTCTAATCAGGATTGATCCTTTAGAATCATACAGTTGCTCCATTAAATCAGTGAATTCCAAGATTTCAGTCAAGGGTCATATACAGCTACAAGTGAAGTACCAACTATATTGAAACATCGACAAAGGAATACTCATCTACTTCCAAGCAAGGTCCACAAACCACGAGCCTAAATACTAATCTGATGACATCATGCAAACCACAGAGTTGCCAAGCATTGTTGGACTCGGGCTCACAAGCGACCTTATTACAGAGTCATGTGTCCAACGCTTGAGTTTGAAACGAGTAAACTCTAGATTAGCAGTAAGTGGTTTGGGTGTTGTAAAAGCAGGGCTTACAAGAGGAGAAGTGTGTTGCATTGTACAACCGTCAAATCATCAAAAATTTAAAATTGAAGCACTCATTTTATCTACACTGAAAAAAGTACTTCATCTTTGGAATGAAAAACTGCGTTAATAGCAAGAAAAATACGTAAAAACTGAGCCAATGCAAGCCTTCTTTAATAGTATGAAATGTATACATTAATATTGTAAAACCCTTAAATTGATTGTGCGTAATAGTGATTAATTAATACATAGTACTTATGATTTAATTCATACAAAGTATGAAAAATGTCATATTATTAATGCACAATGAAAATAATTAGAATGAATCAAATCTTAATATTAATGCAAGAAAACATAATAATACTGAAACAATGTGATATGTCTGATGATTTATTTCATACATATAGGCAAACTTTCGTACTATTTACGAAATTATAAATCGTATGAGCGAATAGATTCATATATATAAATTGAAAATTCGTGTTATGTAAGCATGTAAGTATTCTTATCTACGAATCTGATCGTCTATGATATGACCAAATGTCATAATGTGAATTTATTTTTTTTCGTAAATATAATGCATACTAATCATACTGAAAGTGAATCAAATTCTTAAAATATAAGATCATTTATGCCTATAGTGTACGAAAGTACATAATTTATATTATGTAATTATTCATAATAGAAACAACAATTGTTTTGGGTTTTTAAGAAAAGATTCATAAAATTTAAGAGGACCGTACATATTTATATATATATATTTATATATACATATATATATATATATATATATATATATATATATATATATATATATATATATATATATATATATATATATATATATATATATATATATATATATATATATATATATATATATATATATATATATATATAAATATATATATATATATATATATATATATATATATATATATATATATATATATATATATATATATATATATAAATCCTACGTTCAATTTGATCAATTTGTTTTTACACAAAACGTCTCATTCAAAAACTAAAAATCTGAATTCATTTTGATTAGTTTATATTTATTTATTTGAATAATTATTACAGTTTTGTTGAAATATGTATATATTTATATACTATATACTATATAGTATATATATATATATATATATATATATATATATATATATATATATATATATATATATACTATATATATATATATATATATATATTATATATATATATATATATATATATATATATATATATATATATATATACTATATACTATATATATATATATATATATATATATATATATATATATATATATATATATATATATATATAAATATATATATATATATATATATATATATATATATATATATATATATATATATATATTTTTATATTTATATATTTTTATATATATATATATATATATATATATATATATATATATATATATATATATATATATAAATATATATATATATATATATATATATATATATATATATATATATATATATATATATATATATATATATATATATATATATACAATACACTCGTATATTTACATTTGTTGTGTAGATTTAGTTGTTAAGCTCGTGTAACATAAAACTAACTTTGGATGAATTTAACTTCACAACAAATTTAGATTTATAAAAATGTGATTCCAAAAATTGCCATACAAATTCCGAATCAATGGGATTTTGTAAATAAAAAATAAAAAATGACTTAAAACATATGTCTACAGCTCTGATAAATCTATCAAAGGGTAATTTCACTCCATCAAGGTAGACGTAATATTTTTCACAATGATGAATATTTCCAACTCCAAATATGGATGGCTGGATGTTCTCTGACTTCGCCTTGTGAAAATTCATGTGGTCCTCAATTTGCTGAGTACTTCCAATGTAAATCATAGCTTCTTGAGAATCTTTAATGGTTATTTTAGTAACCACTTTTTTCCCAGTGTTGTTGTTTTTCACATGTTTTTGTGTAGGGACAAGAAATCCGTGGAGGCACCAAATAAGCTGCAAGGCGGCGTCATCTATGAATATTAAAGAGTAACTTATAATTATTTAGGTTTAGAAGTGGATACATAAACAAAATATTTAAATAATAAATATTTATGTTTACTTTGTTTTTAATGTTTAATAAAATTCAATGAATGCCTAAATTTAAAATAAAATAAAACAACAGTTTTCGTAAATTTTGTACTATTACACCTTAATTCATTGTTGTTACATTGTTCGTTATTTTTTACAACCTATGGGAATATATGTCACCATTAAACATATACCCTGCTTGCTGCATTTTTCGTTTTAACATATTAAGCTTTCCTGTTGGATTTTGATGATAAGCTTGTTTAACGTTTATAGGATAAGACACACCAAGCTGCGGCGGGCGTCAGCTTTAAATATATATTAATTTGCCTATATATTATTACTAATTCATAGTACGAACAAAACTAACATTATTATAATGTTATTATAAAAATAATAACAAATTTTAGAATTTTTAATAGAAAAATTATAATTATAAGAAAATGTATCAAATGAAGTTGCAATCATTTTTCTATTAAAATTCTAAAATTAGTTTATATTTTGATACCCAAATAAAACAATGCATTTCGAGAACAATATTCCAGATATAATTTGATTCTGAAATAAATTATAAAACAATATATATACAACTATGTTGCAATTAAAATGAAGCAATTTCTAAAATAATACCGTAGATTTCGATAAAACTGAAAGAAACAGTAATTGGTTGTTCTAATGAAATGTTAAAACAATAACCATTAAAAATTTTTCGTAGCACCTGAAGGTTCTTGAACTAAAGGTTCATGAAATCTCAGCAGATTTCACCACAAACCGAAATTAGAAATTGAGCGCGGGCCGTAAAAAAGGTTCAAACAGCATATATGTATGCACTTACTTATTGCATTTTCTAAATGCGGATAAATTAAAAAAAAAAAAAAAAAATCGTAACACTTGCTCAAATTTAACCAAATTGCACGAAATAATTAACAACACATACAAAATAAAAATAATTTGCTAGCAATTAATAATGTAAAAGCCAAACACCCATCGCGACACATTAAAAATTATTTTTCTTAACAATTAAAAATGTTATTAGTACCACCGAAACCTTTTATAATAATAGACAAACTCATCGTGTAGCACACGTGGATATATACAAAAATATAAATTCACTACTTGGTTTTGTTATAGTACCATGTAAAAAATATATAAAAAAAATTAATTTGTTCGTTACACCACAATAAATTAATTTTTCATAGTTTTTATACCTCATAAATACTTTAAAAATAGTGTATTTGCACAGTACACGTATTGGATGAATTCGGCTTTTAACATAAAAGGTTTTGGTTCCACTCAAAAACCATAATATAAAAAAAAAATTATTTATGAAAATTATTTAATAAATAACGCACACTATTATTTTCTATATAGGTTTTAAATCATCTAAGCACATTAAAAAAATTGTGAATTTTAACATCATTCGGCTTTTACTATAGACGGTTTAAGTAAATCATTAACTTATTAGGGAAATTATTTGATGCAGATAATTTATAAAATCTTAGTGGAAACAATACATTCTGTTTGAACCTTTGCACATACAAGTCACTCGTATAATTTTTTTTAACCCCCAATGACAAAAACGAAAAAAAAAATTAATAAATGAAGCAAAATAATTTTAATTCTGGCCCATCGTTTAACAACCAATAAAATACACTTTAGAACGTACAAATGCACCATAATTATACATGCCCGACCAAATAATTATGAAATAGAATTAAAATTAATAATTAATAACACATGCACTTGTTGTAAAACACCATATTTACCTGATTCCTTATACACGAGTACACTTTATTTTTAAGTATTTTAAATATCTTGTTATTTTATTTTTAATATTTAAAGTTTTAGCTTTACTATTTATTTATTAATATAATTTTTTTAAAATCAAAATCAAAGTTTTAATATTTTTAGTTTTTGACGATTTACGCACAACCTCCTCGATTCAAAGTGGATAGAAGTAATGAGCTAGCTAGTGCTACAGCTACATTATCGATTTTTTCCTATCTTTTAGCTGTTCCCGTTATGAACTTCATAAATAATATGAATACATGTGTGGACTTTACGCATTTTGCATACATATTATGAACATATAACTTTTCATCAATAATACGAAAAAATTCGTATTTAATTAGAAATTGTGTAAGGGAGATGATAAATAAATGTATATATCAATTCACAATATTCGTAATTAGATACAATTCTTCTCTTATTATCGAAGTACAATAGAATATGAATTAATTTATTCCTAATATTAATGATGTTACGAATTTAATCATAATATGTATGATAAATTCGTGAAATTTGCATAAAAAATCTTATTATTTATGAATGCAACGTTAAAAACAAAATTATAAACGGTTGCTCGATTTGATACAATTTTAAAAATGAAACAAATTTTATGATTAGACAAATAAGTAGTGATTGGCGAGGTGAGTATTTCTTTTGAGTTTCACATTTAGCGTAACCAACAAATCAAAGATATGTGATCAGGATATACAGGTTATTATTTCATACAGGTTAAATTGTAATTCTGGTTTAGAAAAAAACTAAACTATTGTGTAGAGTCCTTATTGTATAGTTCGCATGCGACCGCTGTTTGAGAATTTTTATGATTAAAATGTAATATTAAAAGTTTACATGGGGACCGGATGAAACTGTTTGTACATAAGAGTAGTAAAAATAACAATAACAATAATATGATGGTTTTCACAGAACATTGCCGTGCTTGCTTATTGTTCTTGACAATGAGAAGAAGACAACCCGTACTCTATCACCGAGGAGCGATTGTCACCTACATCGACCTCTGCGCTTGCCAAATGGCGACTCTCCTATCAGATATCGTTGCACCATCTGTTTATAATCGGCTCGCAGAACGTGGCCGTGCCAGCGCATTCGCTGTCCTTTTATTTCAATTAACGACATCAGGAATGTTATATAAATAACAAATGATTTAATGTTAATTATAGTAATGTGTGTCTTAAAATTGGGCAAGATATTTTTCAACCAATATTTGGGTTTTCTAAAAATATATTATTTGTATTACACCGTATTATCGTCAATATGCGGCAGACAAGGTATATGGTTAGACTTTAGTTGTTTAGACTTTAAAATATATAATATAAACTATTACGAATTTTTCATAAATATTACATTTTATTAAAATCGTTCAAATTTTACTAATACTTTTACAAATTATTACTTATACTATGTATGTAAAAATAAAATAAAATATAAATTTACTTATGAATCGAGATTCTTACTATTAACGCACACATTTTTACGAAATTATTTTTTATTTTTCTGTTTTCGTTAATACAACAATTTTTACATTAACACTACGAAATCGAGTTAATGAATACGATTCGTAAATAAAATGCAGCATATTTTTTTCAGTGATAAATTAACTTCAAGTTTACCAGCACAAACCATAGACAATATACCAACGAACATGTGGAATACATTTCAATTGGCCGACCCAAATTTAAATCAGCCATGTGTTAAAGATATTTTAATTGGAGCAGATTATTTCTTCTCAATTTTATTAGACGACAGAAAACAGATTGGGTCAGATGGTCTCGTGATGCAAAAAACAATATTTGGTTGTATTGTCGCTAGCAGAAGCAAACAAAGTAATAACAAGATACAAGTATCGATATTGACCTTTTTAGCAATAAACAGTGAACCAGAAGCTGATATCGACGCCACCTTAAAACGGTTCTGGGAGATTGAATCTGTTAGTCATAAGAAACGAAATTTTTCAACCGAAGAGGAAATATGCGAGCAACACTTTAAAGATAATTTTACACGCAGTACAAATGGAAGATTTGAAGTAAGGTTACCTTTCAAATAAGACAACTTAATCATTATACTAATAATATAGCAATACAGCGCCTTCGATGCATGGAAAAGCGATTCGAGAGGGATCCTGAATTCAAAGATATGTACCACGATTTCATGAAGGAGTAGGAGTTACTGAATCATACGAAGAGAATATCCGATGGCGATAGCAGCAACGAGTATTACCTACCACACCATGGCATACTAAGAAAAAGAAGCGTTACGACTAAATTAAGAGTAGTTTTTGACGGTACTTCAAAAGGTAGTACTGGTCAGTCACTCAATGATTATCTAGCCGTTGGCCCAACAATACAGTCTAATCTTTACACTATAATTCTTCGGTTCAGAGAGCACCAAGTGGCGATTTCCGCGGACATTTAAAAGACACAAAACACCAAAAAATACTTTGGCGCAAGAAACCCACCGATCTATTCTCGGTGGACCAGCTTTCTACAGTCACATATGGCCTTTCCAGTGCACAATTTTTGGCTATAAGATACCTCAAACAAATTGTTGACGAGCACAAGCAATCCAATCCGGTAGCATGTTCCGAAATTGAGAGGAGTATATACTTCGATGATTTACTGGTTGCGGTGGATACTGTACAAGAAGGAGTCCGAATAAAGCAAGAAATCAACGCAATTCTCGATCAATATGGATTTTTATTAAGAAAATGGTGTTCAAATAATCCAGAAAGTCTGAATACTAAACTGACTAACGTCAATTCAAGGAATATAAAGATATTGAAGATTTAACAGTCGAACAATCTCCACATGTAAAGGTATTAGGTGTTAGTTGGGATCCAATGCTGAAGAGCAGTTAAATTAGTGGAAAAGAATCCGCTGCAACTTACAAGAGCCGAACATATTTGTATTCCAAGATTTATTATTTCTTCTGATAATTGCAGTTTAGACATTCATGGTTTCAGTGAGGCCAGTGAAAGTGCGTTTGCAGCTGTCGTCTCTTTCGAAATTACCACGACTAACAGAGAAACATACGTTCATTTGATTACTTCTAAGGCCAAAGTTGCACCAATTTTGAAAGCAGAAACCAGTTTAAAAATAGATAATATCATATTCTGGCTCGATTCCAAAATCGTACTAGGTTGGTCGTTGAACGAACCTCGACAATGGACAACGTTTGTAGCTAATCGCACATCCGTGATAATAGATATTGTGCCAGTGAATCACTGGAGATTGTGCTAGTAGCGGATTATATGCTCCAGAAACAAACATCAATTATGGTGGAATGGTCCTGATTGTAACAAGAAGATAGCTATATACACACTGAAGAAGACCGACCAATCACAGTCAACACATTCGGTGGATTCATATCCAATAAACTTTTAGACTTAATGTTAAAGAGTTATTCATTTTTATATTGCAACGAGTCATCATGATGAGATTTATACACAATGCACGAGCTAAACTCAACGAATGGAGAGTTAGAAATTACATATTTCAACCTCAAGAATACGTTCTTGCATTTCAAACTATATGTAAGTACGAACAGACCAGATCGCATCATGCAAAAATAACTCTTCTTCAACAAAGTCAAGAAATAAGTTAAAACCAACTACCTAACTCGATAAAAGACTGTTTAACGCATTCATCAACATTTCTGGAAACGGTGGCAGAATGAATATTTGACATCGCTACAACAGAGGACAAAGTGGAAGCAGCCACATCAACCAATAAAATTTAACGATGTCGTCGTCATAAAAGAAAATATGCCAGCGAACCAATGGCTGCTCGGCAAGGTGATCCAAGTCCATCCGGCCACTGATGGACTGACAACGGTTGTCACCCTTAAAACTAAAAACGGAACTACGAAACGTCCAATTCAAAAATTATGCATTCTGCCAGTGCATAATGATTCAGACGAAAATAACCATGCAGATCATTTAGAAAGTAAACAACAAATTAAATTTATATAAAATATTCAACAACCATCAATACTTATGTTTGTTGAACGCAGTTCGACATGGTTTCCGGGCGGAATGATAATCGCCGAGAAGAAATAATTGTCAAAATGAACGGCTTTTGATGCCATTCATATACAAATGGCAAGGCTCCTTTGCATATTTTGTTAGAACTTTTCATATGCCATCTATCTGCTATGGTCGGATGATCGTTCGTATCCCAGTCGATTTCGGACGCCCGAAGATCTTGAAGTATTATTTTTGCTCTAACCACGCCAGCCATCCCAATGGATCGAAAATCTTTGTTGCTTCTGACAGTATGCTGCGTTCTGTTGTTTTCGAATTTGATAGTGGTTATTTTACTTTTATTTGGTTCGAGTTACTTGATGAGTTCCAGTTTATCCCAGAGATTTCACTGTTTTGTCAAACTCAATTGAGTAAAAGCCTGCTTTTTTTAGGTGCTCTGGCAAGTGTTGTTATATTAACTTGTTGTTGTTGTTACACTTCCTCAACTTGAATCTGCCTCCTTGTATTAGTGAATAAATCTGGCTTTGAGCAAATTTGGCTTCTTCCAAAGTATCTGCTTTAGATAAAAGATCGTCGACATAAAAATCGTTGAGAACTACTAGTGATCCTTATGGATATATGTAAGCATCATCAATTGCTAATTGTTTTTGTTACTAGAAATGTTCGTTGTCGCAGTATTGTATTTTACCGTTCTATATCTGTAAGTTTTGATTGGCTCGTTTTTTGAAGCTCTCTATGAGATTAGTAGAAAATTTTAGTCTTCTTCTGCAAGTTTGCATTAAAATTGTTGTTAGGCATCGAATAATAGGTCACTCAATTCGCGTGGTTAACCCTTACATATGTTGATAAATCGCTGAATGTAAGCAATAATCCTTATGGTTTTAGAAAATGAACTATATTTTTAAACCAACTATTTATGCTTTCAATGGATGATTCAGTGTTCGATACAAAACTTGCACTAACAATCTGATGTGGTTCGTGGAGATGAGCAGATTTATTTCGTAGTTCCATTTTTGTCCAATTTACTGAGTTTAGTTTAGTTTCGTATGATGTAAATTCATATGATACATCGGTCAGAAAGGTTGAACCATTCCACCAAATTTCTTTTCTTTGTAGATCTCTTGGTCGCGTCCCACGAGAGATTAAATCTGCTGAATTGTTTCCGGATTCGACGTAACACCAAATATAGTTTGCTGTCAATTTCCTTGATTTCACTTACACGATTGGCGACGATCGTTTTTAACAATTTTGGATCTATCTGAATCCATGTTAATGTAATTTGGCTATCATTCCAAAGGTAAACTGCGTTATACCAAGAGACTGCACTACACGTTCTGTTAATTGTGCCAGTAAATGTGCAAAACAGAGCTCCAAACGTGGTAAAGTGATATTTTTTAATGGGGCTAATATACAAACATGCTCCATAGGCATCTTGGGAAGCATCACCGTAACCATGAAGTTCCAATCGTTTTGGTTCCACGCACGGGATGTGTCTTTGAATGTTTTGACTAAATACAACTTATTCTTTAATTTGTTCCATTTCACTAATGTCTCATCATTGATTATCTCATCCCAACTCTTGTTCGATATCCACAAATCCGGAATTATTAGCTTAGCATATGTAATGATGGGAGACTTGAAACCCAACGGAACAGCTTTGATATGGTAGCAAAGATAATCCTTTTGGTAGTTGAGGTGGTTATATCCTCATTTAGTTTGAAGAAAAATTGATCGACTGTTGGTTGCCAAAAAAGACCCAGTGAAGCGTTTCACGATCAGATTGTGGAATATCTTGTAATACTAAATCGTTATTTGAGTTCCATTTGTGTATTTGGGATCAACCCTTGGCCATTACACTACGTAGCTGTTGCATTGTTTCACGCAATACGTTAACATAATCTGCACCGGTCAATATGTCATTAACATAAAAATCACGCTTTACGATTGCTGCCAATCCACTTCCCTTGCGTTCATCATCCACCAAATGACTTAAAGTACGAATAGCTGAGTAAGGTGCCGAGGCTGTACCGTACGTAACGGTTAATAGTTCAAATGTTTTAATTCTTTTATTTGAATTAAAACGTCAAAATAACCTTTGAAGTGTGGTTTTCATTGGATTTACCAGTATCTGTCGATACATCTCTGAAATATCTGCTGTGATAAGGTAACAATGTTTTCTGAACCGTAATATTATGTCAAAAAGTTCCAATTGTATGGTCAGATCTTCATTCAATGACCAGTGACCTTATAGACCAGTGATCACCAGTGGTTGCCGATGCATCAAACACCACACGAAGTTTGGTACTTCTGCCTGTCGGTTTTAACACTGCGTGATGCGGAAAGTAGTATCCACTCAATTTCTGCTTATTGTCCACATAATTCGTTGATTTCATGCATATGTCCTAAATCCTTAAAATCTGTCATGAATTTACAATATTGCTCTGTGAATTCTGGATTTTGCTGTATTTTCTTTTCCATTGCTATAAATTGTTTTAGCGACAATTGCATGGCATCGCGTAGTTTTGTTATGTTATTTTTTAATGGTAGGCTTACAATAACCTTCGTGATTTCTTTTGACGTTTTGAACATAGTTTTCTTCACCGAATTTTTCTTCGTCTGACCAGACGATCTTCTTTGGCAGTTTTTCAATTACCCAAAAACGTTGAATAAAAATGTTTAGTTCCTGCAATGTACTGATTTTTTCTTCATTCGAAGAATGTTGATCACAAAAGGCTGTTAAGTGATGATCTGTTGAGTTTAAACATGCACCACTAAGAATGAATCTGATTTTTGATTTGATTAGATATGGCAAATTTTCGCTAATTTTAATTTTTCTAAAACCGATGATGTGCCAAAATGTTTCCAATCCCAACAAAATGTCTATTTGCCTTGAAATTTCAAATTCGGGATCAGCTAAAATAACATCCTTTGAAATAAACCAACCAGACACCTCAATATTTACAACTGTATCGACCATAAGAAATTGTAAGCTTTCATGATAATTGTTCATTCTTGAAATTACATTATAGATGCAACTTGAAATATTCACTGTACCGTCATTGAGGGTAGATACTTGATTTTTGTTTGGTATCAATTGATTTGTTATATAATTTTCCGAACTATCCAAAAGTGCTCAACAATGATGCCGTTTACCACTACCATCCTCAAGCATTACTATTACTGTTGATGCTGAATTACATTTCTTGCCAAACAAAGTTAATTTTTGGTTGTCTGATGTCTTATTTGGATTAGAAATTACAGCATTCACTGATGAATTTTGTTTGAATTCATTTGATATTTCAGTTCGATTTGATCTTGATCTTTTTCGATTTTGACATAACGCTTGATTAATTAATCCCATGCGTCGGTGTAAGCCGTTTCCGATAGTGTGATATGTCTGATGACATCCTTTACCTCTCCAATTATGAGGTCATCGAGGTACGTAAATTTTAAAATATTGTCGAGTGAAATATTGTTATGAATTATTGAAATAATTTTTTTTTAAATATTAGCCAATCTGTTTGATTTCCATCAAAAGGTTTGATTTTAGTTTCAGGTCATTTTGGCAATCGTGTTGCTGTTGTACACATGTCATATCGTATGCCATCATCTTGCATAGGATCAACAAGAGTTTTTTTATGTACAAATTCACCATTTGTACATTCCGTGTGATGTGATTTCAATTGAGTGTTCACACTGACATACAATTCTTCGAATTCCCTTATTTTCTCAACGAAGTGCTGAAACGTGTCGTCCGGCAAATCTGTAACATTATCTTCTAGCAATTGAAAGTCATCCCATATTTCATCTAAACAATCCATTTTAATTTGTATTTCAAATGTATTTTTAAGACCGTTATCTATTAATGCCTCCACATAATTATTCACATTTTTTATTCCAAAATTGTAAAATGGAGAATTTCTTATCAAATTTACTTTTAAACCAAACTGGATTTTCTATTTGCTCCTGAGCATTTGATTTACTTTTTCTGCCACTTGTCATGATTGATGTGATTAATTTTCTTTGGTAAAATAACTATGTATAGCCTAATTCTACAAGAATTGAGGTTATGTGACTCCTTTCCGTTCAAAATTGCGAGATAAAATGGTTTGTAATGCTATTTTATCACTAACTCGATGCTATGGTGATATGATATGCTTGTAATGCGTTAATTAATCTGAATTATCGACTACCGTAATACGCTGAATAATAATGAACGATGTCCACGCTGAGATGCTGTTGCTGATTCTCACCACATGTGTATATTCCGATGAATAGGACTTTTCTAATACTGGTTACACAAACTAATGTACCTGCTTTGTATATCTGGCTCGAAGGACCAACAAATGTTGATGATTTATCCCTTTTGACGGCTGATATAATTCCAAAAAAAAAAAAAAAAAAAAAAAAAAAAGCTAATGAAAAACAAAACATGAGATAAAAAACAACCTACTTTGTCCTCATTGCAACGCGTTACTATTTTGATGCCTAAAAGGCCCTACACACGATCCAATTTGGTTGGTTGGTCGGTTGGTTGGTTGGAAATTTCCATCCAACATGCACGACCAATTTGATTTTAACCAACATGCATCCACACGTACCAATTTCCAACCAATTTGGACTAACCGTCCGACCAAATTGGATCGTGTGTAGGGCCTTTAACAGTACCATTTCGGTTTGGTGAGCTGCATTTGCCTTGATGCTTGCGACTTCTTTTTTGACGTGTTATAGTAATTTTCGTGAAACATTTTCTACATATCTTGTGCATTATTATTAGCTGGTTCCTCTTTGTTACACTTAAAGTTTGGAAGAATTTGTGGTTTTTGTTTCAAATGATTGTTGTTGCACTGGTTGCACTGAGTGTTGCTTTGATTGATATAAGGTCGCGGCCTTGTGAGCGCTGGATACTTCTAAATATTATAACTTCTCATTCAAAAACTTTAGAAACTCTGAAACTTGTTACCTTTGACTCTTCAAGAGACGTTTCATATAATCTCATGAAGATTATGATGATTATGGTTGAACTCAATGATTCAGTGTTAATGCCTGCGTTTTTTATACCTTACAGGCATTCAGTTACTGCATCGTGCAGATTACGAATTGATCTTGCTGATTCAACATGTGTAACGTAGACCATTTATCCAAGGGATATGGGGGCACATGCTTGTTTTTTTCTCCAACCGGGTGCCTCGTGGGGAGGGTTGCCTCACCATACCCGTTGATATCTACGGCACAGTCCACTAGAATCAAGTGCACACTAAAAAATACCAAAATATATATATGATCAGACACCAACCAACTCCTCTGCCTCAATCTAATTGAACTTAAGGCATCTTATATGCCAAGATACAATCTCAAAAACATAAAAATAATATACAACAAAAACTTAACCATACAATAATTCACCAACCGACTCCAATGGCTGTATCCGGTGTGGTCGTCTATCTGTGAGGTCGTCTATCGGTGTGGTCATCTTTCCCCCCTCCTTGTCGTCCCGTAAGTTTATTTATTTGTTTTCTCACGGAAGTAATATTCCCAGTTCTGCTTATATATATATATATATATATATATATATATATATATATATATATATATATATATATATATATATATATATATATATTTATAATTTAACCACTGGTCTTAATAGATAGTGGGGCATCAATTAGCATCTTAGGTAAAGGTTCACTTGAACTTATTCAAAAATTAGATACACAAATACACCACATTAACAATTACATTAAAACAGCTGACGGAACTGCCAACAAGATACATGGTTATGTAGATATTAAGACGAAATACGACAACAAAGAATATGCAATGAGGTATTATGTGGTACCAAATTTGGAGAGTCAACTTTATCTTAGAGTAGATTTCTGGCACAAATTCAATCTTGTTCCTATGTTAATAGGTGAAATTTAAAACTGTAACTCAACTTCTAACGAACATAAGCTTCGACCAGAACAGTTAAATGAATTGGAGAAAATTAAAAACGTATTCTCATCCTTTGATGGTGATGTGTTAGGCAACACAAAAGTTTTAGAGCATATCATAGACGTGGAACAAACACAACCGATAAAGCAACGTTATTATAATGTATCTCCAGCCATTCAGGATTTGTTGTATGCAGAATTAGATCGGATGTTAGGTCTAGGTGTAATTGAAGAAAGTAATAGCGGATGGAGCTCTCTAGTTACTGGGTCGATTGCAAGAAAACAAATTTATATCATCTTTAGATTTAAAGAACGCTTTCTGACACATACCTCTGGCTAAAGAATGAAGAGACAAAACTGTTTTCACCATTGCAGGAAGACCATTATATCAATTCACGGTTATGCCTTTTGGGCTGTGCAATGCACCCCAAACCAAGTCAAGACTCATGGATAAGGTAATAACTCATCAGTTTCATGATAGAATATTTGTCAATTTAGATGACCTCTCAGTAGTGTCCGCAAGATTAACACTTTGAGTTGCTAAATTAAATATTTAGGTTTCCTTGTAGGTAAAGGAGGATTAAGAATCGACTCAGCCAAGGAAGAAGCTATCTGTAGTTTTCCTGTTTCTAAGTCCATGAAACAAATAAGGCGATTATTGGGTATGGCAGGCTGGTACAGAAGATTTATTTTCAACTATGCGGAATTAAGAGCTCCAATTACGAATTTACTGAAAAACGGTTCAAAATTTTATTGGAATCATGAAGCTGAGATTGCTTTTGAAAAATTAAAATTACTACTTACATGCTCCAGTTTTAATTCATCCAGATTTCACCAAACCATTTTTTATACGATGTGACGCTAGTACGGAGGGAGTCGGTAGAGTTTTATACCAAAAAAAAAAAATGAAAATGGAGATGAAACACCAATTATCGGATATATAATATCCAATTATTAGGATATCGGTTTACGGTGACCACTGATCATGCAAGTTTAAAATGGCTCATGCAGCAAAAAGACTTTAGTGGAAGACTCGCACGCTGGAGTTACATCCGGCTAAGCCATGTTCAACACATAAAAGTCAACAATCGGCGATACCACCCAACGTCGATATAATGTTTCCATTGAAAACGTTGCATTCCGATCTCACGGAAAAACTGCAACATTGACATATACTATGTGAAATGTAAATTAAATAAGTTGCTTAGATAACAATTATTATTATTATAAGATAAATTATGTATGTATATAATTCTAAGAAATTGTAATTCAAAATACTGATTATTCAATATATAAACTGTAAAAGAATCACACTCGGTGATTCCATTTTTAACATCTCAATTGTACACCGATAAATTTTTAATAAAATAAAAATATTAAAATTTACTCAGATATTATCAAAAGATAGTATCTGAGTTATAAAAAATAAGTTTTTAAGTGAACCAAAAACATAACTCTGGAGTTTGAAACTTCAGGTATACGATTTCGTGATCGAACATCAAAAGGGCTCAATAAATGTAGTTCCAGATACTCTTTCGCATGTGCATTGTGATGACATATCCGAATTATTGCAGAACATTTCATTATTAGTTGACACGATTGACTTAGATGCTAAATATTTTGGTGAAGACAATTATATTACGCTAATGGAAAAAATTATAAACTCACCAAACAGTTTTTCTAATCACAAAGTATATGGTAATCGACTTACTTACAGAAAAAAGAATACAATGATCCCACTGCTTCTCACTGTGGAGTAAATAAAACTCTAAAACGCTTACGAAAATTTCATTTTTGGCCTGGAATTCTAACTGAAGTTCAAAATTTTGTAAAATCATGTGAAATTTGAAAAACTACGAAATCTCCAAATCAAATTATAAAGCCCCCGATTAATTCGACAAAAGTATCGGAAAGGCCATTTCAAAAATTTACATCGATTTATTAGGACCTTACCTTGCTCCAAAAGTGGCAAAACAATTATTTTAATAGTTTTAGATCAATTAATTATATTTGTGTTATTAAAACCTCTTACTAAAGGTAACGCAACTAAAATTGTAGAGTATCTTCGGGACGAAGTATTCTTTGTCTATTGTGTACCAGAAGTACTACATTCAGATAAGAAGAAAATCAAAATAGATACCGCCAAAATTTTAACCGACCTCCACTTACGTTAACCTACACGCAGGTTATGGTCGGTACGTGGAACGTGCAGTAGCTAAGAAAACCACGCGCGTTTGTTGGCACTCTATCAGCCATGAAAGAGTATCGCTTGGAACTTGCTTTTCAGGAAACTCGATGGCCAAAAAGTGGAGATCATGTGCTATACATTGCTTTACAGTATGGAGATAACCTAAGCAACCTTGGTGTTGGTTTCCTTCTTGGGCCCAAGGTAAAAAAAGCTGTTTTGAATTTCAAAGCAGTTGATAATCGTATGTGTAAACTACGTTTACGCATGCAAACAGCCAACCTGTCAATCATTTGGCTTCCTGTACCCATTGATGTTACGAGACATCCCATGATGTACATCTGGTGTTCTCTGACTTACGGCAAGAAAACGTTTTCTTCGATACTTTTTAATCTCATGTTAGGATCTATGTTTCGTAAAAGTGGAACACTTCAAGGCAACACCTTGCATTGCCGGTCCAACCACTGTCAGTGTAATTACGCTGAATGGCAACGATGTCAAAGAATTAGTGGACTCACGATTCTCAGCTTCTGTTGGTCTCAAAATCAATGAGTTCAAAACAAAATACATGATCACTGGTTTTAGAAACCAAGACGCAATGGAGTTTTGTACTTTACACCGTGAATGAAAAAGTTCATTATTTTCTGTCAAATAAAATTATGTGTATGAATCAGAAAATTGTTCCTCTACATTAAAATATATTTATCATCAAATAACTGGGGCCAAATTTTCCAAATTGGAGAAATATAAAAAAATTGCTATATGAATTTAAATAACAATGATTTTAAACGCATCATCTATATTGAACAAATTATATTTTGTTCTTGTTCAATTATGTAACTACATATGTACATGTATTTGTAGAGCAACAGAACAAAACAAAATTAAAAAAAAATATAGCATGCGATCGGCTATCGCACAAGAAATAACGAAAACCAACCGAAAAAACAAATGTGTTAGTGTTTTTATATAAATAAAGTATATTTAAGAAAAACGAATGACAATAAAATAAATTCCATAAAAAAAACACATTCAAGCTTTATTGTAACTTTATATAAATTAAATTAAAGTTACTCACTAGATGGATTTTAAAAATATAGGATTTTGCAGAAAAAATATTGTTGTCCGTACTATTTTGTTTGTATCTTCACTTCTGATAAGTATATTTTCTTTGGTTTAACCAATACATTACATTGAATGGGACTTTAACAATCTCATGATAGCGAGTGGTGGAAAGCAGAAATAAGAAGAGGTAAAAATAGCTACACTGTTGAAAATAATTGGTGATGAGGCTAACGAAATTTATCTCACGATCGATTCGGTGGCTGAAGATAAGAAGAAATTGATGCTTGAGCAAGTGCACAATGAATTTAATAATATTGCGTACCAAAAACAAATTAACTTTACGAAAGACTCGAAATCAATTGGAATATGAAACCTTTGATTAATTTTTAAAGGAAATAAAATTGCTTGCGGAAACGCGTGAATTCGACCAAAACGAGTCAATGATTAAGGGATCGAATTGTATTCGGAATAAGAAATGCAGATCTGAAGACAAAATTAATAAAACTATCAAATTCGCAACGTTGAAAGATGCAATAGGAAAATGTAAATCGAATTACGAATGACGTCACAAGCTGAAAAAATAATAAACCAAGGAGCTGATATTGAAAAAAAATTAGAGAAAAAAGTAAGGGAAAGTAAGGGAAAGTAAACGAATTAAATTCAAAACAGGAGGTTTCAATTTGTAAAGACTACCGTGTTAATAGTATAGAGGCAAAAAACGTTAGGTCAAGGAACGTTGATGAAACCAAAACTGAAATTTCCTCGATGGAACAAAACAAAACAGGTGGGTGGTTTAAGTTATTTCTGATAGATGGCGAATTAATAAATTTTAAATTGGATACGGGATCTGATACAAATGTGTTGCCAAAAAGAATTTTTGACAAACTAAATACAAAATATGAAATTCAAAGGTCGATTTCATCACTGTATGCTTTTGGAGGTTCAAAAGTTTATCCTTTTGGATACGTTTGTTTAAGAATACGAAGTGGAGACATCAGTGTTTATGAGATTTGCTCTGGTTGAGGATGATGTTACACTGATTCTCAGTCTTCAAACGTGAATTAGGTTTCGTTTGATTGATACAGGTAAAATAGAAACGAAATCAGTAATCGAATCCATAGCCATAAATCTGTTTTTGAAGAACTGGGAACTTTTCCAGACAAACTAAGTTACTTTTAAAAGAAAATTAAAAACACCAGTATCTCGTTCACCACGTCGTATTTCTTGATTTCTTGATATTTCTTGACCCACGGAATAGGTAAGCAATCTGGTAGTTGTCCAGAAACCAAATGGTTCGTTGCGATTGTGCTTGGACCCCAAATTTTTAAACGACGGGCTCAAGCAGAACTATTACGAAATACCCAAACTTCAAGATCTTACTACTAAGTTAATTAGGATGGAGTACTTTTCCGTATTAGATCTGAAAGATGGATTCTATCAAATCCAATGTCAAAAGATTGACATTCGGTATTAACATAGCCCCTGAAACTTTCCAGCCACTAAATGAACGAAACTTTGGTGATCTTCCAGGAACTATAATTTATATCGATGATATAATGGTAACTGGCCGAGCTGAAACTGTACAATGAAATTTAATGTAGACAAACTGCAGTTGAAGGTCAAACAAGTGGTTTTTCTGTGCCATATTTTCAATAAACAGGGCATGGGGACCGATCCCAACCAAATAAAAGCAATTGGAAATATGGAACATCATAAAACAAAACGGGAACTTCAACGTTTTTTAGGAAAGTTTAATTATTTACGAAGATTTATTCCGAAATTGTCCGAGATAACTGAACCGACATAATAGTTCCAAAAAGTATTCGTAGGCAAATGCTAGATAAATTACATGAATCCCACATCGGAATAGTTAAAACCAAACAGCGGACAAGGCAAATTTTATACTGGCTAGGTATTGACAGTGACATCGGGGAACTTATTAGTCGATGTCGAACTTGTGAGAAATTTCAAATGTCGAATTGGAATAAACCATTAATGCCACAAGAGATGCCAGACCTGTTTGACATTGTATGATAAGGACTATTTAATACTTGCTGACTACTATTCGAAGTGGATTGACATAATTTCAATACGATCTTAACAATCTTGTGAAATAATACAGCATCTCAAGCAAATCTTTTCGACATACGGTATACCCAAAACTATCATATGGGATAATATGCCGTTCGCATCTAAATGAATGAACAATTTTAGTAGATACTGGAATTTTGAAATAAAAACGTCAAGTTCACAATATGTCCGTTCGAATGGACAAGCTGAAAAAAGCGTAGATATAGCTAACACACTGATCTCGGGCATTTCAACATTAAACGAAATATCTCACCAACAAATAGAGATTCAAACCATGCCACAACTTCCGTCAACATTCAATAGATACGCTAATGCGATCACCCTCAACAATATAACAAAGCTACTGCCGGATGTTGGTTGCCACTTATTTGAATTAGATAACACATTACATCAACTTACTAAACCAAATCCTCCTGGTAGATCAAAATTCTTCAAGCCCAATCAACATACTAATTTCAACCGACCTATACGGTTAAAACAACTCATTTTTTGTGGATTATTTCAGGTCCTTTAAATAGACGACATGATTTCACAGCAAAAAAATTAAACAGCCGGAAGCAAAACTGCATCCAGACAGAGTACTAACCACTTGACGCATCTTGCAAAACAACAACAAATATGTGTCTCAGCCAGATAGTTTTTATCGGACTAATCCGTTAGGATGACCTAACAACAATTTTAATGCAATAGAGAAAAAATCGTTACGTATTAATCGCAGACATAGAGAAGATGTTTCAGCATCTCAAACTAGCTGAAGAAGACTTAAATTTTCAACTAATCTCATAGAGAGCTTCGGAAAATGAACCACTGCAATCTTACAGATATAGAACGGTAAAATAGTAACAAAGAAAACTAGCAATTGATGAATGATGAATGATGACCATATCCATAAGGATCACTAGTAGTTCTCAACGATTTTTATGTCGACGATCTTTTATCTAAAGCAGATACTTTGGAAGAAGCCAGCTTTATTCACCATAATACAAGGAGGCAGATTCAACTTGAGGAAGTGGAACAACAACAACAAGTTATTATTACAACACTTGCCAGAGCACATAAAAAAGCAAGCTTTTACTCAATTGAGTTTGACAATACAGTGAAATCTCTGCGGGATTATACTGGAACTCATCAACTGACCCGACCGAAATAAAAGTGAAATAGCCACTATCAAATACGACAGAACGCAGCATGCGTGGTTAGAGCAAAAATAATACTTCAAGATCTTCGGGCGTCCGAAATCGACTAGGATACTGTTATGAATGTGCAGTAAAAACATGCCATTCATTATGTTAAATAAAATTGTAACCCTATAGTATCAATTGTATAATATTATGTACTATGTTTAAGCATATATACTGTGTATAAGCGTATATACTACATTTTTATATTAGTATGAGTGACTGTGCAAACTGGTTACATTAAACGGTTTTTAACGACTCAATTATTTTAAGCGAGAAAGAAAAGATAAAAAGAGGCATTCGAGTTGCAGCCGCAGATTAGGCATAATCACATAAACATAAACAATATATAAAACTAAATTATAATAAATAAAGTATTTACGCCGAACTCCTTGTTTAAATTGGACACGAGAAATTGACCAGAACAACTTTCACCCAAGCAGAAAACAACACAACACGAAAAATTGGCGCAGCCGGTAGGATTTGTGTGAAGAGGTTGTTGGCAAACGTGCAAATTTGGAGTGCGTATGTAAAAATTACGAAGTGTTAGTGTAATAAATTAAAACACTATACTATAATATAAATTATAATAGTAAAATAATATAAATAATCAATATAATACATATAATTATAACTGTGAAACCACGGTTGCGACATCAAATAAAAAAAAAACATCATAATAAAATAACACGCAATTAATAATAAAATGTGAACAACAGTAAAGTAATAAAATTTGTTCGAGAAATTCAAAACGTGGTGAGGTGGACAAACTCTATTCACAAAATTCACAAAATTCATTGATCATTAAATTAACGTGATCAATGAAATTCGGAACATTTTTAAACAAAAGTGGATTAAATCGAAAAAAAAAAAAAAATAAAATTAACCAAGCAGAAGGGAACATATTATAATCATCATAAGGGAACTTTATACATAGTCATCATAGTCAACGGACATACAACGTGTGGGAAATTGGAATACTATCTACTTACTATTAAAAGCAGGTTGTAACGAAATCAAGCAGTATATCAACATAATATGCAAAATATGAAAGCTGTACACGTGAGTAAATTATATGTTTGAGAATTATAAAGTTTAACATTTTGAAAAAAAAAAAAAATTTAAAATTTAAAAATTAAATATTAAAATTTATTACCAATATCAATGTGGCCGTAGTTGAATGAAATGCCCAAAGGAACTAATAAAATAGTCGAAGAAAATTTATTCAAGTCTGTTTTAACCAACGAAGATAATAGTGGTGACGAGTTTAAAAAATTTAGCTATCTGGATAGTTCAATACTCTTTCCAGAGATAACCTTTAAAATGGATTTTGAATTAGGACGTGCTGTTAAGACCATTCCTGATTTCGGTGATGGAACTACGACTATTTCCAAATTTTTGTTTGCTAAAGTGGGTAAAGAAGAAATCTTTAACTAAAGTGGGTAAAGAAGAATTTATCAAATTTATTCCATGCAAGCTAAGTGGGAAAGCTTTCGAAGTTTACGAGTTCAATAATTTTATGTCTTAACCGCAACTTAAAAAAGAATTAAAAACACAGTTTCAAGCAAACAGGTCAGCTGATAGTATTCAAGCGGAACTCCACAGCATTCACCAAAATAAAAGCGAATGCATAAAAGACTATTCAAATCGCGTTGAAAAACTTTTATCTGACTTGAATAACGTGTGTTTAGAAGAAGAAGGTAGAGGAAAGGCTATTATTTTATCCGAATACAACGGTAAATTGGCAACTCGAGCTTATAAAGAAGGACTCAACGAACCCATTAAAACTATTGTTAAAGCAGCTAGTCCAACTAAATTGGCTGATGCTATTGCAAGGGCTCTAGCAGAAGAAGTTATTACCAAATCTAAAGCTAGAGACCAACCATTATCAAGCCCACATTTCAATAAAACTCTATTTTCAACAGTTAGGAAATGTCAAATCTGTCAGAGAACTGGTCATGAAGCTGTTAACTGTTATCATCGTTACGAACATCACCAAAAACAACCAACCTCGAAGCGTTCCACAATTAATCTAATCGGAGCAGTCTGTGCTTATTGTAAGAAACCTAGCCATATATTGGCTGATTGTTTTACGAAAAGAAATGTAGATGCACGGAGAAATAAAATAATTATTGCTAATCATAATTCATCTGTAAAATCTACCTCTACCTCCTCTTCCAATGTTAATAGAGCGGAAAACTTTACAGGATTCGAGGGACAACATTTGGGCACACCTTTTCGAATCCAAGACAAAAACTAAATATTTTGTGCTCAAATTCACTAAAAGACAATTCAAAAGAACCAATAACAAATCCAATTCGAATACGTACTTTCAGCTCTTGGAATGTCACTGAAAAAATCTACGTCAAAATTTTTTTAAATACTGGCAAATCGGACCTTTTATTATTTCTTGTAGATACAGGTGCTGACATAAGTGTCTTAAAAGAATTTTCTATTAAAGAAGGACATATGTGCTACCCTGAATTAAAATGTCAAATAAAGGGTATTACCGAGCAGTATATTGAAACGGTTGCTTTATTACCATCTAAAATAATCTTCAATGAATCACTTCTTTTAGAACATGATTTCCACATTGTAAACCAGGATTTTCCTATTGCTTGTGATGGTATATTAGGTAAAGATTTTTTCTCCAAATTTAGTTGTAAAATTGATTTTGAATCGAATTGTTTAGAAATTCCACTATCTGAATTTTGTATTGAAATAGACTTAATAAATATTCCACGAAAAGTAATTATTCCACCCAGAAGTGAGAAAATTACTTCTATTGCTGTAAATATAAACAATAATTGTGATTATATTTGCACCTCTCAGGAAGTTATATCGGGAGTTTTTGTTGGAAATACAATAGTCAAACCATTAAATAATATCGTGACTGTAAATATAATAAACTCTACCGAACAATCGGTCGAAATCGAAGCTAGTAAATTAACTTTTAAAAATCTATCTGATTTCGATATTTTTACATTAAACACTCCTTGGACTAATAAAATCGAAAGTCGGTTAACATTACTGCAATCCATGATTGACACATCTCATTTAAACACTGAGGAAGCTGAATCGATCCATCGTATATGCCAGGAATTCAATGAAGTATTTCATTTGGAGGGAGATGTTTTAACTACTACATTCAGTAGTGAACATTCGATTCCTCTGAAACCTGGAACATTGCCTATTTATCAAAAACCATACAGATTGCCTCATAGTCTAAAAACTGAAATCAATCGTCAAGTTGACGAAATGGTGAAACAAAAAATAATTCAAGTAAGTGAAAGCCCCTGGAATTCTCCAATACTGGCAGTTCCGAAAAAATCAGTTAATAATGAAAAAAATGGAGAGTTGTTGTGGACTATCGCCGATTAAATGATGTTACACTGGATCGAGTATTTCCATTACCTAATATTAATGATATTTTTGATCAACTAGGGAAAGCGTTTTATTTTACTACTCTTGACATGGCAGATGGTTACCATCAAGTTCAAATGTCTGAACCAGACAAATCGAAAACAGCATTTAGTACCGAGACAGGACATTACCATTTCAATAGAATGCCATTTGGGTTAAAAGGAGCCCCTTATACGTTTCAAAGTATGATGAACAAGGTGCTAACCGGTATTCAAGGAACAAAATGTTTAGTCTATCTAGATGATATCGTAATTTTCGGACACAACTTAACAGACCATAACAAAAAATTAATTGACGTTCTACGTTGTTTACAATCAAATAATCTAAAATTAAACCCAATTAAATGTCAATTTCTACGAAATGAACTCCGATATTTAGGTCACATAATTGGATCCGATGGAATAAAACCAGACCCGATGAAAATCAACTCTGTGGTAAACTACCCACGACCAAATACTCCAAAGGAAATTAAAGCTTTTCTAGGTTTAGTCGGCTATTATCGACGATTTATAAAAAATTTCTCTGCTATTGCCCTACCTTTGGTAGCTCTCTTACAGAAGAATACTGAGTTTATATGGAATGCGAAATGTGATGAAGCTTTTGGAACTTTGAAAGGAGCCATTACTTCTCCACCCATACTTCAGTATCCTAACTTCGATAAAATGTTTACCATCACTACGGATGCAAGTAGTTACGCTATCGGCTCTGTCTTATCGCAAGATGTCAATTCAATAGATTTACCAGTAGCATTTGCTAGTAGAACCTTAACCATTGGTGAACAGCACTACTCTACCATTCAAAAGGAATTAGTTGCAATTGTTTGGTCAATCAATTATTTTCGTCCTTATATTTATGGTCGTAAGTTTCACGTAGTTACTGACCATCGTGCATTAAAATATTTATATAGTATGAAAGATCCAAATTCCTTACAAATCCGATGGAGGCTTAAGCTCGAGGAATATGATTTTGATATCCAACACAAACCTGGTAAATTAAATAGCAATGCTGATGCCCTCAGTCGAATCATAAAGGATCCAGTTAAAGCAAAATTTGAAACAGAAATTTCTGACGAAATTATTCCTGATAACCATCTTATTAATTTCAGACATTTTCCTAACCTCATTTTTCCACAAGATTCTAATAATGATACGTTTACACCTTCAACTAGTTTTTTTAAATCAAATAATACCCCTAACGCAGGCACTAAAATAGAAAAACCTAACATTGTTGATACTCATGTAGTAACGCGATCTCAACAAAAACAGTTAGACTCATCTACTCCCAAAATAGTATCAAATCAAAGTCAAATCCACAATACATCCGACACAGAACCCGAGGAAATTTATTCAAATGATAAATCTGAAATAATAACAATAGCCGACCCTGTAAAACAAGAAGAGATAATTAAAGAATTTCATTTGTCAACATTAGGTGGCCATCAAGGATTACACAGAACTGTGAAACGATTGAAAAAATATTATTATTTCCCCCAATTGATAAAAAAGGTTGATCAGTTTATTAAGAAATGTGATTACTGTCAAAAAAATAAATGTGGGAAAAATCCAAGAATACCTATGAAAATTACTACCACCTCTAATTTGCCATTTGAAAAGGTATTTATGGATATAGTTGGACCATTACCCTTGAGCTACCTAAGTAATCGATACCTGTTAACAATACAAGATGACTTAACTAAATATTGTTTTGCCATACCTATTCACAATCAAGAAGCAACAACGATTGCTGATGCTTTCTTAAAAAACTTTGTCTGTATATACGGGGCACCTAAGAGCATCCTTACAGATCAAGGTACTAATTTTCTTAGTGAAGTATTCAAAAATTGCTGCAAAATGCTTAACATTAAGAAAATGAACTCCACTGCTTTTCATCCTCAGACAAATGGGGCATTGGAAAGGTCTCATCGTACTTTTGCTGAATATTTACGACATTTCGTTGACAAATATGGAATGGACTGGGATATTTGGTCTCCTTTTTGTGTGTTTACTTATAACACAACTCCTCATTCTAGTACGGGATTTATGCCCTATGAGTTAGTGTTTGGTCATCGACCCAACATTCCCTCTTCCTTTAACCTCGAACCAGAGGTTAATTATAATTATGACGACCTATTATGTGATTTTAAATATAAATTACAGAATTCTTACAAGATAGCACGATACAATATAGTTAGATCAAAAGAAAACTCGAAAAGGTATTATGATACCTACTCTAAAAATAAAACGTATTCAACCGGAGATCTTGTATGGTTAAAAAACGAACAGCCTGCGAATAAATTTTCTAGTCGATGGCTAGGACCTTATAAAGTAAATTATATAGTATCGCCGGAAAATACAGCAATACAAATAGGAAACCGGGTGAAAATAGTTCATAATAACAGATTAAAGCTAAAGCCATAGCATTGTTGGTAATGGGTTTTGAAGTTTATAAAAAAAATAAAAATTTAAAAATTAAAATTTATTAGTTATACCTAAATTTTAATTTCATTTTTTCTCAAATAAAATTCTCAAACATTATCATTTATAAGCGTTTATTATATATAATTTTTAAACATCTATGGAATTTTAATAATCTTAATAATAAATAATTAATTGAAATAAAAATTATAAAAAAAAAAATAAATAAAAAAAAAAATATATAAAAAAAAAAAAATTACAGAAGATTCCAATTACATACAATATGTATAGTTATAATTATTTTTTGAAAATAAGTTTAAATATACTTACATAAGATCATCATAAAACAAATTACGTATGACAACGTTTTATAGAAGATCCTATGTCTAAGGGTGGAGGTGTTATGAATGTGCAGTAAAAACATGCCATTCATTATGTTAAATAAAATTGTAACCCTATAGTATCAATTGTATAATATTATGTACTATGTTTAAGCATATATACTGTGTATAAGCGTATATACTACATTTTTATATTAGTATGAGTGACTGTGCAATCTGGTTACATTAAACGGTTTTTAACGACTCAATTATTTTAAGCGAGAAAGAAAAGATAAAAAGAGGCATTCGAGTTGCAGCCGCAGATTAGGCATAATCACATAAACATAAACAATATATAAAACTAAATTATAATAAATAAAGTATTTACGCCGAACTCCTTGTTTAAATTGGACACGAGAAATTGACCAGAACAACTTTCACCCGACCATAGCAGATAGATGGCATATGAAAAGTTCTAACAAAATATGCAAAGGAGCCTTGCCATTTGTATATGAATGGCATCAAAAGCCGTTCATTTTGACAATTATTTCTTCTCGGCGATTATCATTCCGCCCGGAAACCATGTCGAACTGCGTTCAACAAACATAAGTATTGATGGTTGTTGAATATTTTATATAAATTTAATTTGTTGGTTACTTTCTAAATGATCTGCATGGTTATTTTCATCTGAATCATTATGCACTGGCAGAATGCATAATTTTTGAATTGGACGTTTCATGGTTCCGTTTTTAGTTTTAAGGGTGACAACCGTTGTCAGTCCATCAGTGGCCAGATGGACTTGGATCACCTTGCCGAGAATCCACCGAATGTGTTGACTGTGATTGGTCGTTCTTCTTCAGTGTGTCTATAGCTATCTTCTTGTTACAATCAGGACCATCCCACCATAATTGATGTTTGTTTCTGGAGCATATAATCCGCTACTAGCACAATCTGCAGGATTTTGTAACGATAGCATGTGTCTCCAGTGATTCCCTGGCACAATATCTATTATCATGGATGTGCGATTAGCTACAAACGTTGTCCATCGTCGAGGTTCGTTCGACGACCAACCTAGTACGATTTTGGAATCGAGCCAGAATATGATATTATCTATTTTTAAACTGGTTTCTGCTTTCAAAATTGGTGCAACTTTGGTCTTAGAAGTGATCAAATGAACGTATGTTTCTCTGTTAGTCGTGGTAATTTTGAAAGAGACGACAGCTGCAAACGCACTTTCGCTGGCCTCACTGAAACCATGAATGTCTAAACTGCAATTATCAGAAGAAATGATAAATCTTGGAATACAAATATGTTCGGCTCAAATATTTTATTTTAAATATAAAAATAAAATATTTAAATAAGATATTCTTTCATATCGATATTAATTACTTGTGTAGGTTCCTGAGAGAGTTTGAATGTGTCATGTTTAATGGAATATTACGACTGCAATTGGAACAGATTGACTTTCCACAGCCAAAACAAAATATTTCCAAAAATTTTTTTTTACAATCATGGTATCTATGTTCAAGATCTTTACAGTTCCAACATATTAGATGAGTTGCAGAAACATCATCATTAAATTGTCTAGATAATGCACTTACTTCATCATTTTGATCATGTATCACAGTGTTTGGAACTTCAGAGGATGACACAACTGGAGTTTTAACATTTTTAATTTCACTTACGTGTCTTGTTTTGCTATGATCTACATGATATTTCTGATCATAACTGGAGTAAGACTAAATTCGTTTGTATTTGTGGCAAACGGCTCTCAGATCTTCAATGCTATTAAATGTCATCTGAAGTATTGATGTTTGAAGTTAATGTAGTTGGACTCAAAATTATTGATCTGGGGAAAAAGTTAGAGGTGGAAAGCTCTGGGATTTAACCGTTAACAGCTGTTTGCCAATCCTAATTGGAGAAAAGTATCGGTCATCAATCTTAAGTTAAACACTGATTTAACCTCCTGTTCGTTCGTAACATGTGCACATTGATATTTATTGTAAATATCAGAGATATGCAAATTAAAATAATGACTTTAGTGACATAACCGTTAGTACAAAAAATTTTCTTTTTATTCAAAGCTTTATCTCGGTTCATTGAAAAATTTCCATCATTATTGCGTGGCATGTCAACACGATACTAAATTGAAAAGTTTGCAAGCATACAACATGGATATTGAATTTAATCATTCGACGAATTTTTTTATTCGTTTAAAGACGTTTCACAAGGTTAAAGTTGATATCCCAAAACATTTTATAGTGATCTTATGAACTCGTATTTATAAGATTTGCATATATCTGCTATTTTTAGATTCGTTTATGCGATGAAAGAATTTCACATAAATTTCAAATTATGTGAAACATTTAAAATTTCGAGTAACATGTGTTAGGTCTCAAGTGCGCGAAATTTATCATGGTCTCTAATTATTAAGATGCCAAAATGTTTCTTTCGACGTGATGTTTTAATTGATTTACATACAGGGCATTGAAATGCTGGTTTTTTGATTTGGGTTAACAGCAGACCTTATCGTCATAAATTCGCCACCTCTTTAACAATTTCCATTCGATTTCCGTTCTCATTTATATATTCATCAACAAACAATTGCATCAAGTTTTTCATTTTCTTTTCGATTTTTTTTCTAGAATAAACATGACGATGGACAAATAACGTGATTCAAACTTAATTGAAATTCTGTTTTCCGGTCAATTTTCCATTCCGAAACAACCCTAAAAATAAATTTGGATTTTTTGCATGGAAGAAATGTACGATGCTGGGTGATACCCATGATGACAGCAACAGTAATTGTATTTTGCATGTTAAATTGCTAAAATGTTATATGTTTCGTGTTGTCGGTCGATTTAATTAAATTTTAAAATTTTGTTCGACAGTTTTTGGGTCAATACTATAAGGAAATACGATTTTATCTGTCCAAACTTTATTGCAAACAAATTTCATAATTAACATCTTTTTGCAGACATTAAACAAAAAATGATTTATGGAAGTAGATGAATACTTTAAGGAAGTATTTTCACTGATGGCTAGAGCTTTTGATTAAGGTATCATTCATCTCAATCGGACCCTTACTTGTTTTATTGACTAAATTCATTGATTTGGGTCAATTTGTGGGTAAACCCTTTTACGTACTTTTATGCATCATATTGGCAAATTTCCATTTTGATCTGGAAGGGCACTAGAAAAAGTTATGTCAAAGCCATGCTAGTATAAGATCATTAAAACAGCTTATAGCCTTGATACATCGGAGCTTAGTAAATTTGCCAAATGCCATTACATCTGCCATTTCAAGACTGATATTTAATCTTAAAATCCAATTCAGTCCGCATGATTAAGCTCACAATTTATAACAGTTTAAGTATTTAGAGTGCTCTAGTTTTTATCAAAACATATTACATGTATAAATAAACAGAGGAGTGAGACTATTAGTTTTCGCGTTTCGTTTTTCTCAAGTTGTAACGAAAAACATTTTCAATTTTTGATTTTTTTTTTAATATTCAATTCTATTTTTAGATTGACCTGGAAACACTTTTCTACATAATACTGTAACATTTTTATTTTTTATTTTTTATTTTTTCAGCAATATTCTTTTTTTCAAATAAAAATGTTGCTAATTTTTTGCATAAGAATTTTCATCATGAATCAAAAAAATTTCCATTAACAAAAATATGAAAAATTTTCATTATGATTTCAGTCTGTTGTATGTATGAAATAAATGCTTGTGTTGAGTTATTTATTCGGGAATTTTCTCATTAAACAATAATAAAAAGATAATTGAAAATTTGCATCCATTATCGTTTCCAAAAGTTTTAATCGTAAAACTGGAAAATGCTCTCGAGGAGATACATAAAAAAAATTTCGAAAAATGATAATAATTTTGTTTTACAAAAGGATTCTGTTGAACTTAAATCATCCATCATAATGTTACCTAAACTTTAAAATGCATCAAGGTAGTCCTTAAACTAGGACTACCTTGGAGTATTATTAATGCAATTGTGTAAAAAAGGGTTAGCCTTTGCAAATTTACGAATTTGTTGCATATTCAATACAACACGAAATCGTCGTCCGATTATGATGAATGATACCTTAATCAAAAGCTCTGGTCACCAGCAAAAATATGGCTGTAAAATATACTTACATCTCAGCAAAAAAAATTAAAAAAAAAAATTAAAAATTAGCAAAGGGGTTAGCCTTTGCAAATTTACGAATTTGTTGCATATTCAATACTACACGAAATAGTGGTCCGATTATGATGAATGATACCTTAATCAAAAGCTCTGGTCACCAGCAAAAATATGGCTGTAAAATATACTTACATCTCAGCAAAAAAAAATTAAAAAAAAAAATTAAAAATTAGCAAAGGGGTTAGCCTTTGCAAATTTACGAATTTGTTGCATATTCAATACAAAACGAAATCGTTGTCCGATTATGATGAATGATACCTTAATCAAAAGCTCTGGTCACCAGCACAAATATGGCTGTAAAATATACTTACATCTCTGCAAAAAAATTAAAAAAAAATTAAAAATTAGCAAAGGGGTTAGCCTTTGCCAATTTACGAATTTGTTGCATATTCAATACAACACGAAATCGTTGTCCGATTATGATGAATGATAACTTAATCGAAAGCTCTGGTCACCAGCTTAAATATGGCTGGAAAATATACTTACATCTCAGCAAAAAAAAACTAAAATAAAATTAAAAATTAGCAAAGGGGTTAGCCTTTGCAAATTTACGAATTTGTTGCATATTCAATACAACACGAAATCGTTGCCCGATTATGATGAATGAAACCTTAATTGAAAGCTCTGGTTACCAGCACAAATATGGCTGTAAAATATACTTACATCTCAGCAAAAAAAATTAAAAAAAAATTAAAAATTAGCAAAGGGGTTAGCCTTTGCAAATTTACGAATTTGTTGCATATTCAATTCAACACGAAATCGTTGTCCGATTATGATGAATGATACCTTAATCAAAAGCTCTGGTCACCAGCACAAATGTGGCTGTAAAATAAACTTGCATCTCAGCAAAAAAAATTTTAAAAAAAATTTAAAATTAGCAAAGGGGTTAGCCTTTACAAAGTTACGAATTTGTTGCATATTCAATACAACACGAAATCGTTGTCCGATTATGATGAATGATACCTTCATCAAAAGCTCTGGTCACCAGCACAAACATGGCTGTAAAATACACCAACATCTCAGCAAAAAAAAATTTACAAAAAAATTAAAAATTATCAAAGGGGTTAGCCTTTGCAAATTTACGAATTTGTTGCATATTCAATACAACACGAAATCGTTGTCCGATTATGATGAATGATACCTTAATCAAAAGCTCTGGTCACCAGCACAAATGTGGCTGTAAAATATACTTACATCTCAGCAAAAAAAAAATTAAAAAAAAATTAAAAATTAGCAAAGGGGTTAGCCTTTGCAAATTTACGAATTTGTTGCATATTCAATACAACACGAAATCGTTGTCCGATTATGATGAATGATAACTTAATCGAAAGCTCTGGTCACCAGCTTAAATATGGCTGGAAAATATACTTACATCTCAGCAAAAAAAAATAAAATAAAATTAAAAATTAGCAAAGGGGTTAGCCTTTGCAAATTTACGAATTTGTTGCATATTCAATACAACACGAAATCGTTGCCCGATTATGATGAATGAAACCTTAATTGAAAGCTCTGGTTACCAGCACAAATATGGCTGTAAAATATACTTACATCTCAGCAAAAAAAATTAAAAAAAAATTAAAAATTAGCATAGGGGTTAGCCTTTGCAAATTTACGAATTTGTTGCATATTCAATTCAACACGAAATCGTTGTCCGATTATGATGAATGATACCTTAATCAAAAGCTCTGGTCACCAGCACAAATATGGCTGTAAAATATACTTACATCTCAGCATAAAAAATTAAAAAAAAAATTAAAAATTAGCAAAGGGGTTAGCCTTTGCAAATTTACGAATTTGTTGCATATTCAATACAACACGAAATCGTCGTCCGATTATGATGAATGATACCTTAATCAAAAGCTCTGGTCACCAGCAAAAATATGGCTGTAAAATATACTTACATCTCAGCAAAAAAAATTAAAAAAAAAAATTAAAAATTAGCAAAGGGGTTAGCCTTTGCAAATTTACGAATTTGTTGCATATTCAATACTACACGAAATAGTGGTCCGATTATGATGAATGATACCTTAATCAAAAGCTCTGGTCACCAGCAAAAATATGGCTGTAAAATATACTTACATCTCAGCAAAAAAAAATTAAAAAAAAAAATTAAAAATTAGCAAAGGGGTTAGCCTTTGCAAATTTACGAATTTGTTGCATATTCAATACAAAACGAAATCGTTGTCCGATTATGATGAATGATACCTTAATCAAAAGCTCTGGTCACCAGCACAAATATGGCTGTAAAATATACTTACATCTCTGCAAAAAAATTAAAAAAAAATTAAAAATTAGCAAAGGGGTTAGCCTTTGCCAATTTACGAATTTGTTGCATATTCAATACAACACGAAATCGTTGTCCGATTATGATGAATGATAACTTAATCGAAAGCTCTGGTCACCAGCTTAAATATGGCTGGAAAATATACTTACATCTCAGCAAAAAAAAACTAAAATAAAATTAAAAATTAGCAAAGGGGTTAGCCTTTGCAAATTTACGAATTTGTTGCATATTCAATACAACACGAAATCGTTGCCCGATTATGATGAATGAAACCTTAATTGAAAGCTCTGGTTACCAGCACAAATATGGCTGTAAAATATACTTACATCTCAGCAAAAAAAATTAAAAAAAAATTAAAAATTAGCAAAGGGGTTAGCCTTTGCAAATTTACGAATTTGTTGCATATTCAATTCAACACGAAATCGTTGTCCGATTATGATGAATGATACCTTAATCAAAAGCTCTGGTCACCAGCACAAATGTGGCTGTAAAATAAACTTGCATCTCAGCAAAAAAAATTTTAAAAAAAATTTAAAATTAGCAAAGGGGTTAGCCTTTACAAAGTTACGAATTTGTTGCATATTCAATACAACACGAAATCGTTGTCCGATTATGATGAATGATACCTTCATCAAAAGCTCTGGTCACCAGCACAAACATGGCTGTAAAATACACCAACATCTCAGCAAAAAAAAATTTACAAAAAAATTAAAAATTATCAAAGGGGTTAGCCTTTGCAAATTTACGAATTTGTTGCATATTCAATACAACACGAAATCGTTGTCCGATTATGATGAATGATACCTTAATCAAAAGCTCTGGTCACCAGCACAAATGTGGCTGTAAAATATACTTACATCTCAGCAAAAAAAAAATTAAAAAAAAATTAAAAATTAGCAAAGGGGTTAGCCTTTGCAAATTTACGAATTTGTTGCATATTCAATACAACACGAAATCGTTGTCCGATTATGATGAATGATAACTTAATCGAAAGCTCTGGTCACCAGCTTAAATATGGCTGGAAAATATACTTACATCTCAGCAAAAAAAAATAAAATAAAATTAAAAATTAGCAAAGGGGTTAGCCTTTGCAAATTTACGAATTTGTTGCATATTCAATACAACACGAAATCGTTGCCCGATTATGATGAATGAAACCTTAATTGAAAGCTCTGGTTACCAGCACAAATATGGCTGTAAAATATAC
The DNA here is from genome assembly GCA_963556175.1 of Tipula confusa. Lineage (NCBI taxonomy): Eukaryota > Metazoa > Arthropoda > Insecta > Diptera > Tipulidae > Tipula > Tipula confusa. The sequence goes on along the minus strand of OY744476.1, from coordinate 174,241,713 downwards.
TTACATCTCAGCAAAAAAAATTAAAAAAAAATTAAAAATTAGCATAGGGGTTAGCCTTTGCAAATTTACGAATTTGTTGCATATTCAATTCAACACGAAATCGTTGTCCGATTATGATGAATGATACCTTAATCAAAAGCTCTGGTCACCAGCACAAATATGGCTGTAAAATATACTTACATCTCAGCATAAAAAATTAAAAAAAAAATTAAAAATTAGCAAAGGGGTTAGCCTTTGCAAATTTACGAATTTGTTGCATATTCAATACAACACGAAATCGTTGTCCGATTATGATGAATGATACCTTAATCAAATACTCTGGTCACCAGCACAAATGTGGCTGTAAAATATACTTACATCTCAGCAAAATAAATTAAAAAAAAATTAAAAATTAGCAAAGCGGTTAGCCTTTGCAAATTTACGAATTTGTTGCATATTCAATTCAACACGAAATCGTTGTCCGATTATGATGAATGATATCTCAATCAAAAGCTTTTGATACTTGCGTAAATCATGCTTTAAATTATACAATTATTTTCATATTTGAACAATTTGAAGAGCTCAGATCGTAATCGAAGCCAGCCGTGAATTTGGTTTGGGCCAGCAATAGCCCGTAAAAACGGTTTATTTTTACTATGTGTAAAATTAGCAAATAATTTTACATTTTTACGAAAAATAAAATGCGTACATTTGTCATTTTTACCTGACCATAACGAGCTAATTTAAGTTTAAAATTGATCGCATGTCACACGAATATTACGATTTTACTAGTTTGTAGCTAATGTTCTCTGTTCATTAAAATTTTTGTCAACAAACCATTACAGTGCATGACGGAACTGTTTATAAAATTGCACCTACACGTTATATCGACTTAAATACACAACCGCGTACATGTGACACAAATCAAAATATAACTTATCTCGTTGACAAGAGGTATAACCATGCTAAGGTATTATTATATAGGTTTTCATATTCAACCGATTCTCTAAAAATACTTTTGGGTAATTACTACGTTAAAGTTTGTAAAATATTTATAAATTTACTCAAACTCAACTGGTGGTTATCGGTTTATAATGTTGACACATTGTCATAACACGGAAATTATATGTTTTTAGCTTTGATGCTTTTAGGTGTTTTTTTATGTAATGATAGAGCTTTTGTAATTTTATATGGCTACCATGATATTAAATTTAATGTGTCAATTGTGTTTAAAACTTTCGTTTCAAGTCGTTTTGATGACATTAAATTTGAACAACATAGTTTTAATGAGCTTTTATAAAAAGTTTAATCGTATATAAGTGAGCTTTCAGAAGGAAATCAATTGGATGTGTCATTATTTCTGTGTATAACAACCACTTTTCTTAAAGTCTACGTCACGGATATTTTTTATTAAATTTATTGTTTGATGATTTATCTAAATGGTAGGACATAAGTCTCTGATATAAAGAGCTTTTAAAAAAACATTTTCGTGAAATTGTCATTTTTCATAAACAAATTTATGTTAGGTTAGACTTTAAAAAAATGGGAAATTCGGATCCTCATAACAGAAGTAAGGAGTTCACAGGCTTCAGTGAGTGGATGGAACTTTACAAAAAAATGAAAGTGGATGATTGACATATACCTTTAAACAAAAATTTTGCACATCAACATTTCGACTTTCCACAAAAAATTGATATGCTCATAGGGGGGCAGAAGAATTGTAAATCTGCTGACCTGTAATATCATTTCTATCATATCTAGATACCAATAAATGCTTTAGATAATTCAAAAAATTTAGCTCAGGGCTAATTCTGGAGTTTTGAAGAACTGTGCGTGACCAAAAGCATAGCAGAAATCCCAAATCAAAATCAAATTTCGCAACCTTAAGTCTATTGATCATATACACATTTTTTGTGCAGGACTCTAAGATTTACAATTTCCAAACATCCTCTACCAAACCACTAAGTCTTTTTCCAAATAATCATTATTTCACCTTAAATTTGTTCAGATTTTGTCATGACAGAAACTGTGACAAGGGGACATCAACGATTGCTAGCCTCAATCACAGACTTTCATTTGTTTTGCAGTGAAAGTAATCCACATCGAACTGGGTGGTCATTTTGTGGTGTTACATCACACTTTTATATCACATTTGTAGAATTTTTTGGTGATAAAATGTAAACACAGTGATATGTTGACGTTTCTATAATCTCTATTTAGAAGTAAATAATAAGAATCCAGTGTTGAATACTCGATTGAAATAAATAATTTGCCCCACTTGTTACTTGGATAATAATAGATGATGAAACAATCCATCATACATCTTTTAAACTCTTATTTACGTCCAACACTGCAATCTTGGTAACTGGTCTAGTATATGTTATCCCTTTCATTTCACGCGCGCCAGACGAACCTGTCCGTCCTTTGCTAAGATTACTTCTTTGCCTATTCCCATCGGCCAGGAATTTCTTGGATTGCGTCAACAATCAGAACAACATCGCCTTTTTTGATTGGGTCTATCCTTTCATACCATTTTGTGCATTTTGTTAAGATGGGTGCATATTCCCATACCCACCGCTTCCAGATATGATCTGCTACTTGCTGGGAAATTTTCCACTGTTTACGGAGCAGCATTACTCGATCATCAAATCTTCCGGCTGGCTTAACACCACTCGATGAACCAAGTAGAACATGGTTTGGTGTTATAGCTTGTGGCGACTCTGGATCAATTGGTATATAGGTAATTGGTCTCGAGTTTACGTTGTGTAGTAATTCGTCGGAGGGTGTTCTCGTAGGTAAAACACATAACAGGTTTGTTTTTACGGGCCTTACTAGTCGTTCTCATGCTCTGCCCATGTGTGGGGTGCTTGGGGGGTTGAAACGAAATTTAATATCGATGAACTTGTCCTTGGCGTACCTCTTATAGATATAAAATTCCCATCTGTGCCCTCCCTTGATATGTTTGGCGAAATTCAGACCCAATACTGCCGCTAATAACTCCAAACGAGGAATGCTGATAGGATGAAGTGGGCCTACCTTTGTTTTAGAGCCCACTAGAAGCACATCCACCCCGGTCTCATTTTCTATTCTGAGATATGCTACGGTAGAGTACGCTCTTTTACTTGCATCGCAAAATAAAGGTAATTATATCAGTGGGGTTTCATCGTTTGACAATTTTAGAGAGTAGAATCGGTTGATTCGTAAATACTGAAGTTTCTCCAGCTGATTTATCCATCGCATCTTTTTCCGTACGGTTTATCGCTAATTTGTTCATCCCAATCGGTTCCTGCTCTCAAGATTTCTTGGAGCAAAATTTTAAAGTAGATTAGAAAGAATGAAAGTAGTCCCTATGGATCGTACACGCTCATTAAAATGGACAAAACTTCTCTTTTAGTTGGTCTTTTCATACCGTTGAAGATATCCACGTTAAATCTACCGAGATTTACTTGGTATTGAAATGTATCTGAATTAGGGTTCCACCAGATACCAGAACTTTCTCCAACCTTCGTGGATCATCAAGGTCCATGTTTACTCCCGCTGAAGGAACTGTCTCACTTAGTTCTCCTACAAAAAACTGCGAATTGGATCCTGCCTGTTCGTGCACTAGTTTTACCTGTCTACTAACATTCGTGGCCTCCTCACTAGTGGTAAAACTATCTAAGGAATCATCTATTTAATGGTTATCAATGATACTATTTTGACGGCGCGTGGATACTTATCCTCAAACATACGTGCATTTGTATTCTTAACAAATTGTGTCATTACTGGTGAGCATGCAGCGCCGAAAGTCATGACATTCCTTATATATTGGTGAGGATTATCCCGGTCCGTTTTGTTTTGCCATGGAAATCTTTGCGCATGTCTATCCTCGGGTCTAATCATCACCTGATGATTCATTTCTTTAATATCGGCGCAAACTGCCGCACGGCCCTCACGAAACTGGTACTGGATGGCAAGAAGTGATGTTAGCATGTCAGGTCCTTTCAGCAAAAAATCATTGAGTGTTACCCCGCTAACTTTTGCAGCGTCCAGTATGTTATGGTTACTTACAGTAAATACTGGCAAAAACCACGTTCATGATGTCTGACGCTGTTGAGTTTTCTCCAACTTTCGGGTGTACCCCATTTGAATATAATGTTGTAGTTGCTTCTCGAGCTTCTCTTTGAAACTCTTATCCTTGATCATTTTCTTCTCTAAACCTCGAAGCCGTTACACTGCCATGTTATAGGTATTTGGAAATTCGAACTCGTTATTCTTTCATAACATACCAAGTTCGTACCTGTTGCCTTTCTTTTGAATAGTGCTTTCCATAATTTAGATTGTTCTTTTTTCTTCTCCTGACAATGATTTATACAATGGAGTTATTCTCACATTTTCGAGAGTCTCCTCCAATTAATTTATGGGTGGCAATCAAGTACGATTGGTCAAGACTAATAAGAATCTTTGGTTTAACGGCGACGTAGTTTTTAAATGGTACGTTTTGAAGATACGGATATATATTCCAGAAATTTGTTCTTTTATTAAGGCTTGCGATGTCAAATTCTGCGCTTTTATCGTACGTACTCCGCACGTTTTATATGTTTATTTGTCCACTCCAGAAATTAAAATGTTTATGTATTTGGAATTTTCCTCAATCCTCGAATTATTTCCCGTCCACTTTATGTGCAGATCACTAGTTGAACCATCGAGTACCAACTCATCTGCTACATCTTCGTCAACTAGTGTTCCGGATGAGCCGAGTTACTGGCACAATCGTAAAATATATCTCTTTACGAACTCTGTGTGCCAGGTTTGTAAGTTGGGAGGTCGATAAATGGCTTTGTTGTCCATCAGCGTTTGGCATATCTTTCTTTTTATGCATTAGTTTGTGATGCCACCTTTCACATCCATCTATCCCGCATTTCTTTGACGTATGACATTTCCATCCTTGATGAGCTTTTAAACAAGTGCGACGTAGTTTCTTTTCCTCAATAAAATCCCATCGTTTCTTAATTGAAACGCTTGCCTTGATCAACTTCATGATAGCTATCGTCGCATGATAAGCATCGGTTTTGGTTTTCGTTCTCGGCGTTTACTGTTGGCTTCTGTGCGTATGCAACGTCGGTGGTATGTACTAATATTGTCGGTTGACGACGGTAATTTAAACCTGAGCTGTTATTTGGGTTAACCCTTCCTTTTTTATCTGCCGCCTTAAATCTCGATACCACGGCCAATTCGGCTGCATTATCAGCTAAATATGACAGGAAATCTTTCAACGCTGCTAAATTGGATTCTTCGTTATGGCGTCGTCTATATCGCGTCCATTCCAGTTGTAATGCCGGTGACATTTTTCACAGTACCTCGTGAAACATCACAGGGTTATTAATATGGTCATTGGCATCCGATGCCTCGAATTTTTGAAATAAGACTTGTTACGGCCGAAGAATATTTTATAATGGATAACATGTCAGAAATATCAAGTGATGGTAGTACCCGCAGACGCTCTAAAGCTGCATGGATAATACATCAGGTTGCCCGTATATCGGTTTTAACGTGAGCATGACGATATGAATGGATTTCGGAAATATTAACTCCTCCTCTACTAGCTCCAAAGCTTCTCCCTTAAGTACCTCTCGAAGCCGAACTAGATTTTGTGAGTCAGACAATTTCAACTCTTCCGTTGATGTCTGGAAAACGTGATAAAATACAGGCCAATCCTTTGCATCCCCATTAAAAAACGACAATCTCCTAGGCACAGCATTTCGTGACATAATGTGATCTGCAGTTTGTTCTGTCATTTCTATGATTTGATTTTTATCGAAGTCAACTTTTGATTCCCCTTGTGTCATTTGAACTTTGGAAATGGATGTGGGTACTTCCTTATTTCTACACTGTTCATATTATTTGTGTGACGGTTGCCTCACCATGATTGCCTTGTCACTAGGACCTTGCATTAATTCACGTTCGTTGGTCACATTCACTGATTCGTTCACATTCTCGGGGATATCCACATTGCCTTTTAATAACAGTTTGTATTTATTTTTGATAAATTCCACCTGTGCGTTGTACAGTTCCTCACATTCTAGAAGCTTTCTTTACTTTTCCTTATCTTCGATATTGTAAGATAATTTGTAGAGTTTGTTGAAATGATTTTTCTATAGAAGCGCCTTTTCAAAATACGGATTCGTCAGCTTCACGGTTTTATTTTTTATTCAATTTTATTATAAAATTAATAATGGTGATAAAATGAGAGAAAAATAGAGCTACAAGTTATCGTATTTTTCTGTTGCTCGATTTAATTATAATAGCTCTTTAATGTTCGGCTCCTATTTTCACAATGTCCATATTTTTTCTTTTTTTTTTTACTTCTAAACATAAATATAAAAACAAAAGAATCCAGTGTTGAATACTCGATTGTAATAAATAATTTTCTCCACTTGTTGCTTGGAATAAATTACATATATTTTACAAGTACATTAAAATGATTGACTTTATTGACTGTATATGATATAGATAGACATGATTTGCGGGGTACAGGTAATCTAAGTTTTCTAATATATTTAAATTTTAATTTCACAGTAACTATTGAAGTAATGCATCTAGAAATACCTCTCGAAATCATCAATACTAAGTCGCCAAATTCGAATACTCTTTTCGAATACATGGCATCGATAAGTGGGAAGTTCCTTAAGATGTTTGGGTATCATATTAAACCAATACGGAGCCATGTATAAATAAAATCTTCTACACTTTTTATAATTACAAAGAATACTGGCAAATGTATTAGGGTTCCGCAACTTATAAGTAAACTCTGTTATCGAGATGGGATTCCCAGTTTAGCTGTGAGTCAATAACAAACCCAAATATTTAAACTCATTTACAGCCTCAAGTTCAAAGCAGTGAGACGCACAATTGTTCTTATCGCACAAGCATTCATGATACGTGATAACATCTGGGGCCACCGTAGTGGTCGAAGATCTAAAATGTAAGAATCTGGATCTATTACTAATAGTAAGTCTGTTGTAATAAAACCATTTACTAAGTTCTGTTAAATCCCCATTAAGTAATTGTTGAACATTATAATTCGTGTCCATTTAAGAATATATTAAAGCTAGGTCATCAGCAAACGCAGTAGCATGGCCGAGGAGATTTATTTCAAATATAGAATTAAAATATATCAAAAACAATAGTGGTCCCAGTTCAGAACGCTGAGGTACACCACAGCTCAAATTTCCTGGATCACTAACCACTCCATTTATTTCAACAACTTGCCTACGATTTTGGAGGTAGCTGCCAAACCAGTCTAAAACCTTACCTCGAAAGCGTAAACTTGATAATTTATCCAGAAGAATGATGTGGCCAACGGTGTCAAATGCCTTCGTAATGTCAACGAAAAGTACTAAAAGTTTGTTACGTATCACGGAGTGATACACGCAAAAAAAAAAAAAAATAAAGAAAAAGGTTTAAATCTCCAGCGTTAGCGGATGAGGAAAAAAAAAATAAAATAATCTAATGAACGGGATAAACATGTTGGATGAACGGTGGTGGACAAAACAAAATAAAAATAGAAAAATCGTTTTTGGGATTGGTGGGTGGTGTGAGTTTTGATTTTTTTTTGGCAGTCAAGTTTTGGTATTGAAAGAGATCGGTTGTGTAAATATTGTGTACGGTGTACAAACGTTCAAGTAGTATAATATTAAATTTGTTTTTATCACTATTGAGTGATTCTACACAAACGAAAATATCGACGAAAGCTATAACTATAACTTATAGAATAATAGCTAAGTCCACAAAAAAACTACATCGAAGTAAAATACGACGACTCACCACTACTAAATGGAAACAAAACAATTTATATACAACTACAATTATAATTAGTATAATTATTAATTGATAAGACCGTAAGAGAAAAATTCTCAACGCGTAACCGCATGAACGCGTCTTTTTCGGGTGTGGCATCCTATTTTACGGTGGTATCCAGCGTGGTGTATCAATTGGACACCTTAATTGAGGCCGCGAGTGAACGTGGGAATTGTGATAGCCTTTTCTTCTGCAACCAACCACAAGAGCAATTAAATTGAATTTATTGATATCCGGATCCTGAATAACGGCCTGTGAGGAACGTGGCGGCAGAACGGGAATGGAATCAGAACGTGCCTGATAATATATGTGAAATTGTGTCTGTATATGGGTTGAACGCACTATAGGTTGTATAACTAAAATTTTTTTGTTTGTTCTAAAATATTGTGTAATGAAATTTTGAATACGTCACTGAGTTGTTAGTGATTGAGATTTGGTACGGTTTTTTTGAGTTCTTTCTTTACAGCTCTGATCCGGTGGAAGAGCTCTGGAGCCGTGTAAGAGTCGCTACGAAGGAAACAAGACAAACATCTCCAATTAATTAAATTTTTTTTTGTTCTTATAAAGTTTTATTGTTACAATATTTTTCTTTTAAATATACATATGTTCACCTGTGCGTAGTGTAACAACCTAATGGTGGTGTAATTTTTTTGTCATAGCTGGTCAGGGAGATATCGTTACCAAGTGCCGCGTATGTGTGTGTTAATTTCGATGTGATCGCAGCCCCCTAAGTCTCCATCGGACCTCGACCACATTAAAATCCACCACCCCTCTGGACTGAGGTTAGCCGGTCAAAGCTGCGGGTCGAGGACGAGGAGACAAATCTGTTTACGAGCAATCGTAACAAGTTTCAGAGACTTATTTAACGTAAGATATATGTGATTTAGAAAATTTAAAAGAGCATCTTCTGTGGATTTTTCTTCTCTGAACCCGAAATGCTTATCATTTAAAAATTTAATATGGTCGAGATAGCAAACCACTCTATACGTTTAATCAATTTCTCTAATATTTTTGAAAACGTGCTAAGCAATGAAATTGGCCTGTAGTAATTTAATTTGAGCGCATCATTTTTTTTTATAAACCGGTAGAACAACAGCAATCTTAAATACGTCTGGAAATACGCCAATCTCCAAGCTCAAGTTCAAAAGGTATTTCAGAACGTCTACCAAAAACCAAGAGCAGTTTTTGATAATAAAATTGTCGACTTCATCATAACCCTTGGATGATTTGTTTTTTTAACTTCTTAATCGCATACACAATTTCGAGTACACTAATTGGCTCAAAAAAGCAAGAGCTGCTAAAATTCTTAGGAGTACCAAAAATAATTTGATTTCTATCATCCAGAACTAAGTTAGAACAGTTAGATGACGAGGAGATGATGGGATTTTAAATTTTGATAAAACTACAAAATGCCACATTTCAATCAGAATCACTGAAAACTGTTTCCCAGTAGCATCAGTTTTTACAAACACATGGTCGAGATAAGCTAGATCCCTAGTTGGTTCATTTAGCAGTCTGTGACTGAGGAACCCATTAGAAGCCAGCATAGATAAATAATTAAAGACCTCGGAATAGTTGAGGATGTTAACATTAATATCACCTAGGATAACAATCTTGCTATTGTTAAGTGAACGCAGCAAATTCTCCAAATCATTACAGAATGTACTAATATCTTGGTTATGGAAGCGATAAATATACACAAATATCCAAGCTTGATTATCAAATTGAATATTAACAATTCGCTAAAGTCCATTTGTATAGTTGAATAGAGTAATTTGCATAATTTCTATAGATGAGGACACCCACACCACCAGAACAATAGCTATCATTACATCAAGCATTGAAGTTATAGTTTGGTAGATGAAACTCGTCACTTTCATGATAATAGATCCAAGTTTTAGACACAAAAATCAAATCAGGTTGATGATTTAGGGTGGCAATGTATGTGCTAAATGAATCAAAATTGATTCTGAGGCTGCGAATATTTTGATGCAAAGTAAATTGTTTACGCGTAATGGATGTGAATGAATAGGTTATAGAAACCGTATAATATAAAGACATCAAAAATAGATATCTGTAGTTTACATGAGAAAAATAAAAATAAGAAAATAAAATATACGAATAAATAAATAAAAAACTGTGCATTAGAATATCAAAAAAATAAAAACTTAAAATGTATCATTAAAACACAAATGTCCATTCCATGAAAATAGAAAAATAAAACTCTGTACATATAAAAACAAATAAATAATATTATGCTATGAACCCAACACTTAAAAAACGAGGAAAGCATTAACATATGATTGATATACTGTCCAATTTCAAAGTTGCATACTACCAATGTTAAAAAAATATGAATAGAGAAAAAATTTAGAGCTGTCAACATAAACAATAATAAACTTAAAAATATAAACAAAAACAAATTTGAAAATATTATATATAATACGCGAGAAAAACTGAGCTAGACAAGGTAAATAAATTTGTATACTTATCATACTATTATATGATTTCAGCATCTTAGAGGACATCTCAAATTTCATCATTTTCCTTATTTGGATCAGTATTTTTAATATGAAAAATATCATTTAGAGAACGGATTCGATAAACATCAGATTCGTCTCACTTGCGTAAGTATATTTGTCCTGCTTTGCACCATAGATATTTGTAATTCAATTTAACTTTGATAGTTTTAGCCTCCTTATATAGTTGTGACTGGAATCTGGTGAACTGGTGCATAATATATATTTGCTGCTTCGGGTGATTCGGGTGGTAGTGGAATATCCAAATCAGTGATGTGTAGGGATTTCTTTATCCCATTGATTTTAACTTAACAATAAAGAAATCATTTTAGAGCATACTATGGTTGTTTTTTTTTATTCTTGTTGATTTGTTGGATCGTGATATCGGCGCAATCGATAGTATGTCATCAGCTTGGATTGAGCCGAGAATTTTAATTACTGCGTTCAAAACAAGGCCATGAATATTATCATGTTTTATAGGCAAGCCACTTACTGTAATATTTAAAGCATTTAGTGATTGGTTCGGTTTATCAAGAGCGGCCTCGAATAAATGTAATTTATCGTTGTTCTATTCCAATTGTAACTCAAGACTTCGCATTCTTTTTTTTAACAAGTCGTTTTCTGTTTTTAGATCAAAAACGACACCATAAAGTTCCTCAAGCGTAATTAATTTCTTCTCCATTTGTTTCAGTTGCTGCATAATTTCAGGGAACCCAATTTTATCAGATGCATCATCATTATGAAAATGCTTCCAATTCCTCTATTAATTTTATTGCCAAGCGAGGGGTGAATCGATAATAGGATTGAAAATCGGTTTCCTTCATCTCAGATACATTTGATTGTGGTCTCTGATGTTTATTGCGATTTCGCGGACCGTGCCAATATTCAGCAGCAATGTGTGGGTTTATTGATTCCATGATCTACAAACATACAATTTTTCAGTTTAGATGCGAATATTGAGTGATTTATTTCAACTAAATGTTGGGCAAATTTCAGTTAAAAATCAAAATTACGGTAATCCATAACAAATAGTTATCCGAGGGGAAGAACGTCAAAACTTTGAAAACGTAACTATTTGTCCATCGGACCTCCTATTCAAAGGTTGAGAACAGGTCTATAAGGAAATGAAAATTGAGACGGAAAAGCATTCGACTTTGATGGTTCTTTAATTTTATAAAAGGTTTCATACTTACTTTAAACCGCAGTTTTCAGAATTCAGTTTATCTCTCCATTCAGTATACTAAAGTAAAAAACAAATTTTGAATTTAAATTTTTTTAATTAATAAATTTATTAATTTAATTTATCTTTTTTTTTTTTGTTTGATCAAAATAATTTTTTATATTTTAATTTTTATTAACAATAAATTTACAATTTTTTTTTTATTTTATATAAATAAAATAAATTATTTTTAATTATTTTGTATTAAAAAAATATTTAATTACTTTATACATATTTTTTTTTTTTCAAAATTAGTAATAAAAATATTTTAATTTTCATTTTTAGAGGCAAATTATATTATATATGAAAATATGTAAAATGCAGCCTTATTATAAATCATAATAATAATAATAATAATAATTATAAATAATAATTATATTTATAAATATTTTTTGTGTATTATTTTTTGTTTTATTTAATTAAATTTAATATCACATTGAACGTAGATTTTATTTTTTTATTTATTTTGTTGTAATTTTTTATTATATTTTTTAATGCAATTCTTTAAATAAATAACAAATAAATTGTTTTTTTTTTAATTCTAGGAATAACTTATTTTGTTGGTTTTGTCATGGTAGATTTAGTTTTTTAAAATTCATTGAATAAAAGCTTTCCCATTTTTTCAATTAAACTTTGGGATTTATTTTGTTTTTGTAAAATAATAATTGATATATATATATATATATATATATATATATATATATATATATATATATATATATATATATATATATATATATATATATATATATATATATATATATATATATATATATATATATATATATACATTTGTTGTTGTTCTATATTGTTCTTACGAAATTTAATTGTTTTTAATTATTTTTTGGATGAAACGTGAAATTTATGGTAACAAACACAATTTATATAATATAAACATAATGTTGTTGCTCTAAAGTGTTTATGCTTCTTGGAAAATTAGTAAAAATATTTGTTTTATATTTTGTTTGTGTATTTTTATGGAATTTTTAGATTATTTAACAAAAAAAAAAAAAAAAAAACTATAAAACAAAAATAGTTTTTTCGTTAAACTTTTATGTTTTGTACGCACATACTAATTTATCGTACGAGTACCAAAATTTTTTTTGATTTACGTTAACCCTTTATTGTTGACTTTGGCATATTTTATAAAGCTTTTTTTCGAAAATAAATATTTAAACGCCTAGTATGTACTAGGTAACTCACAAAGCTAATTACCTTTCCACTTGTTTTTATCATGTCTATTTTACAGTATTTCGTAAAGCTTAGGGAGCTTATTTCAACAAGTCACGTTATGATCTTTTTAAAAGCTTGTAAGTTAAACTTTTTTCAAATTTGCCGTTAAAAAAGCTTTATAGTATTTTTATTAATAAAATCCAAAAAGCTTTTTATTTTGTTAAGTAATTTTGAATAACCTAAAACCAGTCGTGTGTAATCATCCAAGAACATTTCAGAACGTTTAAATGCAATTAAAAGCTTATAACTTTTTTAAAGTGTATTATTATTTTAATTAAAAACTTAGTAATTGGATTTTGCTTTGATTATAACATTGATTCTCTATAAAAGCAAAAAGTTTAAAAATTCAATTTTAAAAAAATTTGAAATATTTAAGATTAATAGTTGCATTTCCTAAATGAAAGCTTTTTCGTATAAAGTTTTTTCTAAAGGTCACTAACTTTTGAGCTTTACTTTATTGAAAACAAAGAGATATAAAAATCATAGAAGTTTTTAAATTTTTTTAAATTGTAGAATGAACTAAAGCTTTTAAGCTTATAAAGCCTCTTAAATTTTTACTTGAATGGTTTAATTTTAAAATCAATTTAATTTTTTTTTCAAAATTTTTCAAATTAAGAGCTTTTACCTTAAAAGCTTTTATGAAAATAATTGAGTGTTATGAGAACCCAGAGATCAGAATTTAAAACAAGTAAAAATTATAAAAACTTAGGCTTTATAAACATATTTAAAATTCAAAAGCACACAATGTTGAAATTTTTTTAAAATTAAATTTTCGGGATTCGAGAGGTAAATTTAAAAGATTTAATTCTAAATTAATACTCTCAATTTTAAAAAATACGTTGTGCGATACATTCAGTCAAAATGAGCTTTTGTTAAAATATTTGACGTTCGATAATTTATTCAATAAAATTATATTTGAAAGCTTCAAATAAAAAAATTGAATTTTTGTTTTGTCGAAGCTCGAAATAACTTATTTATATTGGAACTTTTTAGCACATATTCACATTTAAAAGTACAATCTGGATGGACAAATCAGATAATCACTTAAGAAACCAAACAAAAGTTCAACTAGCGCACTGCATTACTGAATGTTTAGTTTAAACCCATATATTGAACTTACAAGCTTTTGTAAAATTTAATAAAGCTCTGGTGAAATTCGAATCAGTTGTAAAAAGTAAATTGGTATTTTAAACTTTTAAAATTACAGATTGTAATTTTAAATTGAAATTTAGTTTGTTTAAATAAGCTTTTTACAGGACTTTTTTTTAATAAACTTGGAATCCAACTTATTGAAAAAACTTAGAAAAAATTATCAACGATGTTTTATTTTAAAAGCTCTCTATAAAAAGTTTAGGTTAGCAAGCTTTTTAAAGTATTTTAAAGCTTCAGTATCTGGGGACGAAAGTAGTTTTAAAGCTTAATAAAATGGTTTTTATAAGGAAATAACAAAACATAAGAATTGGTATTTTCACATGCTCAAAACAATTATTTTCATTTAAAAGCTTTCATATTTTTTACAAAGCTTTTTTAAAATCTGAATCATAGTAACATGACCAGCACCTTTGAATTTAAAAGAACAAAAATTGAATCAATTGGACTATTATTTAAAATTTAGGTAGTTAAAAGCTTATCAATATATTTGGTCATAATTGAAAAATAATTTGAATAATTGATTTTTATTGAGTTAACAATCGAGCTTTTATGTTATATTGTCAAAGCCAAACGGAAACATTTAATAATTTAACTTTTTAGTCCTCACTAAAAATTAAAGAAGGACGGAGTCAATGAGCTTTTTTACTTATTTTGAAATTATCTTATTTTACTATAAAATTTTTCATTTAAAACTAGTTTCAAACCTAAAAGCTTCTATTAACTTTTGTAAAGCTTTAATAAAATTTGATTTAAAACTTGTAAAACACATTTTGTATATTAAACTATTAAGTTACTGTGTACAATTTTAAATTATAATTTGGTTTATTTCAAAAAGCTCTAGGTAGGGCTTTCCTCTTAATCAGTCCAGTAAAATTACTCCAATTGACTGTATATTTTTTAAAAACATATACACAATTACTAGGGTATTTTATTATTAAAGCTCTCTACAAAATGTTTTTTTAAGATTACTATATTGCAATTTTCTAGAGACAACATTGGTTTTAAAGCTCTATAAAAAAGTTTTTTTAAGGAAATTATAACAAAGTAAACCAATTTCTTATAAAGTATGCTTTAAGACACATTTTCTATTTTAAAGCTTTTATACCGTAAAGCTTTTGTTTAAAAGCTTTCGTACCATTCAGTTTTAAAACATCAAAATTGAAAAGTGTAATTCAATTATTCTAGATTATTCAATTTCTTAACCTTGAATCAATATGAGCTTTCAGAATGTATTTTAAATTGTAACGGTAAAATCCTGTTTTAAAATGTTTTTCTAATTAAAAAAAAAATCATACTCAATTTACAACAAAGCTTTCAGACTGTTATCAAGTTTTAATAGAGCTTTTTTAAAAACCAACATGAAATGAGTTTTAGCTATTTAGGGAGCTCGATGTGGTTGCAATCATAAGTAATCCACTTGGTTCTGAAATAAATTGAGATATGATTTTGTGATATGATTTTTTAAAAACTTGAAAGCTTCGATTTTTTTGATTCTTTTATGATTTTTTTAAAAAACGTTTTAAAATATTTCAAAGTAAATAGTTTAAAAAGAAATTTTAGTATATTATTTTTATTATTTAAGTCTGGATTAGAAAATGAGCTTTTTATTCGAAATAATCAAACAAATTTTAATTTTAAAACAGTAAATAGTTTAAAAAAGGAATGTCTAGTATATTTTATTAATTATTTATTTTAAAGGACAATTTGGATGGACAAATAAGCTTTTTACTGAAAGATATCAAACAAAAGTCCAATCACTTTATTTTACTACTAAACTTTTCATTAAAATGAGTTTTAAAGTTTGAAATTTCTGTAAAGTTTTAAAAAGCTCATAATATTTACTTTCTTTTAGGAAATCAAGCATAATCTGACTGCTACTATTCGGAAATATTAAACATTGACTAGGCTATTTGGTTATACACGCTCTGGTTTAAAATGTTTACACTATAAAAGCTTTTAAATGTTTTGTTAAGCTTTAGTATTTTAAGATAAGAATTTTGCAAGTTTTCAAGGACCAAATAGTTTTAATCTTTAAAATACATTGGTAAAGCTTTACAGCTTTACTACAGTAATTTTAAGTTAAAATTGGTTTTAAACTTTTGGAAAAGTATCATAATGCTCGAAATATTTAACTTTAACTTTCCGCTAAGCTTTCATCTTGAAATGTTTAAACCATAAAGCGTTCAAATGTTTTATTAGAGTAGTATCTTTAAAGTTTAAAGCGGAAAATTTGTTTGGATCAAATTAGTTTGCAAATGAGCTTTTTACTTAGGGAAATCAAACAAAAGTACAATCAGCTTTCTTAACTATTAAATTTTTTATTAAAAATGGATTATAAATCAAGTTTTAAAAAGCCGTAAATATTTACTACTTTTTAGTAAATCTAACAGAATTAGACTTCTTGGATACATAAAAGCTGATTAGGTTTTTTAAACAAAAGCTTTCAGTTTTAAATGTTTAAACAATAAAGCTTTTAAATGCTTTGTTAAGCTTTAGTTATTTAAGATCGGTATCTTGCGAGTTTCTAGGAGCCAAAATCGTTCGAATATTAAAAGCTTTATAAAGCTTTTATTTACTATAAAGAGTTAAAACAAACATCGTACGATAAAATTTTATCTTTTACACTAAAAACAAATTAAATTTTTAAAAACAAATATTTTCCGTTTCCTCGTACTTTAAAAGCTCAACATTTTATAAAAATAAATTGCTAAGCACATGAGTTTTGGCATTATAATGCGTAATCGATGTTGTCGTAATCATTGTTGATCCATTCGGTTCTGAAATATATATTTTAATAATAGTAATATTTAATATAATTGTAAAATAGTAGCTAAAAATAAATTCTATAGTGTTCTCTACAAAAGTGAGATACAACAACAACAACAAAGTTACTTCTACAAAAAGTTTTTGAAATCGAGTACAATTTACATTTTTTACTAAGTTTTTAAAAGCTTTTAATTTTATTCATTTCGTTGTATTTAAAGAAGCTTTATGGCTTCTTTCAATTATCCTTTTTCTTCTTTTCTTTAAGTAACGTAGGCACATTTTTTATTTGTTACATATAATCATCTTTGGTCTATTCTTTTTATAGTGTATGTGTGTGTATTTGTGAGTGTGTGTGTATGTGTTTGTGCATAAAGTTGTGCAATTTGGTATTTTAGTTGAGAAATTAGTATAAATCTTGTAAAATGCTATTAAATTATAAAAACTTGCAAAAATAATATTTCTCGGACTGCCCGCTATTAATCGAATGGCGCTAGTAGTCTCACATATTTAAATTATGCATTTGAACAAGATATATATATTTTTAATAAATTACATTTTCCAACAAATAAAATTAAAAAAATAAAATTTAACGGACTAAAATTAAAGTTTTTCATATTTTCTTTTGTTTTTGTATCACATGCAAGTTATGTAAAAAAAAAAAATAAAAATTTTTTTTTCTGAATTTTCCTGTCATTATTGTCTCTAGTTAAATAAAAATAAAATAAAAAAACATATAAACAAATAATACATTTTAGTTGTGTAACCAAACTATTTTAAAACTACATTTATACTTCTGTCTGTTCATTATCAATTTTACCCGAACATGAATCTGTCGTACAATCCCATTTGCGTGACGTGTCACATATCCGTTTTAGAAATGATTTTTTCTCTTCGTACGACGAATCCTCGTCGTCCGTACATTTTTCAATTTCCAATACAAATGTACCCTTTAACGCACTCTGCGGCGTTAAATAACGATTTGACGACGCTTGCGAATATGTTGACGCTTTACTACAATTTCGTTTCACTTTCGACACGGTCGTTTTATACGTATTATTTCGTCCGCCGCGAAATATATTATTATTTTGGTTGGATTTTTTTTCGAGACCCAACAAGTGTTTTACACCACGACATACGCGTTTATTGCGATATGCGAATATAAAGGGTGAACTTAAATTGGCCAGGAGTACGGTTAGTATTGCAATGATGGCCGATTGATATGATGTAATAAAATTTACATGACCTTGAATTAAAATTAGTATGCCATAGGGTAGGTACGATACTAAAAACATTATAACAACTAGTATGCTGATACGGGCGGCCCGCGATTCTTCACGATATTTAAATAGTGACGATGCGTTCGACAGCCGATGCCGTATCGATGTCATATAGCTTAATGCTTTTGGCGGTACTTGTAAATTTGATGTTAATGTATTGCCTTGACTATGATTACCGTATCCGTTCGTACTATGATGATGATGGTGGCCATGGTGATGGTGATGGGTTGTATCGCTAAACATTAGCTTTTGTAAATTAGGCGTTGAGTGCACGTGTCGTATACTTTCACCACAATTTTTTATATTGTTCGTACTTTCGAGCAAAAATAATTGTCGGGCACTATGATTTCGTCGTATGTATTCGATTGAATTGGCCGATTTCATAATTGTTGGCGTGTCCGTTGTTACCGTGAGCAAAATATTATTATTATGGTTATTATTATTATTATTATTATAGTTACTACTATTATTATTTTGATTTAGCTCCGTTGCTTTTATTATATCTAACCGAATTGGTGGCTTCTCCAGGCTATTATAATTGTTATCGATTTTAAGTGTTAGGCCGGTATAATGTGTTGGCGTTTGTTGTGGTTGTTGTTTGTCAATACTATTATTATTATTGTTATTGTTATTACTACTTGTATTATTATTATTATTATTATTGTGCTGATTAGCAGCTAAATTTAAAGCACTTTGTAACAATGGTGATGAACCATTTTGTCTCATACGCAAACCATTCCCTCGTGCCTCACTAAATATCCTCCAGTACATAGCACACACGACCATAAACGGTAGTAAAATAATAATAATAAAAAATAGATACGAATAAATGGTAGTGTATAAATTTTGTGTTATAGTAAAGTGGCCCAATACGATTGTGTCCCGTATCGTTTGATTAATAATTTCATTTTGACCATCGTTTTGTATATCGGCAATCAATTCGTTTTGCATGTCGTACCCATCATTTGACATTGTAAATTTTTGATTACGAAATGCCGAACCAAAACCAAATACGGCTGATATAATCCACATCGATACGATCAGTATCCATGCTTTAAGGCTCGAAATTCGGGTGTGATACCGTAATGGATCGGTAACCGCACACCATGTATCACCAACAACTAATAACACAGACAATGATCCTAAGGCGGCGGCTAAATCTAGTCCCCAACATTTAATTTCGGTAATATGTTTTGTAATCACACTATCACTATTACTATCACTACTACTATAATTTTTTATTATTTTTATATTACTAATATTACTAATACAACCATTGCTTATATTATTACTATTATCAATATTATTACTATTACTATTATTGTTAAAACATTTTATTGTTTCATTAATTTCGGTTGTTTTTAAAATTAAATGACTATTATTTATTGTGACATGACCATCGTCGGTGTCATCCCCATTGGCTGCCGCATTCATTAAAAATGATGGTGCCAATATTATGCACGATGCTAAATTTGCAATAAGTAAATTTATAACAAAACGATTTGATGTCGTACGCAAACTGGGTGTTATCCAAAATGCACCAAGCGCTAATATATTAACGATCGCTGATATAAATAATAATATACCGATTAATACGTCGAGCGCCATTTTATCGTTATTTTAATTTTAAAAAAAAATCAATCAATTTGATTTTAACTTTACGCAATGTCCTTCGCGCACATATAATTTAATTTGTTCACTTGATTAATGCTGTTAATCTTTTTCTCGTATTTTTTAATTTATGAAAATTATAACAATTATTTTGGTTTATAATTAAATAATTTTTTATTAACATTTTACACTTTATTTAGATATCGTAACGTTAAATTTTGTTTTATAGTTGTGACAAAATTAGATTCGAATTGGTTGATCTGGAATTAAAAAAATAAAAAAAAAAAATCGTTAATTATTTAATTAATAAATTAATAAATAAATAAATTAGCTTAAAAAATAATATTCGCCTAAATGTTGTTTCAAATATGAAAAATATTAGCGCTGCATTATCGATATCTTTACTATCGGAGATTCTTACATGTCTAACCATAGATTCTAACCACATGGTCGTTATTAATTGTAACTTACTGAAATATAAACTTAAATCATCGCTTAAAACCATGATATGTAGTATTTGTATACTAAGCTTACAAAAATATCCTTATTAAAGCTTATTTGAATATAAAAGTTTAAAGTTTTAATCATGATTTGTTGTAGTAATTTTTAAAAATCATAGCTTGAAAAATAATATAGAACTCGAGATTGCTCAACTTTGTTTCTAAAAAAATTTGGCATAAGCTCATTTAAGCTAAGATACTTAAAATCGATTAAAGCTTACTTATTTAAGCTTTGAAAAATCTCACCGGAAATAGAATTAATTAGTGCACATGATGGACTGGAAATATTGAAGATTATGAAGCTTTAATTCCTGGAGCTTTGCGGTTTCAAGTTTAAATAATCTAACCAGAGCTTAAGAGCTTTTGATATCAAATGTTAAAATAATTGTTAAGCTTGTTAAGAAAAAATTAAGTATCCAATATAATTTGGTTTAGCTTCTCAAAAACAATAAGAGCTTTTTTTCAAAAGAGTATTATACCAGTAAAACAATTTATGAGCTTTCGAAAAGATTTTTTAAAAATATTTCTTGATCCAATTATAAACCCAGTAATTAATCCCAATTTTATATCTGGACTACTAAGCTAAAAAAAATATCAAACTGTCACTGTTGAAAGCTTAAAGCACATTGTAATTTTTATTCGAAGACAGTTTTTTAGTTACCTACTTAGTATTTGTTGGTAAATTCTTTTACTGAAGTATATTTTAAACAAGTTGAGCTTACAAAAAAGCTAATCATTTCAAAAAGTGCAAAGCGTTGAAAATTTGCAAAACACCGTGTATAAAAGTGTATTATGGAAGCTTTTTAAACTAAATTAACTTGAGAAGTAAAAAATTTAATGTATTCACCAGAGCTTGATTTTTTTTTGACTAGCAAACATTTTTGAAAATAAATACAAGCTTAATCGCACGGGTAATCATTTTTCATAATTTTAACCCAGAAAACGTCTCGAGAAAAGAAAATCATATTTTCCGAATTGAAAATTTATAACTTTGAAGGATTAATGCTTATTCAGTGATTTAATTAGTCAGAAGGCTTTAAAATAGCATGTGAAAATATGCTAACCAGCGTACAAATGTAAATATGCTTTTAATTTTAAAATAAAACTAATAAAATTTGATTAGTTCAGAGTTTATTCACAAAATTATTTCAAAGTTCTAATTGTTAAATTAATGTAACTGCTTATAAAAAGTATTAAGCTCAAAATGATTTACTAACTGTATAAGACTTTATAATTATCAATCTAAGATAATATATGAAGGCTCATTTAAAACTGAAGTAAAATTAGTAAAAGCACACATATTTTTTGTTGGAGCTTTTGGTATTTTTTTTTGAAATTTATGGTTAACAGTTTTGATACAATAGTAAAAAGCTCAAAATGGGTCACTACGTTTGGTTAACTTGAGACACTTTAAATCGGTTAAAGTTTACTCATTTAAGCTCGTACTAATAAAAACCTACATATTATTCAAACGTCTTACCATAAATCTATTGATTGTTAAAAGCTTAAAGCACATTGAAAATTTTAAAACTAATTATTTAAGTTTTAAATTTTAAGCTTTAAAAGCCATTAAAATCTTAAATAGAGTTAAATATTGACTAAGCATTAAAAAGTATACTAAGTCAGAAAAGCTTTCAGAAAATTAAAGCCTATTTATCTAAGCTTAGTAGGAGCTGTGAGGTATTAATTTTTTCTGGTTAAAACTGTGGGAAAGCTTTAAGTTGTCAATTAACTTTTGTTAATCATGTGATTTTTAAAATTCTTAGCTATAAAAGCTTATCAAATATTACAGAGCTCAAGTGAGTTCACTACGTCTGATTAAGTTTGATAATGCATTTTAACGCATTTTAAATTCAAACCTGGGACAAACTTTTTTAAGCTGAAACACTCAAAATCGATTAAAGCATTTAAGCTCAGTAAAACCCAATGGAAATAATTTTAATGGGATGATTTAAATAATGGCCTGGAAATATTTGAGATTATGAATGCATTTTGTTAATTTTTTGAAATACTAGAGCTTTATTGTGTCAAGGAGGAATATGCTTACCATAAAATAATTTAAAAGGAGCTTTTAGTTTTAAAATGTATGTTTCATTGTAAAATACCACTTTATTTAAACGTTTTGAGCTTTCTATTATTTTTAAGTTCTAATG
Source organism: Tipula confusa (assembly GCA_963556175.1). NCBI lineage: Eukaryota > Metazoa > Arthropoda > Insecta > Diptera > Tipulidae > Tipula > Tipula confusa. The sequence continues at coordinate 174,219,465 of OY744476.1, read as the reverse complement.
GTTAAATTAAAAGTCTTAGATGCTTAAAAATGTATGAATCTCAAGATGGCTTGCTTGGATGTTTATGTGCTATTAATCACTCAAGAAAGCTCATTTAGAACATAATAAATAAATTACTTTCTTACATGTTAGAGCTTTATGTTTCCAAGTAGAAATATGCTTAATAAACGGCCAGCTTTTTGCTTTTCATAAAATTTTTTTTAGTAATGTAATGTTATGAGTAAATGAAATATATGTACCCTAAGCTTATAAAACTAAACTTTTTAAACTTATTTAAAACATACAGATTAAAGCTCACAATAGTTCACTAAATTTGATCAACTTCGATGAGCATAAAATACTAAAAAATTTAAATCTGATTTACGATCATTTAAGCTTAGACACTTTAAATCGGTTAAAGCTTATACATATTTAAGCTTAGTACAAGCTTAGTCTTAGCTTTGCGGCAAGAAAAGCTCGTTTACTCAGACAATCGTGATTCTTATAATTGGTTTGAATATTGGGAAATATATTTTCAACAAATTCTTTTTTTGACGTCATTAAATTGCAGAAGGTATGAGGCAATGAAATTCGTCCTGAAGTCAGATTAACCGGCCATTTTCCGTTCCAAATTTCTAGCAGTTGATTTCTTAGCCGATCGATTCTTTTGCAGCTGGACACGCATGTTTGTAGTTAATTTCGACGTTTTTACGTGTTGCCACGTAATCTTCTCACGTGCATCTTGCAATGATCGACCAAGAGCATCGATCGATTTTTTGACTGTCATTGTGTATTCATTCCAAACAATAAGTTTGCATTTCTGCAATTCTTTTCCCATATCGGATCCAAAGCATCCGATATGGGAAAAGAATTGCAGAAATGCAAACTTATTGTTTGGAATGAATACACAATGACAGTCAAAAAATCGATCGATGCTCTTGGTCGATCAGTGCAAGATGCACGTGAGAAGATTACGTGTCGACAATGTTGCTCGTGGGAGTTTCAATTTATTGCATGTTCAATGGCAATCCCAAAGCGGAATGAGCAGTTCTTCCACCTGGTAGCAATCAATGTTGCAGTTATTCCAGACGATGCAAGAGCTAAGTCTATACCATCTGCCAGAATCAGGTTTACCAATTTGGATTGTTAGTTCTGGGACTATTTTGCTTCCACAGCAAAACACACAAATATACATTTTAAATTTGATTTGTGACCGAACAACTTGTTTTATAAAAAATGGACCACAAAAGTCAATGCCCACGATTGAAAACGGTTTTGCAGATTGTACCCTATCTTGTGGCAATTCACCCATGATTTGATTAATGAAGTTAGGTTTAACACGGGCACATCGTATACAATCATTGAAATTTTCCTACATAGATTCCGACCAGAAATGACCCAGTATCTCAATCTGAGGATGTACAAAAGCGCTTGAGGGGCAACATGTACTAATGCATTATGTGCTTCACGAGCTATTAAATAATTTATTTATTTTCACTTCGTAGCCATTTTGATTTGTCGGTAAGTAGGTAGTCTGGACCATTCCACCAATCGGTGTCATTTTTAAAATCATTGGGATATAAGCCTCTTGATCAGCAGGATTCATTGATGTAGGAACATAATTCCAGCTGCTAGTTGGAGTTAATTCCTGAATTTGTGAAATCCTGTTAGCAACAAACATTGTATAACGACTAGGTTCAGATTTTATGCGAAGCAAGGTGATTTTCGAATCAGACCACAAATAAATCTGGCCAAACTTAATTTTTAGTATTGAAGGTAATTTATGAGTAATTTGAACTAAAAGCAAAGCTGCACAAAGTTCCAAATGAATATCGTTTGCTTTTTCACTGGTCCATCCATTATACAATCATTTAACGAGATCCATGAAGATGACTTGTGGGAGGCATTGAACACAACGCGCAGATTTGTGGTCAGACTAGATTCCTGTATAACGAAGTGGTGTGGAACATAATAAGTTTTGTTATAAATGCATTCGTTTACGTCAGGGTTATCAACAAGTCTTATGTGGTTTAACTGAATAAATTCTGCCATGAAATCATTGTATTGTTGATATACTGTTGCACTCTTACATAACTGCTTTTCAATGTGAAAAAATTGACTTCTAGCACTCATTAAACAAAATTATGGTAAACATAAAAAATGTAAAAGCTTTAAATGCACTTAGTCTATCACATACCATAGGATTATTGGTTTGTAAAATTAAGAGCTTTAAAACATTTAGAATGAACCAAACCAACTGATTTGACCATGTTACAGTTAAAATATTAAATGTGTCTTTAACCCATTTAGCCCAGGACATATAACATTGATTTTTAAGACAAATCTAATTAACTTTACGAATACGTTAGTCTGATTTTACTTTCACAATAAAAATTTGTCACTTTTATTTAAACTTTGTAAAAGCTCAAATGTAGTGATGTTAATTGGATGGTTTCAATTATAACAAGGATATAACTGAGAGATTGCTCGAAAAAACTCAAAGCTTTTATAAACTAAATCTTTACTAACATTTTCAAAAAAATATTATAACGTTAAAAACTTTTCATGAGCTTTTTTAAAATATTTTTATTTTTTTAAGTTTGTTGTTCAATTCAAGACTTTGGACATATGATGACATCTGGATTACTGATAAAAAAATCTAATTTTCGGTTTAAATGTTTACAGATAAAAGCTTAAAGCTCATTGAAGCTTTTAAGATACATTTTAAATATAAAAACAATTTTCTATTTATAAGTACTATATGTTGCTAAACGTTTTCCTTTTGATTAAAGTTCAAACCACTTGAGCTTTCAGAGGGCTTATCGTTTTAAAACTAAGAGCTTTTTAATACTGATAAACCAATAAAACAAATCATTTACGAAAACCATTTTAAATTAAAATATTTGATAAGATACAAATTGGGTGTAACAAAACAAGTTTAATTTAAGTTTAAAAAACCTAAGCTTTTGAAAAATAAAAAACTTGAATTGCATAGAAAATCAATTTTTAATGATTAAGCCAAAAGTTACTCCATAGATAAAAAAATCTGAATTCCTCAAAATAAAATCTCTAACTTTGCGGTTTTAGTGCTAGTTTCGTGGTTTAAACTGTCTGAGAACTTTATAAAATTTAAAAGCCTTAAATGCTTGTAAATTAGTAAAAAGTTCTAGATTTCTCACTTACTTGTTAAATTAATGTTTTCTGTTAGCTTTATGGTTTCAATCTGAATTGTGAACACAATAAAAAGTTTAGTTTTCTTAGTTAAAATTAATAAAAGCTCGAATGAGTTAATGTTCATGATGAAAAAATTACGAAAAAAAAATTCATTACAAAAAAAAACATTCCATGAGCTTTTGAAAAGTTTTTATTTTTAAACATTTCTTTATCCAATTAAAGGTCTACTGATTAGACAAATTTTGACATCTGGATTACTAAACATAAAAAAAAAATCAAATTTCCTATTTTGAAACCATACTGAAGTTTACAGTTAAATGTGCTTAAAGCACATTGAAGTTTTCCGACAAATTATTTACATTTAAAGATAATTTTCTAGTTACTAGTACTATTTGTAGTTAAACAAGACTCAACTTGAGCTTTAAAAGATAATAAATACTTTTAAAACCCCAAAGCTTTTAAAAACTCTTGTCAACTCATATTGCTAATAAAGCTTTCATTGAAAAATCTTTATTGATAAAGAAACATTGCAAAATCCTCCTTCCAAATCATATTTTAACGCTGTTGAATTTTTTTTTTGTGGTCACGGATGATGGTGTAAATGTTACTCTAATCATTACGATCAGGATTTACAGAAAATTATATTAATTTTTCGATACACTTAGCTCGATTATTAAAGCGTAACGAAACAGAAACAAATCCACAATTTTTTCAAAGTCAACTTTCATTATATTGCCGATTCATCGTAATAAAATAATTACAACGATTCGCCTCATTAACGCAATGTTGGTTAATTAATTAATTATGTAAACAGTAGAGTAAATTAAATTCATACTTTGTTGTTGTGCAACAACGATACAAAATCATTATATTGATTGAAAATAATATTGAGATTCAACATTGCAGATCTGCTATTCAATTTTGCTATTATTATGTTGGCGCTTATAACTATGTAATTACCACATACTACATACTAAGCATTTCAGACAGACATGTCTGCATTTACAATTTCCGTCATTTATAGCCATATTTGAAAAATAATTAAAACTGTTGTCTTTTTATATAAAAACCATAGAGTCTTAAGACAAAAATATATAAATTCTTTATGGTATTTAATTTTCTTGTACATAAAAGCAACCAAAACAAAAGAAAGTTTGAAAATTTGCCAAATATTTGCTATTTAAAAATTCTTTAGAACATTCGAATATTGAAAAAGTAAATTAAAAGAACAGCATTACAACAAAAATTCTAGCCAAAATAGATAAATGTAAATAAAAAACACTGGACTATTTTTAATATATAAATAGACAACAACAACAACAACAAATTCAATAAAACCAATTCAAGAACATTCCGAATTATTATAATCTTGAATTAAAAATGGAAATTTTTTAAATCTGTATAGTCAAGTTCGTGGTTATATCGATTATGTGTTATTTATTACTTGTAAGCAATTCATTGGCAGTAAGACAAATTCATATGAGGCAATATTTAAGAACCAGAAGAGGTTTTTTGACATTTAAAGAAAAACGTCTCAAAGCCTTAGGTCTAGAAGAAGATTGACTTGATTTTTGGTTACTTTACATTTTGCTAACAAAAATTTATCGAACAAAGCAGCAACCTGTAACGGAACCTGAATTTGACCTCAAGTCCCGCTAACAGAATTAACCATGCAGAGGCCTTTGCGCGGTGATTTTAGCCGGCTAGAGCTAAGGGTAACTCACCATCATTGATGTTACTTTTACCCGTGCATTTTAATTAAACAGATAATCAAGATAAACATACTCAAGAGTGAAGAGAAAAAAAGAGAGAAAGAGAGAGAGAGAGAGAAAGAAAAAAAATGAGCGAGAAAAAATAATAATAATATGAAATTTGATTTAAAAAAATTAAATTTTTAAAATTTGTTTCCGGACAAGCAAAATCCAAAAGAAAAAAAATTGTATCATAAGATGTCACAACCATATAAAAAAACGGGATACCTGCTATGTATAAAACACGTGCATATAGTAGGTAACAATTACAGACTCTCACTCCAGAAATTTAAAATCAAAACGAGTTTATCACAGGAAGCAGAAGGAGAGATCCAAAATTTATTTCAGTCATCGTAAATCTCGCAAAGCACACATCGTGTCATCAATTTTTAATTCGAAGTAGGTGACAATAGACTATATGCCAAAGTTACTATAAATAACATTCCTTATAAGGGCCAGTATAAGTGTTCTCGGACGTGGATCTGAAACTTTTTTATCCAAGTCCAAAATTAAATTTCACAACTTTCCATCCCATACCAACACTGCTAGTGGTCACTCACAACGTGTTTTTGGTTATATCCATGCTTTGGTTAATTTTAATCAACAGTCCCATAGTATGTTACTATATATTGTGCCTTCTCTAGAGCAGCCTCTATACCTGGGGATTGAATTTTGGGATTGTTTCGGTATCACACCAAAATTATCGTCTTTAAGCTCAATTGCCTCAAAATCTCATTTACTTTCGATAAAGGAAAAAGAAAAACTGGATTTCATCATTAGCTCGTTTCCATCCAGTAGTAAATTGGGACTAGGTAAAACTAGCCTTTTGACACGCACTATTGACGTAGAGGATGGGAAACCGATTAAGCAAAGATTTTATCCGGTATCGCCTATCAGAGAAAAGGTCATATATGATGAATACCACACTGGTGTTAAAAGAAAATGGTAAAGCACGGTTATGTCTAAATGCCCGAGAGTTGAACAAGGTGACCGACAAAGACGCGTACCCCTTACCTGAATCAAACTCATTTTATTTCCACAATTGATCTCAAAGACGCCTTTTGGCAAATTGGTTTAGATCCTAAGTCCAGAGATAAAATGGCATTCGCAGTACAAGGACGTCTCTTGTATCATTTCAAGGTCATGCCATTCGACCTTTGCAATGTGTGTTTGTGTATTTGGATGATTTGTTAATTACCTAGGCAAATTTAGCAGAACATTTTGACCTCCTGATGACAGTTTTTTATTTATTAACTAAAGCGGGCTTAACCATAAACGTGACCAAAAGTCAATTCGCGCTTAAAGAAGTAAACTATCTCGGATATGTGGTGGGAAATGGGATTCTTCGCACAAACCCAGATTAGTGTAAAGCGCTTTTAAATTTTCCTACTCCTAAGGAATGTCAAACATAAATGGTCTGTTGAAGCAGAAACACTTCCTTAAAAACTGCACTGTCTACTGCTCCTGTTTTGGCTAATCCAGATTACACCCGGCCTTTTTATATTCAGTGTGATGCCAGTGCCGTTGGTGTCGGCAGTGCATTATTTCAATTGGATTCTGAAGGTGAGGAACTTCCTCTTGAAAATATTTCCCTCAAACTAAACCGTGCTCAGCGGAATTACTCTGTAACCGAGCTCGAGTGTCATACCGCAGTTTTAAGTGTACAAAAATTCAGACCGTACATCGAAGGGTATAAATTTACCATTTGTACGGATCACGCCAATCTGCGCTGGTAAATGCCACAGAAAGACCTCTCGGGTCGGCTTGCAAGATGGAATTTGAAATTACAACCCTTTAACACGCGTTAAACAGTTGTCCGATAAATCCCATAATTTCTTAATCCGAGATGATAAATTGCTAATTACTCCCTCCTATGGTTCACGTTATAGTGAGTCGGATTTGTCTAACTGGAAATTAGTGGTACCTATATCACTAACTCCAAGTCTTTGTCAGGTCATTTAAACATAGTGATGCTCCCAATAAATTATCATCGAAATTAGGCGCTAAATTCAAAACAACCCATTGTGTTCTTTTAGCAACGACCTGAACACTCATCACTGCCCATTTTTCAAAAATGAAACAGCTGTTATGTTACCAGATCAAATGAAATTAAAAACTCTACAGTAAAATTTGATGGCAACAAGTACAATAATTATAATTTAACATTTTTAACTATATTATTTTGTAAACTAAACAAATACATAGGACCAAATTAAAATTATAGTAAAGAATGACTTTTTAAAGAACATAAACATTATAATTTCAACATCAACATTATAACTTCAACAAACCATGTTAAAAAGTATCATGTGAGGAAAATGTTTAAATTTAAATTTAAATCTTTAGTGAGACCAACGCCATCATAATTTACATATAAACATTGTAATTTCAACATAAATTTAAAAAGTTCCGTGACAAATTCACTAATTTTAAACAGGGTTGTATGATCAACATATAACATCAACATTTCAACTGTTTAATTATTTTTGTTGTAAGCTAAGGTTTTAGAGGTTAAATGTAATCGAAAGCGATGGTGAAAACTTTATATAGATCGTAAACATAATAATTTAAACATTAACATAATTATTTTAACATCCAAAATAATAGTTTTAACATTTTGTTGGATTTTAAATTGTACAAAACTTTTAAAAATATTTTAATATCTTTATTTAGAATATAAACATAATAATTTAAACATCAATATTAATATTTCAACAAATATTGTAATTTTGTTAAAAGTATTGACAAATATGATGAAATATGAAACTTGCTGGAGAAACATTACAATCTTAATTTTGAACTTAATTTTGTCCCCAGAACTTAATTTTGTCCCCACCAGTTAGTGCTATTCTACCATAATCTTACTGATCGATGTCAAGAAGAAATAAATTTTTCGACAAGGGTGCCTTATTGGTTGCTACCTCTACATATGAAGAATATAATATCAATATTTAACATTTTTAACTATATACAAGCTAAAGAATTAAATGGGATGAAATTAAATTTAGAGTAAATAATAACTCGTTTTGTTTTGTAGAACATAAACATTATAATTTTAACATCAACATTATAACTTCAACAAACCATGTTAAAATTTATGATGGGAGGAATTATTATTTTTTTAATTTAAATCCTTAAATCCTGAGAAAATTTATATTTTAAGGTTTCAACATTAATCATAATTGCTCATTTCATAATGTTGATGTTCTAACTTAAATCGCATTTTATGTGTAATAAAATACGCTGTTTGATAAAAGACAAGTAGCAAGAAGTTTATAATGTTTCTTAAATATTAGAATTACAGGTTTTTCTAATATTGAAAGTTTTATGTTAAAATTATAATGTCATTGTTAATGTTATAATGTTGATTATTAACATAATGTTATAATGTTGATGGTTTTGTTATCAACCATTTTCTGAAACTCATTTTACAAGTACATAATATATATACTGCGAGAAGTTTGTTCATATTATGATGTTGATATTCTAGGCTTTATATTTAGCTTAGAACATCAACATTGTACAATTTTAAATTTTTAGTATACGAATAATTTACAAATACGTTGAAAAGATGTTTTAGCGTTCGCGACATATAATTTAAGACGTTTAAATAAAATTAGTCGAATATTGAATATCAACATTATAGTTTGAACATTAACATTTCGAACAACATTTTGCAAAAAAAATGTCAATTATTGTATTATTTTAATATTTAAGCGATAATTTAAGAGGTTTAAATAAAATTTGTTTAATATTGAATTTCAACATTATAGTTTGAACATTAACATTTCGAACAACATTTTGTAAAAAAATGTCAATTTTTGTATTATTTTAATATTTAAGCGATAATTTAAGAGGTTTAAATAAAATTTGTCTAATATTGAATATCAACATTATAGTTTGAACATTAACATTTCGAACAACAACATTTTAGAAAAAAATGTCAATTTTTGTAATATTTTAATATTTAAGCGATAATTTAAGAGGTTTAAATAAAATTTGTCTAATATTGAATATCAACATTATAGTTTGAACATTAACATTTTGAACAACAATATTTTATAAAAAAAAAATATCAATTTTTGTATTATCTAATATTTAAGCGATAATTTAAGAGGTTTAAATACAATTTGTCTAATATTGAATTTCAACATTATAGTTTGAACTTTAACATTTCGAACAACAACATTTTAGAAAAAAATGTCAATTTTTGTAATATTTTAATATTTAAGCGATAATTTAAGAGGTTTAAATAAAATTTGTCTAATATTGAATATCAACATTATAGTCTGAACATTAACATTTCGAACAACATTTTGCAAAAAAATGTTAATTTTTTTAATATTTTAATATTTAAGCGATAATTTAAGAGGTTTAAATAAAATTTGTCTAATATTGAATATCAACATTATAGTTTGAACATTAACATTTCGAACAACATTTTTGAAAAACATGTCAATTCTTGTAATATTTTAATATTTAAACGATATTTTTCTATCATTGTCCTAAAAATAAATAATTTCGCATATACACACAAAACATCGTAAGTCGTAAAAACTTTGTCTAAGTCTTTTTCTAAGAAAACGTTAAAAGACGGGTTACGATGAAAGAAAAGCTGATTATTAATTAATATTTAATATTTATTTTATTTTTAAAACATTTTGCAAAATTTTTTAATATTTTATTTTTTAAACGGTATGACGTCAAAGTAAGTTTTTTTGCAATACCATTTTCATTTCGTTTGGAAATCGAATAAATTTTTTTTGCGTCAAATTTTTATGATATAACAAATAAATAAATAAACATAAATATTGAAGAGAAGCGGTAGAGATATATGTGTACATAATCTCTTATCAGACAAACGAACAGTGTATTCAATTTATACATTTGTGCGCGGATAATCCATTAAATAAATAAAGGAAATGTGTAAATCCAAGGGCATGATTAACGGAAAATCTATATATACAATTGAAATGGTGATGAGTGGCTTGCCACCGAACATGTTAATAAAATATATTCTTGTTTACATTTTAATTGTACTGTCAATATTTTTCATCGTCGACTACTTAAATATTATCGGGAAAATATATAAAAAAAAAAACAATAAAAGAAAAACCAAGTAATGATAATAATAACAACAATAATAATTATTGTGGGTGTAGCTTTTCATTATAATAATGGGGTTTTCAAACTTTTATTGTTTTTAATGATTGATTTTGGGTAAATCATTAAATTTACAAGAAGGTTGATATCCGTTCCCGAAACGGATATTAAATTGACGTTGGTTAAAAATACCTAAAGTCATAATAATTTATCTCAACCGTATCATCAAACATTTCTGTGTAATCATCATTTCGGTGTACGATGAACGACGACGCGACGCGTAATTAAAAGGTCGTTTTACATCAAAAAATGTTGTTCAATTAATGTTTGGTCACTTGGTGTATTTGTGTGTGTGTACAATGTTGAGATTTACGTCAACAAAAAATGAATGTGGTGTGAAATTACGATAGTAGAAATTTTAAACGACATTGCGCGTAATTATGTATGTCTATTATAGATAAGAGTATTTCGTGTGGCATGATCGTATGCGTAGGTAGGAAGTTTTTTTTGTACATGTATGTAGCTACATAACCTAAGATTGTCGATAACCCGTAATTTTAGTTTTTTTTTAAATGTAAATGATGATATGTTGAAATTATATGTTGATGTTTAATTTTTTAAATTTCTATCGGACGCGTTGCAAGATGATTGGGAAATGCCCTTCAATTTAATCTAGAAGGTAGCATTCTTTAGAGAACGACCCTTTGGAGGGCCAAATATTGCAATACAAAATTGAAGCCGGTGGAAATTTTATATCGTGGACAGCTTGATGAACCTCTGGAAGAAGCTACACCAAATGAACCAATGATTTGCTAACCTGAGCGAAGAAATGATCGTAAAAGGAAGATAAATCGTCACCAGTAATTTTGATAGGAATATGTCGTCTTGTTTCGTTTGGCGAGGTGCTGCTGTCGGAGTAAGGTTCTGCATTCTGGTGCGAACTAGGCCGATAATCGTGTCGTGATTAGGCAAAAATTAAAGCGGATTTTTGTTGGCGAACTCTCCAGGTAGTTATCTGTTTGTCCATAAACTACTTAAGCTGGTGAGCAAATCAGATTTTTTCTCACTGTGGGTGGCTCGGATGCCTTTAGTAAGATTATGAGTTTTACTGAGCTCCAATGATTTATGTTGCTTAAAGCTGTAGATCAAAACATTTCAACAGACCATTGGTGCCAGAATGAGAGATTATGTATGGTGTCGAAGATATTTTTTCCTAGCACTTCTGTGATATATGAGAGATACGTATCCTTCGACGATTCGCAGAAGATTTCTAATTCAAGCAGCTTGAAAAGCTCTAGTTTCATGTTGGAAGTAGCGTGACATTTAGAACCAGAAATTAAATTCTAAAGTTCTAAGTCTGCTTTAGCGATTGAGCAATTGGCGCATTGGTTAAAGCTGCGGTCTTTGGGGCGGGAGGTACCGGGTTCGAATACCAATGGGGGAGGGTTGCAAAAAGGAATTTTTCATCACCTGATTACGATCGGTGATGACGAAGAACACAACTTTGACCCCCTGTTGGAGTGCAGAATCCATGGGCCGAACCATCGTCTATGTCAGTTCGGCCTGACTGGAGCAATGCAATGTGCAGATGGATTTAAAATTGAACCTGTATTCGTGCGTCCTCGATTTGGCTGGTGAAATTCGTATCAACCTTTGCTGATTCGATATCGTTAGTGCGAGACAACTCGATTGCGACCACATTATGTTTTCTTTGAACTTGCTGGATGTCTTCTGCTAAATTGACTAATGAAATCTAATTGACGAAATAGTATCGGATTTCTTTCGGTTTTCGACTGTATTATTCAAGTCAGAGGCTTCGGTAGAATACTATAATGGTATGATCGGTATGAATTGTAAATCTCCGATCTTCGACAAAATACCTAAAATACTTAATGGATAGATAAATTGCTAGTAACTCCCGGTTGAATTACTGAATATCTTTTAAGCATCTGACAGTTCCTTAAAAAAGAATCCCAGAACCCAACGGCGTACGACGCATCCGTAGTTTAACTGAATTTCGTCATTCAGAGGATGTGGCAGAAACGTTACTTTGGCAAATTCTGATCTTGATTTAATGAATGCGTTGTTGCATTCTTCAGACCAAGCAAAATTATTGGCAGTTTTTTCTTCTTGAGTAAAGTGGCCAAATGTGACTAAATCAGAGCCAAAATGTCGGCAAGTTTAGGAACAAATCGATGGTAATAGTTTGGAGCTGGAAATTCCGTATTGGTATTAATTCACTTTAATAAAGAGCTTTTGATTAGAGCTCTTGATTACATCGTTGCACTTTTCTAACCTGGCAAAAAGTTGATCGATATGAAGTTTGTGTTGTTCCTCATTTTTCGATACCGCACTAGAATATCGGTGATATAGACAAAAGCGAAATCTAAACCATGAATGACTCGATTTATAAATTTGTGAAATGTTTGTGCGGCATTTCGAAGTTCAAATTAATGAAATTCGGACTAACGGACTTGTGACTGTCGTTTTATGCACATCTTCTTGTAAAACGGAGATTGACTGGTAGATCTATCTTCGAGAACATTGTGCAATATTGCAAGTACATAGACAAACTTTGTATGTGACGAATCGGGTACCTTTCAGATATTGTAACTGTGTTTAACCTACGTTAATCCCCACACGGCGTTTTGTCTAGTTCATTTTTTTACCATGCCTAGTGAACAATAAACGGGTGATGCCGATGGTCGGCAAATCCCTAACTTAACTATTTATGCTGAAATCATGTTAATGCAGGTTTTTTTTTAACCCTGCAATCTTTTCTGGGGCTGAAGCTCTCCCGACTCTTTCGCGGTTAATTTTTAACGTCCTACTATATGCCGTCACGAGTCAAATCTAGGACGCACGAATACAGGTTCGATTTTAAATCCATCTGCACATTGCATTGCTCCAATCAGCCTGTACCGACATGGACGATGGTTCGGCACATGGATTCTTCACTCCAACCATGGGTCATAGTTATGTTTTTCGTCATCACCGATCATAACCAGGTGATGAAAAATCCCTTTTGCAACCCTCCCCCGATGGGATTCGAACCCATACCTGTTGTTGATTGTGGAATGGATAGGAATTAGCATATTAACTCGGATGGTTGTGGCATTGATGGACAGATGAGTCGCGGAATCAACCAAGCTTTTAAGCCTGAGATCAACAAGGAGGCGAATTTACTCAAAAAGTCGGCCCGAATTATCGGATGATTCACTGCTGCGAGGATGAACGTTTATTTTTATCACACTTCCTGATAAAAGATTTTATAGCATATTATACATTATCAATGTATTTCAGTTAAAATACGTCCTGCATGAATGGAAGTGTGTCGAAGTAACCATATCAGCATATTTTGAAACCGATTTTGATTAATGGTATCGAACTTTGGAGATATACTTAGCCAACAAATGCAACAATAATACAGACATTCCAAAACCAGGTTTTTCATAGCATATTTAATGCTCCATGGTACACAAGGAATAAGAAATTTAACGTAAACCTTACCTACGGGTAAAACTCATCAAAGATAATATAAATATCCATGCTGCAAAACACTAAATAAAATTGTAGCAACAAAAACTCTTATATTCGCCATATGCCAGATTACCCTGTCTGAGTACCCTCATTCATATTCTGTTGTTGATATTATAAATTTTATCAGATGTTTATGTTATAACCTTAAATTAGTCTCAAACGTGTTTTACAAAAATATCTCCCACATAAAACTAGCATCAAAATGTTGATATTCTAAATTAGATTTTTATTTGTAGCTTACTAAAATGTAACTAGCACTTTACTGAAGCTCAGTTTATGAGTTGATCCTAACTCCTGCAAACGATTCATTACTTTTTTCTTTTAAAATTTACTCCATAAAAGAAAAATAGCATGAACCATAATGTTAATGTTCATATTTTGTCAAATTCTTGAAAAACATTGTTCTTGAAACATTTTTCCTATATCAAGTTGTGTTTTAGAAAAGGTCCAGTTCAAAGTGCTGTCTTGATCAACATATTTTATAAAGATTCAATTTTATCAATAAAATCAACGTGATGTTAATATTATTAACATGATAAAATAATCAATATATTACCGGTTTTTCTAATATTTCAATTATAATGTTGAAATTATAATGTCATTGTTTATGTTATGATGTATATGTTTAAAATAAGATGTGTATTCTACATATTATATGTTGATATTACAAGCTATATTTTTAATGGAACCAGGAAAATAATATTTAAGTTTCTGAGATTCCCGAATTGATCAAATACTTATTCCTACACTCAATGATTCGTACCCGTAAAGCCTCTACAAGATCGCTTTATAAATACGTTGTCATTATTTTTAAATTAAATGTTTAAATTAATGTTTATATTTTAAAACACTGTAAGAATATTTAGTAAAGACAAACAGATTTGAGTTTAATATTAGAATGTTAAAGTTCTAATGTATATGTTCTAATGTTATTGTTCTAACGTTAATATTCTAATGTTAATGTTCTAATTCTAATGTTAATGTTCTAATGTTAATGTTCTAATATTAATGTTCTAATGTCAATGTTCTAATGTTAATGTTATAATGTTAATGTTCTAATGTTAATGTTCTAATTCTAATGTTCTAATGTTATTATTCTAGGAATTTTATCCTGTTTATGTTTACTGTCTCTTTTAAATACTGTAATGTTGATGTTTAAATTTAAATGTTTACTTTTAGGAACCTGAAAGCTTCTTTAATTTAAACCTTTTGTACTCTATAGAACGGCTCTTTTAAAGAAATTAGTTCTAAAATCTATACTTTAAAGAATATTATTGTATTACACGTTACTATTATAAATAGTGTATTGCAAAAACGGGTACCGGTCGAAACTGGATATTTTACAACTGGATTTGACGAAACAGGATAATTCAAAACTGTATATTTTAAAACGAGATAAGGTACAAAACGAGATATGGTGCAAAACTGGATATTTCAAAACAGGATATTTCGACATGTGATTAAACTTAAAATGATTTTTTAGGAAAGTTCTGGAATATGGCCAATTAGGAAGGAACTCGGCGAATTCTTAACCGATTATGATGAAATTCTATATGTAGGATGGGAATGGAATTTTAAATTGGTTTTTTGGGAAAGTTCTGGAATATGGCCCAAAGGAAGGAAATCGGCGAGTTCTAAACCGATTATGATGAAATTCTATATGTAGGATGAAAATGTTGATAAGAATTAGTTAATTTTTCTCACATAGAAGAACTCGCCGAGTTTCTTCCTAACTGGCCATTTTTCGAAACTTTTCCAAAAAATAATTTTTAAATCCCATTTTCATCCTACATATTGAATTTCATCATAATCGGTTAAGAACTCGCCGAGTTCCTTCCTAACTGGCCATATTCCAGAACTTTTCTAAAAAATCATTTTTATCTTACATATAGAATTTTATCATAATCGGTCAAGAAATCACTGAGTTTCTTCCTAACTGGCCATATTCCAGAACTTTCCCAAAAAATTATTTTAAAATCTCATTTAAGAACTCGCCGACTTCCTCCCTAATTGGCCATATTTCAGAACTTTCCTAAAAAATCATTTTAAGTTTAAATCACATGTCGAAATATCCTGTTTTGAAATATCCAGTGTTGTACCATATCTCGTTTTGTACCTTATCTCGTATTGAAATATCCAATTTTGAAATATCCAGTTTTGTACCTTATCTCGTTTTGTCAAATCCTATTTTGAAATATCCTGTTTTAAAATGTCCAGTTCTGACCGGTTCCCTGCAATATCATTTGGTTAAAACCTAATATCATGTTAATCCAAAAAGTTATTGTGGTCATTTGTGTAATACAGGATGTTTTATGCTCTAAGTTCTGACTTCAAAATTATTTATTAAAAAACTAATTCCGTAAAACTACGAAATAATAATGTTGATGTTCATCTTAAATTGTTGAAGTTATTTTGTAATTATAATATTACTGTCAATATTTTGAGTAAATATTAGTACTAAAATAAACTTAATTTAGTTAACATTAAGAATTTGTTCAGAATTGATAAATATTTAGATGAATAAAATTTAATTTTTTCAGATTAGTTTTTAGTACTCAGATTATTATTATTATTGACATTAATATTTTGCTTAATTTGTATCAAAAGTGCTTGCATTATCATTAAATTTAAAGATATTCATTAGTTCTAAATGACTTATACATTAATATGTTTCTTATTATGTTGCAAACGTAATGTTGTTCTAAATCAAGTCTCACTTGAGACTCAAGATTAATGTTGAAACCCTTCAATAATTTCAAACTATTTTTCAGTTCTAAGTGCTGACTTGAAAACTATTTAGTAAAATACTTATTTATACTTGTTTC
This sequence comes from Tipula confusa, assembly GCA_963556175.1. NCBI lineage: Eukaryota > Metazoa > Arthropoda > Insecta > Diptera > Tipulidae > Tipula > Tipula confusa. Next base: position 174,203,093 of record OY744476.1, on the reverse strand, counting down.
GAAATAATAATGTAGATGTTCATCTTAAATTGTTGATGTGGTTTTATTACTAAATGAGTACTAAAATTATAATGTTTCAGTTAGTACTAAAATATTTCAATTCAGTTAACATGGTGTTTGAACAAAAATTTATTTTTAGTACTCTAAATATTATAGATTTATTAAATATTAAGCTCGATTTTAGTACATTATACAGAACCGTGATCTTTAGTATTTTATAAAAAAATCTCGTCTTGGAGAGTTTATTATCCAGTTAACCTTAAACTAAATCCTATGTTAACTCGAGTTTGAGGTTCCGTTGCTCTAATTTAAATTCTAAAAATTGATTATCATTAGTTCTAAACAAAAGCTTATCTCTATTTACAATCACTTCTGGCTATAAACCATTTCTGTTAAATTCAAATATTTTAGATCTAAAAACGTTTGTACTAAAATCAGTAAAACATAATTAACAGTAAAGTGCAATATCATGCAACATGATATTTCGATATCAACTAATTAAATAAAATAAAAATAAAATATTCAGCTTCCTCATATAAATTACGTGACTTGATTGTTGCACATCGTTTAAATGCTTTCGCTTAAACACGTTAAACAACTTTCGCGTATATACAGAAGAAAAAAAACATCAAATGACCTTGAACAATGCATACAATAGGAATTTGTTGAAATACCATCCCAAATACATAAAATATTCAATAGCGGCATGTAACCGCACAGATTGAGGTTGCATTTAATCAAAATTTGATTGACTGACCAATTAAAACTATAAAACCGTCGAAAAACGATTTATATCATCGCACATCAAAGAAGACAATTTAAAATGTATCCACTTAGATGAAACAAAAAAAAAATACTTAAATATGTTGACCTCTTTCGATTGAAACGCGATTACGCAACAAACATCAAAATCGTATATTTTGTCTTAGATTTATCGACAGTGTTACATGTTTTTAAATGTGTATACGAAAGAAAGAAATGTGGTATTTGTAATACGAGATCAACCAACCGTTAAGGTGCCGCGTTGCATGATCTCTTGAACAGAACGTGATGGTAAATGAATAAAGTGTGAGATTAAAATTTAAACGTTTCAACGATATGCTATATAACCTTGAACGATTTGGCGACATAGCATTGTTACCCATCTTATATATAATTTGCGACCTCACTTGACATAACATAACATTTTACAGTTTAAACACCTGCTTGATATAATTTTGATGACTTGCTGCAAAATGTTAGGTGTGGGTTGTGTAATTAGAAAGCAAACAAAAAACTTTTTATTTAAGCTGTCATAATTTTTATTTCTTTATTTTGATTCGGTTCAAAAGAACATGACAACCTAAATAATTTGACTTGATATACATAAATATGACATTTTTGAAGTGACGCGCGAACGTAATAGCAAATCTATGTTCAACAATATACTTTTGAAAAGGTGGAACGGTGTGGTGAATATATACGGTAAGAAGTATAAAATATAAAAAACATTTTAAGAGTTTAGTCAACTTTTTTGCTTATTTCACAGGTGTTAACATATTTTTTAATTTTATTTAGGATGTGGCTGGAATTTTAATTGGGAATTCAACCGTTATATTGTCGGAGATTTAACAATGGGTTGATTCAACAAAGCATATACAAAACTATACGTTAGATTTTTGGTAGACGGTAAAATATTTTTTTTTATTAAAGCAAGATTGGTGATTATGATACACATATGTTACGACAACAAATAACTTTCAACATAATATTTAAAGAGCAATGCATTAAACATTTTTTTTTGGAGGAACTCCGCTTTGCAAGGTAATGATATGTATCTGATATATAACATGTCATTAAATGTATAAATTACTTTTAACCTGAAACTTTTCATTTCTTTACATGGGAACATAATCTATCTTAGATAAATAATCAATATCACCTTACAGTACAAGGTAGTCGGTTATGTCGGTTAACTATTTTTAATAGAAATACTGGCTTCCTGTGCACCTTCAACAATTCTACATAGTTTTTACTTATAACAGATTTGTAGAAGATCGCGATTATAGTAAAAAAAACGATTAGACTATTTTTTTAAATGTTAGCTAGTTTATTAAGAACTAGCTTAATTAGTACAAAAGTACTAAAAGTAAATGAAACTCAAATTTAAAAGTAAAGTTGAAAATTTTATATTTTTTAAAATTTAGTTAATCGTAGGTTTTAATCAAGTCCTAATTTTAGTACTATTAAGTGCAAGCTTCATTTTTAGTACTAGATTTGATGATGATTTTATATGTTGCTATGAAGCTTGGCATTGGTCTTACAAGCTTTTAAACATACATTTCAAAAGACTTGCTTAACCTTCGATTTTAATTAAGACAACAATTTTTTTACAAATCTAGTACTAAAATTATTTAAATATCAACACTAGTTTAGATCAAGAAACTGTGTGAAATTATTTTAAATCTGATATTTTATTTACAATATTTAACACAATTTTAGATTAGAAATGTTAAGTTAAGTTTTAGTACTATTATATACATTAATACTAGATCTGTTTATGCTATTCATTCGTAGCTATCATTGATCCGTACAAATTTAGTACTAACACTTTTTACATATTAACAGCAATGTACATCACGATAAACTTTTCAATTTGTGGTATTATTTACAATATTTAGCTTAATTTTAGATCATGATAGTTTTAGGCTAAGTTTTAGTACTATTATGCGCAACTTAATGCAACCTTGATTTTTAGTACTATATTTGCTTATGATATTCATGTGTTGCTATAAAAACCTGTGCCTTGCCTAATAAGCTTTCGAATATACGTCATTTCAAATGTCTTGCTTAATTAATTTTTATTTCATACAACATTTTGAACAACATTTTTTCATACAAATTTAGTACTAAAATGATTTAAGTTTTAACAACAATTTATATCACGATAAACTGCGAATTATTTTATATCTTCGAATTTATTTACAATATTTTTATTAAATAGGTCATAGTTTTAGTGCTTTTACATACAAGTTTAATCTTTAGTACTAGACCTTTTTCAGATAATCATATGTAGCTATTAAAACGTGTGACTGGCGGAATCAGCATTGGAATATATCAAAATATTGCTTAATCCTTTATTTTTATTAATAGAACTATTTTTTTCTATTATAGTACTAAAAATGTTTAAAATTTAACAGCAATTTAATTAATGAAACTGGGTATTATTTTAAATTAGCGGCTTCTTTTACAAAATTTTAGATTATGGTTTTTGTAGTTTAAGTTTTAGAACTATTATGTATATGCACGTTTGTATTTTAGAATTAGATTAATTTTTGATATTCGATGTAGCCGATTTGTTAATTAGAACAAACAATTTTTTTATAAATCTAGTACTAAAAATATTTAAATTATATAGCAGTATAATGAGAGTGTGTATTATTTAAAAACTGTGGGTTTATTTACAGTATTTAAAAAAAATTGAGGTCATGATTGTTGTAGGTTAATTATTAGTACTATTATATTTAAGCTTGATTTTAAATACTAGATCTGTTTGTGCTTAATCGTCGAATTTTTACTTAAAACAAAAATTTTTAATCACACAGCAGTTTAAATCACGAAACTGGATATTATTTTAGGACTGTTATTTTAATAGTTCTTGTTTAATAGTTAAAATTGTATTTAGAACAATTTTCTTACAAATGCAGTACTAAAATAGTTAAAGTATTAACAGCTGTTTAAATTACGAAACTTTAAATATTTTTAAATATGCGATTTTAAATAATGCACAATAGATTATTGATTTAGTGCTGGTTCATAATAGAGTACTAAAATATTAAGCTTAAATGTATAGCAACCCTAGCTTTACTTAGAAACTTTTTAGTTCTTAAATTAAAAAAGCGTATTTAGTACTAAAACTAAACAAAGATCAAATTTAAAATGATTGAAAACTAATTTAAACAATATAATTTTTTTAATACAAACGTGGTTTAGTACTTACGATTTACGTTTAATTCTGCAAAAAAGTTATCATATGTTAAAAATTAGCCCACGTTTTTAACAAAACATTACTTTAATTTTAGTACTTTAATTTAAATAATAATTTAGAAACGTATTTGTTAAAGCATAGTACTAAAATTAAGCTTAAGTTTTATTTTAATATTATTACCATTTTCTACATTTATTCTTGTAAGTGCTAATTTTAGTACATATTTTAGAGTTCAGTTTTAGATTTAATTTATTAGTAACGCGCAATTGTTTTTAAGTTGTTTTAGTTTAACTGTATAATAAATACATGACTTAATGTTAGACCAGTTTTAAATTTAGTACACGATTTATTTAGTACGTTATTGTTTTTAAATTGTATAGATACATTTTATCAAAGTGATATACAAATGATTAAAATTCACCGTGACTTCAGTTATTATCATGTCTATTTTAAGTTTGGCAATGTTACAACGTTTAAAAATTTGACAAAAAAAATTATAAATATAAATCATATTAAACAAACCGTTAAGTTTTAAGAATCGTTTGAAAATCAATTTTGACATTTTTTAAAAATATTTCTTCTACGACATAAAGTCAACTAGGATATATTTTACAGCTATCTAGCTCGAGTTTATTATCTGGTAAGAGCTTAATATTTAGTACAGGTACTTTTTCGAAGTTTGCATTTTTTCAAAACTTCTAATTGAACGAAGTTGGGAAAAACTCAAAATTGCAAATTTGGAATAACAGCTTGGAAATTGTGGCAAGAATCTTTTATTATTACGGTTAAGAAAATTGCATCATTTTTTGCCAATACTGTGACTGAAATATTAAAGGAGGTCATATTCAGTTTATAGGTCCTGAGAGCGGAAGGTAATTTTCCATTACTCGTTGTGTATTTTAGTTACGGTAGTTGTCTACTTTTCAATCTTTGATCAGTTTAAAGAATCGATTTGTTAGGGACACCTAAGTTTACATTGAGAATGTTTAAGTTTCAAGCTTTAGCCAACTTTTAGGGGAAAAGTAAAATATTTGTTTCTTTTTACCTAATATGTCGATTTTTGATCTCAAAATATTATCTCACATTTTTTTGCTTACTCTCGCTATACACCTTTTCAACGTTAACACAAAATTTCCAGTACTTATGTAATGTACAGTCTTAAAATTTAAACAGCTTTTGCCAACTTTTAGGGGTAAAGTAATATATTTAGATTATCTGGCATAATATGTCGATATTGGTCTGAAATTATTGTCTCGCTATTGTCGCTTACCCTCGCTTTAAACAGAGACAATGGTAAAACCCCACTTGACAAGCCACGCAATATTTTGAGTCTCTATGTTAAAATCCTTTATGTCCCTTTTCCAAATTTAAAATTTACATTCGGTTTAAATACACCGTTCAATGAAATCACCTTGAAAATTGATAAACATAAAGCCGAAAAAAAAATTAAAAAGCTGTCATCACTGTGACATATACGACAGCGGAAAATTCCAAATTGCGAAACACAACCACTTGATATATATTTTAGCTGACAAAAGAGCTGACTCTCTTTCTTTCCCTCTCTCCCTTTCTTTGACTATTTTTTTCACACGTATATGTCTTGTATTTATTTATTTCTGTTCACAAACTACTTTTCATTTATTTTAATCCAAAACTAAAAATAAATATCGCGAACGCGTTATTACGGGATTTATTCGCGTAAACTGGATATTTTAGAATATTTATACATTTTCAGATTAACACAACATCTTGAGAATACACACAGATACCAGACTCATTTCGTGCATAAATTATTACTTATATATTTACCTTGGGTACGATGTGTGCTGCATTTTTGGTTGTTGTTGTTGTGTATTGTACGACATTTTTATAATATAAACTTTGGATTTGTGACGTAATAAATTTGACTTTGGCCAATAAGATTATATCATATAAACCAGATTATTGTGATGACTTGTTTTCACATATAGCTGTAATAAATTTTCGTAACGACAAATTTACTGCGGTATATAAAAATATACAAACTGGAAAGGTTTTGGAGCATCGTCATCGCTCTGGATTTAAGTTAATGCAGACTATATATTATGGGGATTTTCCAAAATATTTAAATTTATTGTCTTGTTGTTGTTATTGAATGGTTTAGTATACATGCAACTACAAACATGAAATGAAAATTAATAATCTTACTGATATCTAAAAAGATCTTGGAAAAGGGGGATTTTTTTTTAACGAAATTCCAGGATACTACTTTACTTACTTCTAAGTATTGGTACGCGAATACTTAATCGATGAATGCATTTATATGTAAATATTTCACTCAAATTAATTCCACTCTTGACATGTGTTTTAACATACTCGTTTAACTTTAATTAACTATAATAAACTAGACAATTTAGTATTTATATGTATATTGTGTACCGTCTCATATATACAGAGGGCTTAAAATGTACCAGAACATTGCTTACAAAAAATGTACATAATTTTAAATTGAATCGGAACATGACTTATGTTTTGGCCGTTGTTTAAAATTAGAGGTCATTAGAAGGTCAATTTGATTTTTTAGCGGTTGCAATGCACATTTTCAATTTCGAAACTAAATGGATGAAAGCTATAGAAGTTTTTGCAGTGAAATGACGTTTAAAGGATATTTCAAGTTTTACAGTAATTTGGAATATGTTATGCTTTATCTCTTAAAAAAACTTAAAATGAAGCTGGATTTTCTAAACTTAAAATGAAGCTCACAGGCAGATTTATAATGCTTGAGGTCCTGTGCGCAGTAGCAAAAAGGGGCCCTTTTTAAATCTTAAAATATTTTATGGTGATAAATTGTCCAAATAGAGAAGTAAACTCATTATTATTGCTATGCAATTATTGTATAACTTTAAGCACGAACTCAAATATCGTTTTTCAAGAAATTGTCAATTATTTTGTTATAATCCAGGCCCTTAATTAATGATCATTAGTAATTTTTTACTGACTGTTTTGAAAGTTCTGAACATTTGGACTCTACAATCATTATAGGGGTATAATGTTAGAAGTATTATTGATATAGGAAAAACATTATTTTGGAAATGTTAGGCTTAACCCTTCACAAATCACATTTTTTAAACATATTTCTTGGTGAAGTGTGCAGTGGCGAAGTAATCAAAATGTTTTAATTCTTCCTCAAAGTCAAGTTCGACTAGCATCGACTGACTATATCTTTTCGTTTTTTCTATTATTTTTCATTTCTTTTACATTTCTTTTTTTTTAGCCAAGCACAACCATCGTATGATCACCAAATCATCACATGACTCCGCTCGACCAATCCGAATAAGCGTACGATAGCAAGACAGGAATAAACCAATGAGAATAAAATAAGAATAACTGTTATAAATATATAACTCACTGCCGTCGCACCAATTTGAACTAAAAGGGAATATATATATATATATATATATATATATATATATATATATATATATATATATATATATATATATATCCAAAAATGCATAGGCGTAGCATTTAGTACTATGCGCCTACAAATGTGTGGTGATGGTCTATGCTCTGCGTCGTTTTTGTGTGTACTTACATGATCGTCCTATTAGAATAGTTACAGATTTGCACAAGTTGTGTCAGATTTGACTTTATTGACATCTCTGAAATGAGCATCGAGGAGGTCGTCGCATCCAGCATGAAGATGCATTAGAGCCCAAACCATTTTACATTTATCATTTACCAAATTGTATCCATATGAACAAAGTACGGTTAAATCAATAAAATCTTCCTCTAAAACTTAAACCAAAATTACACCAAGCATAACTCGTAAAATAGACACCTTTGACAAAACAATGAATAAACAAACGCAGCCAATTTATGTTCAAGGATCTATGTTTGATATCAAGAACTGTGCATTAAGATCGATGGATCTCCGAACAGTGGCCAATTTTGTACATCATGGTTCAAATTATGACATACTTTAAACCAATGAAAATATCAAGAGAATATCTACTTAAAAAACTATCTTTTAAAGGGTTTTCTAATTTATGCAATTTTGCTCAAAGTATTACAAATCTCAAAAAATCTAAATTATGCCGTAAATATGTATTCGTCGATGGTGGCTGATTTTTTTATCTCTTTTTACGACTTGATTTTTTTTCGACACATACAAAAAAAACATTTTAATGACAAAACCCATAAAACCAGCACAATAAACTGTGCTGGATATAGCAAAGCTAAAATTTAATTATGTCGAAGGCTTTAGTAAATTTATGGCAGCATTATCATCATTATTGGAGGTTCTAAAAAGAATGAATAAAGTAACTGTCAATACCGAGTTTTTTTGAAAACGTTGAATAGCCACAGAAGCTTTTATAACATAATATTTTTATAAAGCTTAAACTTTTCTTTTAAAGGTTTTAAAAGAAAATTTTATTGATGTTAAAGACATGCAGTTGCCATTAAAGTTCTAGATACTGTAAAATAATTAGACATAGTTTTAGTTTGATTTACGTGATATCTTGGCGGTATTCTACATGGAAACTTTATTACCCAAACAGCGTTGAGATGCTTTGAATAGATTATGACAGATTTATGACAGAGTACGAAGAGCTCGGATACATGCAGCAGATAGAAGGAAACGTAAAAACCAATAGGTACTATCTTCCAGACCATGCGGTACTAAAATCTATAAGCAGCACAACTACGAAGCTCCGAGTTGTCTTCGATGCATCCACCAAATCGTCAACGGGGATATTATTGCACGATATCTTACTTGTTGGACCCACTGTGCAACCACCACTAATTAACATTTTATTAAAATTTAGGCAGCATGAGATCGTTACTTGCGGCGATGTGGAGAAAATGTACAGGTAGGTTTGGGTAGCATACGAGGATCGAGGCTACCAAAATATTTTATGGAGAAACAATGTGAACGAGCGAGCAACCAAATACATACCAGCTAAAAACATTAACATATGGTACGTCATCAGCATCATTTTTAGCAATCCGTAGCATAAAAGATGTATGTGGACAAAATATGTATGTGGACGATTTGATGACGGAGGTTCATTTATACAAGGCATAAGTAGGAAAATCACGGATATCGGAGATCAATCAGAGTCACCAAAAGTATTAGGTCTACAACGGGATCCATGTGGAGATGCATTCAAATTTACAACCAAACTACCTGATCGAGCTTCGTACACCAAGCGAACCTTACTATCCGATGCTAGTCGAATCTTTGACCCACTTGGCTGGCTGGCCCCGATTGTAATACGTATTAAAATCTTATTGCAAGCAGCGTGGATGCAATATTTGACCTGTAATGAAGAACACCCATCGCACATATTGCAACCTGCATATAAATGATGATTTAAGTGAAATTCCAGCAATTCGAAATCCAAAAGATGGGTTCAAACGAGCCGCAACATTAGCTTAATTGGGTTTAAAAATGCAAGCGAGCACGCATATGCCGCTGTGGTATTTGCAGTAGTATAAACAAGGTATGGCCTGAAATGTAATATTATTACAGCGAAAACTCGAGTTGCACCGGTCAAACAGATCAGTATTCTAAGGCTAGAATTAATGGGTGCATTATTACTAGCCAATCTAATGAAGTTGGTGGAAGCGGCATTAACAATCAGGGCAACAAAAATTCTACTATTCACCGACTCAAAAATAGTGTTGGATTGGTTGTTGGCTCATCCCAGGCGTTGGACAACCTTTGTAGCCAATAGAACGAGCGATATCATGCAAGCATACAAGCGAACAATTTGGGGGCACGTCGCACCACAGGACAACCCAGCGGACATCGCATCTCGAGGCAGGAAAACGAGCAATATAGTAGCAAGGGCATAGGCCACATTGGCTACTAGATGCTGTAGGAACCAAGGCGATACATTCAACCACCTTGATAGACAGTGGTAGGACGACAGAAGAACTACATCCTACAAAGATAAAAGCATATACTAATCGAGAAGAAATGGCGACGGTGGAATTGTTATTGATACAACACATACAAGGGACTGAATTTAAAGCGGAAATAGATGCATTGCAAGCCACAGGAAAGTTACCAAAGCGCACTAAACTTATCAGTTTGAATCCATTCCTAGACGACACCGGAGTACTACAGGTAGGAGGACGAGAAGAGAAAATTGTCACACAATCTACAGCGTTAATGGCACAAATTTTGTAGGTGCCCACAATCAACTACGGGAATTGTTCCAAATTTTAAAATACAACCGACATAGCTGCAGTGCTTTTGCAACACAAAATAAATTGGAAATTTATTCCACCTGGAATAATAATTCCACCTGGAAACATGGGTGGAATATGGGAAGCGGCAGTAAAACAAGCTAAAGTACAACTAACAAGAGTAGTTGGCGAAACAATACTGACAATGAAAGAATTTGTCACGTTGATGACAAAAAAAGAGGCCATCCTAAATTCGAGGCCCAAAGCGGCCAAGAAAGCAGAAGACGCCGACTGTATTACGCCAGTGCATTTCCTAATCAGGCGTACTTTCACCGATATCGCACATGATTCACAGCCATCAAACATTTCACCATCGACCAGATGGCATATGGTCAAGGGATTACAGCAGCATTTTTAGAAACGCTGGCATATGGATTATCTCACCATCTTGCAAAAAAGAAATAAGTGGACAAGTGAGTCGAAAAATCAAGTGACAGGAGATATTGTACTAGTCGCAGAATCAAACCTACCATAATGATTTGACTATCAATTAAGAGATGTCACCATTGATTGGCAAAAACCATATATTTGTATAAATGTTGTACCGCAGATGGCCATACCTACTAGTATTAAATTTTAGCGGCTTAAACCTTTTTTCTGTCACTTATAATCAAGCTAAAAAACCATCAAGAATAAAAATTTAAAAAAATATAAAATTACAAGAAACACATTTTTGGATATTTAGATAAACAACTACCATCGAAAAAATTCAGATATACCATAGAAACAACCTTCATACGTAGAAAGATGTAAATCTTTGAAAATTGAGCCAAATGTGTGGCAAATTCCAAAATTTCCTCAAAATTTCCTTTAAAATTGGATTAAATCCGTGCGTTTCAAAGCCGGATATATATATATATATATATATATATATATATATATATATATATATATATATATATATATATATATCACATCTCACTGACTTACTTAGACGCAATCAAAAGCTAGTTTAGAATGAGCAAGCGCAACAGGTGTTTGAAACACTTAAAACTGCTTTAAAACAGCTCCTGTATTAAGGAATGCTGCCTTCTTCAAACATTTTTATATTCAGTGTGACGCCAGTACCTGTGGTATTGGAAGCGTTTTACTTTAACGTTCTGACGACAGTACAGAATCTCTAATTGTTTATTAATCTCATAAGCTTAACTTTGCTCAACGCAAATATAGCATAACTGAGCTTGAGTGCTCATCGGCGGTAATGAGCGTAAAGAAATTCAGGCCGTATGTGGAAGGGTATGTTTTCACAAAAATAACCGATCATTCAAGTCTCCGTTGTTTGATGGATCAACGATAATTGTCTGGCCGCCTTGCAAGATGGAGTCTGAAGCTTCAGGGTTTTAATTTTATCGAGTACCGTAAAGGATCTCTTAACGTAGTACCTGACACTGTATCCAGAGTCCATCTTGATGTGCTCAGTAAATCCGATGGGGTCGAGGATCGTGATGCTAGCATACTTACTTTACCTGTGGTTCTGGATGATATCGCGTTTACCGATGAAGCTTATGTTGGCAGAATTAAGGCTATAAAGGAAAATCCAAACCAGACAAGTAATTATAAAGAAATTGATGGACGTTTGAACATCCATCTCAGTGGTCATAAGGACGACTCATCCGACATTTCACGCTGGAACCTGGTTATTCCAACTCCGTTTATACAAAAACTATTGCAAGGAGCTCATAACTCTCCTAGTAGCGCTCACCATGGCAGTGTGACAACATTAGAGGTACTCCAACATCAGTTCTATTGGCCTTCTATGGCTCGTGATGTAAGAAATTATGTACTAAATTGTGAGACATGCAAAAAGATTAAACCCACAAATTACATTACAAGGGGCCATACCCGCGAAGTACTAACGGTGACACATGTATGTTGATATTATTGGACCATTATACTAAATTCGTCATTTTAGAATTATTAAGGAATGCAACCACTCAAGCCATCGTTTCCATTCTTAAAAAATGAGTGTTCAATTTATTTGGTGTTCCGGCATGTTTAGTTTCGGACAACGGTAGACACACTTTTTTTTGTCGGAGAGGGAGAATTGCACCATTATTTCGGCGATTCGTGCTTTTATTGGGAACAATCATAAACACTGGGATATGTATTTAAACGAAATAGGTTGTGCATTAAGAAATGTATCTCATTCTTCGACTGGTTTTTCATCCTATTTCTTGACCCAAGCAACACATGGTTACCCATGCATTTTTTTTTCGTTTAATGCGAGATCTGAACTTATTGGAAGATCGTTATTTTACTTCGGGAGACAAACTACAATTTGAGAAATGGACGACGTACTTTTTTTCCTGGACAACAAGTTTTTGTTCGAAACTTTGTACAAAGCCAAGCTGCAAATAATTTTTTGTGCTACATAGGTACAAAGAGACATAGGTACAAAGAGTTTTAAGTAATAAATCCAAAATTCTAGAAACAATGGATAACTTTGGATTACTAAAAAGGAAACGTATTGCATCCTGCACCAAATATGGTGAACTTGATTCACTATTATTTAAATGGTTTACAATTGCTCGTAGTTTGAAAAATTTGCCTTTGTCTGGATCTTTGTTGCAAGAGAAAGCTCTAAAGTTAGGCGAACAATTAAATCTGGTTGAATTTACCGCATCAAATGGATGGCTCCAAAGCTTCAAAGAACGCCATAACTTGTATTTCATTTCTCTTAGTGGAGAAGGTGCTTTTGTGGATGCAAATATAGTTGACAAATATCGTGATACATTATGCAAATTGACTGACGCCTATGAGCCAAAAAACATTTTTAGTTTGGCCGAAACCGGCTTATTTTTTCGAGCTAGTCCAACACGCACCTTACAATTAAAAAATGAAAAATATAAAGGTGGAAAAATGTGTAAGGAGCGATTAACAACAGCCTTGCTGTGCAATATGTTAGGAGAAAACGAGAATCTCTTAATCATAGGAAAAGCAAGAAAACCAAGGGCCTTTAAACATTTAAATATACAGCAAGCTTTTAATATCTATTGGAGATTTAACAAAAAGGCGTGGATGACATTGGTACTTTTTGAAGAATGGATCAATAAATTTAACAAAAACATGGCGCAACAGAACCGCAAGGTAATTTTCTTTCTGGACAACGTAGCTTGCCATCTAGAAATTACAGTTTTTCTCACCAAACACTACATCGGCCTTACAGCCTTTAGATCAGGGGATTATTCGAAGCTTAAAATCAAACTATCGAAGACTTCTAATGAATCGTCTACTAACAGCAATAGATGATTCTAACGACATAGAGGAGTATAAAAAAAAAAAAAAAGAACAGCATTAGATGCGTGCTATGGTTGTCAACGGCATGGACAAATACAACTCCGGAAACAATTACAAACTGGTTCAGACATGCAGGATTTAAAGAACAGTCTGATGTAGAAACTATTCCGGGTCCGATGCAATTCGAATCAGACAACCAGTATGTAGGTGGTGGAGAATATTGTGATATTCAAACATCTGAGGAATTATCGGAAGACTGAGAAGAACGGTTTTTCGCATCAATAAACGATCGAGATAAACAAAATAATGAAATTAATGATAATTCACCGTCTGACGAAGAGGAGTTACATCAGAAATCGCCTTTATCAATTACTTTCTCTAAAGCTCAAACCAATTTAACAGAATTTAAAAATTATTCCAGTGAGCAAATGTTTTGAATTTTTAAAAAATAGTTTATTAAAGAAAATTTGTTTTTTTTTGAAAAATGTCATTTCCTGTTATTTTCGACCCCAACGAGTTATCAATTTTTTTATTTTTTTTCAAAGCTTATTCATTTGTCAAACAAATGGAAGGATAAGGGAAGTAGTGTTATCTTTCATTTTTGAAATATGACTTTTTGAATATTTCAGGATCTGAATGTTTTGAACCAGGGATCAAAGGGGTCTATCAAACTTTTTCTTTGATAGTTTTTCTTGAATTGTTCACTAACTGACCTTAAATTGGTTGTTAATATAGTTTTTGTTATTCAATATCAAAGGGTTTTTGCTTTGAGCAAGGTGAAAGTTTTCTAGTACCTAAGGATGTCTTATTAATTGGACAAAATCTGTAATAGTAGTGAGTGCCTGCTATTTGTTTTACTAAGCTATATCTATTTTTTAATTGTTTGTCTATTACATTATAATCTTTATTAGTAATTTTTCCTTTATAAAATTAACTAGGCCAGTAATAAACAATCTCACAGCTACATGATTATGTTTTGGTGCCTCAGATATATAGCTATCAAGCTTGTGAATTCCAAACTACTGTCGTTTTCCATCGTATGACCGGTTTCCCCGTTTTTATAAATGGATGTATTGTACATTGAGCATTCGACCAATGAAACCCTTGAACCGCATCCTGAATTTCAAATGAAAAGTTTTCAGAAAAGTCACATATAACTATACATTCATCAGTTGCTGCTTTTAATTTTCTATATTTCAGGTAATCTACTTGTTGTTTTGCAATAAACGAATGTGGTACTATGTTGTGTAGTTGTTCACCTAGTTTATCTGTGAAAGACAATGATGATAAGGTTACTGTTTCCATGGTGCATCGATCTACCTTCTGCCACAGCAATGTTATTTCATCTATACAATTTTGTAGAAATTTTGCAGATAAATCCTTAAGAATATTATCGGTTCCTGGGCAGGTTGGATATTCGTTTAAATAGCTTAATGTGCTTGGAGTAGCGCGAATAGTCTGCGAAATAAGATCTTGACAACTTTCCACTTTGTGTGATAAAAGGTTTATATATTTGATAAAAGGTTCGCTAATACGCAGTGCCCTGGACGAAGTATGCAGCAAAACTAGAAAATCAAATTTTTGTATTTGGATAGGTTTTTTTCAATATTTGATAAGACTCCTTCAAATTACAAAGAACCAATCTACGCTGATTTGTAATAATAACTCCTTCTGATGGCATTGTCTCGAAATCTCGTTTTCCAGCACATACTCGACTTATTTCGTCATCTTCATAAAATGTCTGCACCAACATGGATATGCTATTTTTTGATTAAGAGTTGTTGATCAGATTACAATAAAAAAAATTCATTTTCTTTATTAGACGCAAGTATTGAGGTAGAAATAAGTACTGGTATTAGGTAATAATATTTTGCAGTATTTACAACAAATTCTCAAAATGACTACCATTAGCCGTTACGCATTACAAACACCTATTCACAAATAAATTTCGAACTTTATTCTAGCAATTAACTTTGCTTCATCTGGGATATATGTAGAATAAACTTTAGTTTTTAAATGGCCCCAGAGGTAAAAACCTAATGGATTTAGATCCGGTGATCTTGCTGGCCAATATATAGGTCCTCCGCAGTCAATCCACTGGCTTGGAAACAAAGTGTTTGAATGGGATCGTACATGTCTTGCAAAATGTGCTGAAGCACCATCATGCATAATGGTGGTGCCACATATATCGTAAATTAAACAATGGAACTTCTTCCAATAGTTCTTCAAATTGGCTTTTTAAAAAAATTAAAAAATTTTAATTTTAAAATACTTTTTACGTAAATATTCATAATTATTATACCTTATTTGAAAGAAAATTTTATCAGCTTTTTCACGATATAAACATTGGGAAAAACAAATGGTTCTTTCTCTAGATATTGAGTTATCTTTGATACAAGGTACGACGTTGGAAGGCTCTTTTTCAAACGTCTATAACTTGATAGGGGGGCTTCACAATGCAAAGTGGTAGAAGTAAAGTCATGTTCGCTTTGATCAAGGAATCAAACGGTACTATTCGTGTCAGCCACTTTAAGAACACCCTATATATATATATATATATATATATATATATATATATATATATATATATATATATATATATAAATATATATTTATATATATTTATATATATATATATATATATATATATATATATATATATATATATATATATATATATATATATATATATATTTATATTTCTAGTAAGATAACCCCCGCTACGCTTATCTTCACAGTTTTTATATAGTATATTGTTTTAGCTAATTACCGAGCGAAGACAATTAATTAATACAAACGCCCCATGACTTCAAATTAAAATTGTTTAGAACAAAAACTGTTGTTGTACTTAACTTATTTATACATATATATATACATACAATCGCTTAATAGTTTTAAATTTATATATTAAATAATCATATATCGCCTATATGTACAAGTATTAATATATATTTTTTGTGTGGAGGGTGTGCACATTTTATATAGGCTTAATCCATTAATCATATTACATATAAATAATAAAAGCAACAACAAAAAAAGTGTATGCCAGTAGAAAAAAAAAACTGTGTGGTATTTACAATAACGCGCGCGATTGGCATTTTATAAGTGAAATCCACATTACATCATAATATACTGTGTTGACTATCTCGTCAATATGCACATTTCGTATATATATACTATCACTACAAAAATTGATAAAATATTAATTTGGTATCTATCAGTACCATAGTATAAATATGGGGCCGATTCTAATTACAATATGGAATATTATGCGTTTCGAGACTGTATTGAAATTTCATCATAATGTACATAATTATCGGAAATATATTATAAAACTAATCTAATCGTATATTGGGAGTTCAAATAGTCGTTAATCGATTTAGAATATGGGAATATTCTAATTAATATACATTTTGGTTTTCAAAATCAATAAAATATATCGTAATATTATTGATAAGATGACGGTTTTACAAGCTTCCTACATTATTGATAAAAGCTTTCAGCATATCCTATTAGGATTTATTATCTTTTAGCATATAAATGTATATATATATATATATATATATATATATATATATATATATATATATATATATATATATATATATATATATATATATATATATATATATATACATTTACTGAAAATTATATGATATAATTACACAGTTTAGTGTTCTATTCTAAAATTAGCTTATAACACACTCCGATATAGACAAACATGAATTCCTTATACTATAAAAGCTTCCAAAAATTTTGCGAAAACCAAAGCGTCTTCATTCCATTTTGAAACGTTTATTTTCCAATTGTTTGTTTTTTGTTTTATGCTTAAATTTAAGACATTCTATGTTTATGCCATTTTGAGTATAAAATTACTCTTACAGCTTAAAGCTTACTTAACAAACCTCTCTATAAATTAATTTAAGCTTTAAAACAATTTGGTTGAATTTTAAATATTTATTACTAAAAGAATTGGTCAAATTACGTGAAAAGTTATTAGATCTCCGAATTTTCAAACATAAACTAGGAAACGTGATTCCTTACAAACTTTCATAGCTTTCATAGCTTTGTAATGTTCGTTTAGTAAAGCAATATTAAGTCATGAAATTATGACTGGACTTCAGCTTTTTTATTAGATTTGAAGTAAAGAACAAGATTTATAAATCATTTTATTTAAATTTTAATCACTTATTTAAAAGCTTGATAAAATAAAGGAAAAATCTTCATAAGCTTCATGAGCTTAATATTCTTTTATAAAACCTCCATATTATTAAACAGATTTCATTTTATCCAATGAAAGTATTTTGCATTCTTAAAAAAGCATCGATAAATCATTTTATTTAAAGCTCACTAAACTTTTTTCAAGGTATATTTTTATTTATAAACAAAAAGCTTTCGATGGTATAAATTATTTGAATGTACATTTAGAATTTATTTAAAAGCTAAATTTATTTTTTTTAAAAGCTAATAACATGTAATTTTATTTAAAATTTTAACCTAAATAATTTTTAAATACCTATAAGCATAAAAAATTCGTTTTTTAGCGTTTTTTTCACGTTATTCACTAAAATCACAATTTGTCTTAAAGTGCGCGTTTTAAGTTTCTTTCTAGTTTGAATACTTTATGAACTAAATAAAGCTTAAAGATTTTTAAAATGTTGTGGAGCATTACTTTAAATCGTTCTAGTAAGGTAATCTTATCTAACAAATATTTTATTTACTGAACTCGAGAGTTACCACATGAGCTTTCAAATATAAGCTTTCATATCAAGTTTATTTAAAAAAACCAATTAATTTTTAATAAACAAAAGCTCCCTTTAAAAGCTCATTAAATAATCCGTTTGTGTTATTTATGGTGGAAAAGTGGTTATGTGAAGAAATTTTTGTAAATGTTAAAAATTGCAACTAAAGCTCACTAACTATACGTTCACGTAATTTCTGCTAAAGTCAATTTTCTATCAAAATTCTGAAGACTTAATTGAAACTATTTGTTATTTTCAGCTTAAAAGCTTCTTACATTCAGTTAGATTTCAGTTAATTTCAGTTGTCAGTTAACTGTTCGATTATAAATGCAAAAATCAAAACTTAAGGTAAAAATTCGAAAATGATCAAATAGAGGCTTGATATGTTTAGAAAATCAAATGATAGCACCTTTTTTAACAATTGAAGCTTTTCGAAATTTACATTACATATAGCGAGCTTTTTTGGGAGGCTAGAGAGAATATTATTGCGTTTAATCTTTGTTATACAATTTATACTCTTGAAAGCTCAAAAGCTACTATCTTTAAGTTACTTACTTTTGAAATACTAATGGTAAATGTGCATTGACTTACTGATCGATATTCAGATCTCAATTTACAATTTAGTTAAGCTTTTTGGGATCACAAACTAAAATTAAACTGCACGTTTTTTAGCTCAATTCAACAAATAACAAATAAGATTGCATGACCTCAAATATGGATCTATCGTTTTGCTTTTAGTTTTAACAATTTGAAAACTAATTAAAGCTCAAAGCTTTTAAAAATGCTAGGAAGTTAATTAAGTTTTGTTTTGGTTTGGAAACCTTATGTAACAAATATTTCATTTACTAGATTTCGGGCTTTCAATATGAGATGAAAAAAAGCAGCCAATTTATGTTTAATAAACATTTTGATAAAATTTAAAAAAAAATCAAAGATGCAACAAAAGAACCCTTAAAAAGTTCATTTAATAAATCGAAATGGTGAAGAAATTTTGAAATAATTTTTTTAAAAGCTCACGAACCCAAAAATGTGCTATCAAAATTTTACAGACTCAAAATAAAAAGAAGAAAATGTAAACGAAGATTTCATAAATATTTCAGTTTAAGCTTTCTATAATGAGAGCTTTTTTACTTTTCTATTTTGAGTGTTTATATTGGAAAGTGACTAAATGCGCGATTAATATGTTTTGAAAATCCGTGTTATTCATGTAACGTTTCTCTAGTTTTTCGTATTTTGGAATACTTATTATTTTAAAACTTTAAGCTTTTTGAAATTTACATAGTATTTCATAGTGAGCTATTTCAAAAGGCTTAAGAGAATTTGATCTAATTTTTAATGTAATCATTTTTTTCTCTTAAAAGCTTCAAATTGTGCAAAATCACAAAATTTATAATTCTAGTTCTTAAGGCTTTAAAATAAATCCAAAATTATAAAAAAGCTTAAAGCTTTTAACAATTTAAAAACAAATAAGTTTAAATTTAAACAAGCTTTTAGTACATAACCTTATTACTATTAGAATCAAAATTTTCCGTATATTTTCCCTTAATCTAATCAAGACATTATTTAAACTTTTTATTGAAAGCTTTAGAAACATTTTTAGTATTACTTTTAAGGAAAAACCGAATAGTAAGAGTATATATTAAATGCTTACTTTAAAGCTTTCTAAATGTTAAGTTTGAAATAAAGATCGCAGTATTTTATACATTTTTTAAAATATTATTATACTGAGCTTCTTGAGATTTTGTATACTTCATAAATATATGAGCAAAAGCTCAGTAGCTAAAATAATATTTGCAAGCTAGTAAACATAAAGAAATAATTTGTTCTAAACATAAACATAAAACCCCAGTTCCTGATGAGATTTTGGAATACATAGCTCTGTAATGAAAACAAAAGTCTAAATTGTAAAGTAAGCTTGCTTATTTAAACCTAGACTTTTTAGCTTAAACCTTCATTTTAAATAACAGTTTACATCAATACGCTCTTTTAAAAGCTACAGTGAATTAAAGCTTTTTAATCAAATTTAAAAGCATTATTTTATTTACAATCACAAGAAATTTCGTTGTTATAAATGATTTAAAAGCTTACAACAGGTAATTTTTTTTAGTTAAAAGTTACTTAATTTGTAATATTAATACTTTAAAACATAGATAAAGTTTAAAGCTTTTTATAATATTTTAGAGTATTACTTTAAGTTCTTTTTATAAGTAAATTTTATTTACTAGAATCCAATAATTCTAGAATTTCAATATGAGCTTTTATAAAAATTGAAATTCTTATTAATAGATTTAAGCTTTAACGTCAAATTTATTTTTAAAAAAAGGTGCATTGTAATGATTTTCAAATTATTTTTAAATTAACAGTCAAATGAAAAATTTAAAATATTTAATTCCAAACAAAAGCTCTCTTTAAAAACTTATTAAATAAAACGAATATGTAGTTGGTAACAAAAATGGGTTATTGTGATTAAAACTTCACTAACTTTACATTTACATAATTTCTGTTAAAATATTTTCAAAAATCTGAAGACTCACATTAAAAAGTTTGAAATTTAAAGGAACATTACATAACTTTTTGAAAATAACAGTTAAAAAGATATTTTAGTTGAAAGCTATTTTGTTTTTTAACTAAATTGAAATTTGATTTCCTCAATTTGAACTTAATCCAATCTTTAAAGCATAAGAAGACATTTAAAGTAAATTGCTTGATTATAAATGCACCAACCATAACTTATGAAGAACTTATATCACTAATAGTCTGCAATCTCAATATTCTAAGCTTTAATAATTTAAGCTTTTAATAATTTTAAAAGAACAACTCCAAATTCACTGTCGTTCTGTATTAATCGATATTCTCACACTCAATGCAAAATTTCAGAAAAACTTTTTGTGATCACAAATTAAGGCTACAGAGCTTGTAAGAAACCTAGCTAAAATTAGAGTGCTTTTTTCAATTTCATTTTATCAAGATATAACACAGATTGTCTTCAGTTTTAACACTTTAAAAACTATTTAGGAAACATTATTTAACAAACATTTTATTTACAAGAATTTGGGATATAATATAAGGTTTAAGATTTAAGCTTTTCAAAGTTTCAACGAAAGCTTTATTAAAAAATTCATTTAATAAATCGGCCATTTTATTTACAACAAAAATTATGCGAAGAAATTATTTAAATGCAAATTTTTGCAAAACAAGCTTTTACAAGCTTTTAATATTCTTAAACCAATAAAGTTCAAAATGTTAAGGAATTGGTAAGCTTTTATCGTTCATAATTACAAAACATAATTAACAAAAGCTTTTTTAGTCCTTCTAATATTCAGAATAGAAATAATTTTAAAACTGAAAGCTTTCCGAAATGTACATGGTATTTCACAGTGAGCTTTTTTAAGAAGCTAAAGGGCATTAACGCATTTGTCTTTATCACTTTTTTTTCATGAAAGCTCATAATCATGCAAAAGCAAAAATTTTCAATTTTAGTCCTAAAGTTTCGATCAAATATTTATGTCATTAATTACGTTTTTAAAGAATATTTAATAAAACAAAAGGTATTTAAAAGCTTAAAGCTTTAAGCAAGATTAATTTTTAATCATTCTTGTATTTTTAATTTTGAGAAATTATTTTAGCAGTATCGTTAAACCCTCAAACAAACTATAATTTTAAAAATGTGAAAGCTTATATAAAAGCTATTATTTAAAGTGACTGTACTTTTTTTGAAATTCATTAGAAGTTTCCTTGCTTGCTTTTTAGCAATTTTGTTTTTCGTTGGCAAAACGTTTCTGTTTAAAATTTTATAAGGTCCAAGCGCTAATGTTTTAATTCAAAGCTTATAAAA
Source organism: Tipula confusa (assembly GCA_963556175.1). Taxonomy (NCBI): domain Eukaryota; kingdom Metazoa; phylum Arthropoda; class Insecta; order Diptera; family Tipulidae; genus Tipula; species Tipula confusa. Next base: position 174,181,075 of record OY744476.1, on the reverse strand, counting down.
ACTTGCTCCAGTTTATAGAGGTCGTCTAAACGTTACTCAATAAGCTCGGAATACCAAGGTAAACAATTTCAACCAATCGATTGCTACACTTTCATACATCCAAACCTTTTGTTTTATAAATTCGATTCACATACAAATATTTTATGATATTCTGTAAGAAATGTTTCTTATATCTCGAAAGATTAACCAACAGCATAGTAATTCGAATAAGCCGCACAGTACAATGAACTTTAAGTCGGCAATACAATACAAAAAACAAAATATTTAAAAGGCATCTTAACAGTTTAACTTGACCAAACTAAATATACGGTAACATGCATTTTTGGTTGAGAGAATAGTTAACTACTAGTTTTAGAGAAGAGTTAACTACTAATTAGGTGACAAACTGTATCTTAAATATAATTTTAAAGTTTAATATTTCACTATTAACCTAAATTAACTGTCATTAAATTTGTTTGACTGTAGTAACCCCATATACACATATATTGTGTTCATATTTTATCGCGACTATGCTAAATGACCTCCAATCGTATGGTATTTTGCTAGGCAAATTATAAATGACTAAAGCATTTGGCTACCACCTCTAATTTTTTTTATGTAAATTAAAATAAAAAATTTAATTGTTTTAAATATTATAATTTATGTCAAACTTGAAGAATAGTTTTAAAAATATAATTTTTTTTTGTAGTTTTAATCAAATGTATACGGTCGCGGTTTTATAGTCTTTATACTTGATATCCTTGAAACGGTAACAACCATAACAACGATCAACAGGTTCCAATCCATTGCAATATATAATTCTCTATTATTTTATTAATTTTAGTTTTAAATTATATATTTAATCATATAGAGCAGAAGTTTTTAAAGTTTGTGTTGCGGAACCTTAAAATCTCGTGAAAGTTGCGCAAGTCATGGATTATAAACGTTAGTGAGATACTTGCAGTCAAATCTAATCAAATCTAATCAAATCTAATCAAATCTAATCAAATCTAATCAAATCTAATCAAATCTAATCAAATCTAATCAAATCTAATCAAATCTAATCAAATCTAATCAAATCTAATCAAATCTAATCAAATCTAATCAAATCTAATCAAATCTAATTAAATCTAATTAATTCTAATCAAATCTAATTAAATCTAATCAAATCTAATCAAATCTAATCAAATCTAATCAAATCTAATCAAATCTAATCAAATCTAATCAAATCTAATCAAATCTAATCAAATCTAACCAAATCTAATCAAATCTAATCAAATCTAATCAAATCTAATCAAATCTAATCAAATCTAATCAAATCTAATCATATCTTATCAAATCTAATCAAATCTAATCAAATCGAATCAAATCTAATCAAATCTAATCAAATCTAAAAAAAAAACTAATCAAATCTAATCAAATCTAATCAAATTTAATCAAATCTAATCAAATCTAATCAAATCTAATCAAATCTAATCAAATCTAATCAAATCTAATCAAATCTAATCAAATCTAATCAAATCTAATCAAATCTAATCAAATCTAATCAAATCTAATCAAATCTAATCAAATCTAATCAAATCTAATCAAATCTAATCAAATCTAATCAAATCTAATCAAATCTAATCAAATCTAATCAAATCTAATCAAATCTTATCAAATCTAATCAAATCTAATCAAATCTAATCAAATCTAATCAAATCTAATCAAATCTAATCAAATCTAATCAAATCTAATCAAATCTAATCAAATCTAATCAAATCTAATCAAATCTAATCAAATCTAATCAAATCTAATCAAATCTAATCAAATCTAATCAAATCTAATCAAATCTAATCAAATCTAATCAAATCTAATCAAATCTAATCAAATCTAATCAAATCTAATCAAATCTAATCAAATCTAATCAAATCTAATCAAATCTAATCAAATCTAATCAAATCTAATCAAATCTAATCAAATCTAATCAAATCTAATCAAATCTAATCAAATCTAATCAAATCTAATCAAATCTAATCAAATCTAATCAAATCTAATCAAATCTAATCAAATCTAATCAAATCTAATCAAATCTAATCAAATCTAATCAAATCTAATCAAATCTAATCAAATCTAATCAAATCTAATCAAATCTAATCAAATCTAATCAAATCTAATCAAATCTAATCAAATCTAATCAAATCTAATCAAATCTAATCAAATCTAATCAAATCTAATCAAATCTAATCAAATCTAATCAAATCTAATCAAATCTAATCAAATCTAATCAAATCTAATCAAATCTAATCAAATCTAATCAAATCTAATCAAATCTAATCAAATCTAATCAAATCTAATCAAATCTAATCAAATCTAATCAAATCTAATCAAATCTAATCAAATCTAATCAAATCTAATCAAATCTAATCAAATCTAATCAAATCTAATCAAATCTTATCAAATCTAATTAAATCTAATCAAATCTTATCAAATCTTATCAAATCTAATCAAATCTAATCAAATCTAATCGAATCTAATCAAATCTTATCAAATCTAATCAAATCTAATCAAATCTAATCAAATCTAATCAAATCTAATCAGATCTAATCAAATCTAATCAAATCTAATCAAATCTAATCAAATCTAATCAAATCTAATCAAATCTAATCAAATCTAATCAAATCTAATCAAATCTAATCAAATCTAATCAAATCTAATCAAATCTAATCAAATCTAATCAAATCTAATCAAATCTAATCAAATCTAATCAAATCTAATTAAATCTTTTCAAATCTAATCAAATCTAATCAAATCTAATCAAATCTAATCAAATCTAATCAAATCTAATCAAATCTAATCAAATCTAATCAAATCTAATCAAATCTAATCAAATCTAATCAAATCTAATCAAATCTAATCAAATCTAATCAAATCTAATCAAATCTAATCAAATCTAATCAAATCTAATCAAATCTAATCAAATCTAATCAAATCTAATCAAATCTAATCAAATCTAATCAAATCTAATCAAATCTAATCAAATCTAATCAAATCTAATCAAATCTAATCAAATCTAATCAAATCTAATCAAATCTAATCAAATCTAATCAAATCTAATCAAATCTAATCAAATCTAATCAAATCTAATCAAATCTAATCAAATCTAATCAAATCTAATCAAATCTAATCAAATCTAATCAAATCTAATCAAATCTAATCAAATCTAATCAAATCTAATCAAATCTAATCAAATCTAATCAAATCTAATCAAATCTAATCAAATCTAATCAAATCTAATCAAATCTAATCAAATCTAATCAAATCTAATCAAATCTTATCAAATCTAATTAAATCTAATCAAATCTTATCAAATCTTATCAAATCTAATCAAATCTAATCAAATCTAATCGAATCTAATCAAATCTTATCAAATCTAATCAAATCTAATCAAATCTAATCAAATCTAATCAAATCTAATCAAATCTAATCAAATCTAATCAAATCTAATCAAATCTAATCAAATCTAATCAAATCTAATCAAATCTAATCAAATCTAATCAAATCTAATCAAATCTAATCAAATCTAATAAAATCTAATCAAATCTAATCAAATCTAATCAAAACTAATCAAATCTAATCAAATCTAATCAAATCTAATCAAATCTAATCAAATCTAATCAAATCTAATCAAATCTAATCAAATCTAATCAAATCTAATCAAATCTAATCAAATCTAATCAAATCTAATCAAATCTAATCAAATCTAATCAAATCTAATCAAATCTAATCAAATCTAATCAAATCTAATCAAATCTAATCAAATCTAATCAAATCTAATCAAATCTAATCAAATCTAATCAAATCTAATCAAATCTAATCAAATCTAATCAAATCTAATCAAATCTAATCAAATCTAATCAAATCTAATCAAATCTAATCAAATCTAATCAAATCTAATCAAATCTAATCAAATCTAATCAAATCTAATCGAGCTTTTTTATTCACTCCACATTTTTCTTAGAAAATGTAATATTGGATGAATACAGTGTGGCAGATATGTTTGGAACCTATTCCAATTTGAGATATCTGAAAAGTGTTTGTTTTGGAAAACAAAATTAAAAGAAAGTTCAGACAGTTGTCGCTTGTAGAGAATTGTCCCACAGTTTGGATTTTAATCACAAGTACCCTTGTACTAAAATGTTTTTAGACCACTTAACAGTATTAAGTACGTTTGAGATTTTTCGCATAAAAAAACAAAATAATCGTTCTTAAGGTCATTGCATGCACCGATATGTGATTTTAATTAATACAATTAAAGTTGCTTTTGTGTCTTTACTGTGTATTGTGTTTCGGTGCGATTGGTTTTAATAATGACCACGCAAAAAATTTAAGCGGATTTTGATTTTTTTTTTAATGGTATCAATATTGATAATACACAACAACAAAAGAACCGCATAAACATTCTAAAGCTTATAGAATTTTTTTTTGTTGTTGTTGTTAACAAACCACACTCCGTAATCAAATATAAGAACGAAAAAAAACCGCGTTATTGGACTACGATCATCTCTAGTGTGGTCGAAGAGTATTTTGATGGTTGCTGGTGTCTTATAAAAATTATGAAAGACTTAAAAAGCTCGATTGTTGATACGGTTCGGGCCAACAACGGCCTGTAAAAAACCGTTTAATATTATTATTAGACTACCACACCAAACTTCAAGCTAAAATGCTAATTAAAACTAAAGAGAATTAAAAACAAATACAAAAAAAATTTTTTTTTGTAGGAAGTTAACTTCCAATCTTAAGTTTAACACCTTTCAAATAAGAATTTTTGATTATTGTTAAGTGTGTTTAAATATTTGTTTTATTTATTTTTTTTTTAAATTTAAATCAGACAAGTGGAATAGTGTATACATATGTCATGTATATATGTGTTCACAATCAAATTTACCGAAATGGTGATAATTATTATTAGGAGGAAATGAATTATTTATTTTTTTTTGTTTTGTTCTTTTAAAATCAATAAATAAATAAATTTATATTATTTAATTAATAAACATATATATTATATATTTATATTAGAATCATTTCAATTTTTTTCTATTAGATCATCATAAACCGGAAAAGCGACCTCCGCGCACATAAGTTGCAGGCAGTTTATAAATATTTATTTATATAACATACAATGGTTTTGTTCTATATGGTGTTTAATATGGCATAACAGGTGGACTACGTAAAGCGTTTACTCATATAATTATATTAGTATGTAAAAAAATATATATGCAACGCTTTTATCGGGTTTTTATTTTTTTTAACCAAGCCTAAAATAGTACCTCTAGTTGTGGAACCTAATATTGAAAAACTAATATGTTGATATATGTATATACTTAGCTCACGTGTAATTCGAGTTATTTCTGTATAAAGACCACAATTAGCGTGGCCTTTAAAATATTTATAATAATATAATACACATATTTTATAAAATTGGCGATATGCATGAATTGAGGTTATAGTTATTGAACTAATTATTTTTAATTTGTATGCAGAACTAAATTGTTTAAATATTATAATAAAATAAAAAGGTGTGGCTTCTATGTATCATAAAATATTGACCATTGTATTTACCTGAATTTAATCAGCCAGTCTCTGGGTTAATCTGGAAAGTAAAATAAAAAAAAAAAAATCATTAATATTAATAGACTTAAAGGATTTTGTGGGATATAATGATCTTAAAAAATATAGTTTGTTTGATGATTTCTGAAAATTCTATTCACAAAAATATTGGATTCAATCGGTTACATCGGACTAAAAATCAATATTGTGTATGGAACATAATAAAAGTATTTTGTTAATTGTATGTTTTTAAATCGTTTTAGGCGAAATTTTAATTAATTTCCGTGTATCCGTTTAAGCGAAATATGATATCATGGTAATTAAGAGATAATTCAACATTTATGCAGAGTCATTCGTTTGTAAAATACTTTGGGTAATCAAATTGTTAAAAATTAGTTTTGCCTTGACTCTTTTGATAATTGGTAAAATAGAAAAAAAAAACTTTGTTTTATAGTAAAGCAGTAAAAAGCCATTAAAATTTGTATACTTGTTCAATTAGAAAACAATTTATTAAAATTGTGATTTATTCAAAGAGTATTTTTTAAGTATTATGTGTGGAACCTATATATAAAAAATTTGCACTGTCTACTTTTTACAAAGTAGTTTCAATTTGTATGCAATATTTATATGTGGTGGTTTTGTATGAACATTTTTTAAATATAAGCAATGATTGTGGAACCTATCTTTAAAATTTCAAAGTTGGCTACTACCTAAGTCTTAATTTGAGAAATACTTTTAAAAGGTTATAAACTAGTAAAATTATTAGTTTGATATTATGTTGTGGAACATAATGTTGTGTATTTACTTTCCACATTTGCCATATTGGTATTTTTTCCATATCTTTAGCTCAAATTAAACTGTGTGACATGTTATTGAAATAAATTAAACTAAACAAATACAAATGAGTTTACAATTACGCTGTGGAACGTATTATCATATTTTTTACTAGTGGCTAATATAGAAATCCCATTATTTAACTAGACTAATAAAACCTTTTGGTTTATCAAAAATATCACCTTACAAATACATTTAAGTTTCTTACTGTATAAAACCTAAATACAATGGAATAAATTATCCTTTGGTGCTTTTTTGCTTAATTGTTTTTGTTTTGACATTATATTATATTTTTGATGTGTAAATTTAAATTAAGTTATGAACCATAAAAGTGAATTCAACAATCATTCTGAAAAGTAATAAAAGTATTAACTTTTAATTATATTATAGATTGTATTTATCTTTTTTATTTGCCTGAATGATATTTCGTAATCATCTTTTGCTTAAAATAAACTGTGGGACTTATAATGCAATACCCACAAAATGGGTTATGTTTTATTTTAGGGGATATAGTAATGTATTTAAAAATTATAATGCAAAATTACGCCATTAAATTACAATAACTAAACACATATTAGTTTAAAATTATGTTGTGGAACATATTTAGCTTTAATACTGTTTTTACAAAAATGTGGAACTTACTATAGGGATCGATTTAAAATGGGTGGTTTATTTAGATAAGGTTTACAAGTTTTAATCTATGTTGTGGAACATATTTAACTTTTTCGTACTGCCTACTAAACCATTCATCAAATCGCACGGTTTGAGATAAATTCAGTTTGTATGACATATAAAAAAGATATCACAAAAATATTCCACAAAATAGCACTAACCAAACATAACTAGTTTCAATCTATGTTGTGGAATGTATTTACCTATATGGTTGTTAATGTAAAAGAAAATATATATGCGTTTTGCAATAATAAAAATGTAATGCAAAGTTTGGATTAAGTTCAAATTTGTGCCAAAAAGTAATGAATATAAAAATTACACGATTAAATAACACTAACTAAGCACATTTTAATTTAAAATTATATTGTGGAACATATTTATATACACTGTCCAAAAATGGTATTATATAATTATAATTAAATATAATTATTATTTGTGTGGTATATACACTGTGGAACTTACTATACAAATCTGGTTAAAATAAAGATCCAGTCGTTTAAGAAAAGTTACTTTTTAAAGTGCGAACGTTTGTGGAACATAATAATGAACATAGAAAACATAACGCAAAATTCCGCCATCAAAGAACAACAACAAAATACATATTAAATTATGTTGTAGAACGTATTTAGTTGCATAGTTATTTCTGTAAAAGAAAAAAACAATATGGTTTGTATACTGTAGAACTTATTATACAAATCGATTTCGATGGGTTATTAGTTAAGATAATTTATTTTTTTGAAATTATTTTATGGATCATATTTATTTTTTTATTTGTCATAATGATATTTTGTCACTATTTTCTTATTTTATTAAACTGTAGAACATGTTTGGGTAAAGTTCAAGTTTGTGGAACATAATAATGCACATTAAATTTAAAATGCAAAATTATACCATCAAATAACAATAACCAAATATATATTAAATTATGTTGTGGAACGTATTTAGTTGCATGGCTGTTTCTGTAGAAGAAAAAACATTGTGAAATAATAATATTCATTCACACATTTTTATGGTATGTGTACTGTTTTTGCCTCTTTTAAACTGTGGAACTTGTTAAATAAATCGATTAGGGTGGGGTATTTCTTTTGCAGATAGTTAACATAATAATAAATATAAAAATCATACCGAAATATTACGCCAAAAAGTAATACTACCCAATACGTACTAGTTTAAAATTATGTTGTGGAACGTATTTACCTATATGGCTAGTGACAAATTTATTCGGTCTAATTTTGAGAAGTTAAAGAAAAAAATATTCAATGTTCTATCATCCTATTTTTGTATAGGTACATTGTGGAACTTGATGCAGTTGAAAGTTCACATACATTCCACCAAATAAACTATATTTTGCGATTCTGTAAAAATCACTATTTTTTGTGGATTTTTTTTTTCTTCTAAAACAAAATTTGCCTTGCCATAACCAATGTCAATGGCACACGCTACAGATGCTTTCTGCACAAGGTTAGGTGGTATCGTTTTAAGTGAATGAATGCTAGGAAAATATGGCGCAGTCCGATGACTGGTTTATAGCTATACTCTTTCACTGCCAAGACGAATCGTCGTTACACGTGCCAATTTCTAATTGCATGAATGAATCTTTTAGCCACCTCCTATATGAGAGGTAAGTAATACTGGTGTGGAATTAAAAGAACATCACAGTTATTACGGTCCGGGACACGCAAGTGGTCTGCAACCACAGGTGCTGTACTCTAATCATTACGTATATACTAAATACCCAGACGAAAATTTTACAAAATTATCGTTAATTTAAAAAAAAATTAAAATTAAAAATTAAAATCAAAAAACCTATTAACGTAATTAGGAAAAATTTGCTTGTGTCTCAGCAATCGTAAGATTGAAAATTTAACTAATAATAAAAAAAAAATCTACATTTAGTTGTTGGTGTCAATGTTGTTTGCCAATGTACATTTTAATTAAAACGATCTCGCATACGATATGGCATGTCAACTTTTAAATTATTTATACGTCAAATCAAATTTATTTTTAGTTTTAGGTTGTAAAACCGGAAATATATAGAGTAATTTTGCTTACGTTCGATATACTAAACAAGTATGATGAACTTGAAGAAATGTTAAGTTCAAGTGTTTTGTATTTATGCGTAAGGTCGACATCATCCTTAGGTGTGGATATATACATATACGGTTGAAAATCAACATAGGTACTTTTTTGTTTGTTCGTATCGTGAAAGGTGATTGATCTTTTTGGTTTTGTTATTAAATTCACCTACGGTCTATCACTATGTACATATATTATGTAAAACGTGTAATACTATATATGACTCATACGAGTATAAATTTAAATTAAACTAAACCTACTTTCAAATAAAAAAAAAAAATTGTTTAAATTATTTTAATTAACTACCATCTGAGTTTTGTCATGTCCCCAGCACATGTGGAGTGTTTATATTTATTTTGGTGTTTATAAACATATAAAAAAAAAAATGATAAAAACGCCAAAATTTATATGCGAGCTTGTTGAAATGTTTATATCGCGCGAAAATAAATTACCATCTTCAATAATACACACAAAATATAATGGATCGGAAATTTAATATTATTTTGCTTTAGATTATAAAAAAAAAATAAAAAATTCATCCGTTTCATTTTTTTGCCTGTCTGCCTGCCTGCCCGAATGCCTGGTGTTACCTCTAACTCTCACATAAAAAATATAATATACGACTCAACAATCGATAAATATAGCTTAGAAATTTTCTATTTCTAAAAATAGCAATTTGATTTATTGTGATATCCAGCCGAGCGTGCTACGTAATATATGTACCCATTTACATAACATTAACCGCAGCAAGAGTTGCGCGACTTTAATATGATATATGAAAGAGATTGATTCGTTTATATGTTTAGTGGTATGAAATGTACCGTCTCGAGTTTATATTAATACTGTACAGTAGAATAAAAAAATTGAATGTTAAAATATTGAATTTGCCAAAACAAAAAACAAGTTTAAATGCTTTAAGAAAATTTAAAATACTTAAAGCTTTGAAGAGCTTCCAATATTTTAGATTTGAGCTTTAATATAATAAAACATTTAGAATGAAAAGCTTTTTAAAAATAAAAAACTGCGATTTAGATTAGCTAGCTTGTTTATGCGGTAGCATGTTGGGGTTATAAAGTTAAAAAAAAATGTTGAGCAAAATCTACAATTTTTTAGTAAAAACCTACTGAAAAGTTTTCAATCAAACTTTACAGTTCCAAGTTATATTTTACTGCCAGCAAATCTCGAAAACAACTGCTCTTCCAATTTAAAGTGATTTCGACCCTATTTATCTTAAGTAGAACAAGATGATAAAAGTTCAATTATTATTTAAAAAAAGCTTACGTACTTTTTCTTGTCTAAAAAATCTAAATTCACAAATATACGAAATAATTTCCAAAGTATCAATTAAAAAGCTTAATATGTTTAACTTAATTTAATATCAATTTATATTACGAATAAATTTGAATGTTACGAAAAATTAATTTTCTTTTGAAAAAGTTTCGAGAGAAGCTTAATTTATAAACATAAGTCTAAAATTATTTTTTTCGAATTCAAGAAGGATTAAATTTCAAATAACATCAAAATTAGAATGGTATAGTGCAAAATTAAGTTCAAATTAAATGTGCTTTAATTTTACTACTTTTTGAGCTTTAACTACTATAAAAACGCATCGCAAACTTATTTACAGTAAATTTACTCAAACTTTGCAAACTTCAGAAATATTAAACAGCTAGATTAAATAATGAGCTTTTAATTAAAATTGAAAGCTTTCAGTAATCTTTAAATACAAACGAATAAATATAAGGTATAAGAAACATTCGTGTAGTATTGTTAAAATTATGAAATAGCTAAAAATTTATTAATATTTTTCTATCTCAAACTGAAAATTGTATTCTTTCATATTAATTCAAAAGCTTAAGGCTTAAAACACAATAATCAAAAAAAAAATTGGCTGTTACTAATATCACAACATAACTTTTATATATGAAAAAAGCTAAAGGTTAAAAAAAAATATTGCCCGAAACTTACGTTCAAAATTATGAATATCGATAACGAACTTTCATTTAATTTAAATTTCGGTATTCGCTGGAGCTTTTTGCATAAAATTTGATATGTTTAAAATTTATTTTTGTTACATTGAAGGAACACTCCAACTGTACAAATTTAAGGAAGAAAATGTTAAGATGGTATTAAAAAAGTTAAAAGTAAATAAAATTAAATTTTTTTAAAGTTTTTGAAGCTTTTTATTTTTAATAGTAAATAATAAAAACTGTTTCTTTATTTCTAACAAATTATATTCGAATTTGAAAAATGTATGTACAGATTTTTTTAAATATATAGAATAAAAAGTTTATATCAAAGAAACGTTATGCTTTTATGCAATTAAGAAAGCTTTAGGCGACTTAGTTCAGATGCAATAGTACATGTAAGTTTGGTTCGTAATACTTAAAACAATAAATTTAGGTAGACAATTTTCGTATAAAGGGTAAATTGATTATGAAAATTTTGTAAAAAAGCTCATTTTGTAAAAGCTTATAAAAAAGTTAAAACTGATCTAAAAATTGACGTCATTTGGAAAAGTTTAATTCTTCAAAATCTAAGACAATTTAAGGATACTACACTTAAACAAAATTTCTTAAATGGAACCAAACTTTTCACAAAAAGCTAATTTTATAATTTTATAAATTTAAAAATAAAAATAATTGTTTACATATTTCGAATAGATGAAGCTTAAAATAATTTCATTATTTGAATAAAATAGAAAAGTACAGCATTAAAGCATTGTTTTAGAAAGTTAAATAGGATGTGCTTTAAGTTTTAAAGGATCTTTAAATTTTTTAAATATTGGAGTTACTTGTTTTATTAATTATAACTCTGTTTAACTATTATATTAGCGGAATTATTCTAAATTTATAAACTTTAAAGTTTCTACTAAAGCTCTAAATCTATTATTTAACCATCTGGCAAATAACAACTTTAAATTAGAAAGTTTCCTGTAATAAAAACATTATTCAAATATAATACTGGTACTATTTTTATAAACTTTAAATTTAGGATAAATTGAATCTCTAAAAAGCTTTTTGAAGTAAGAAAGCTTTTGAAGATTTACAAATATTTTAAAATTAAGAAACCAAATGGTAATAATTTATTTAAAAAATCTAGTTTTATGTTGCTTTAGTTATTGTAACATTTAAAGCTCAGAATTTTGTGGTGGGAGCTTTTAGCAATAAATAGATATAATTAAATATTAAATCTAAATATAAAACTATTGATCAATTTTATCGGCTGCTTGTTTTAATTTAGAAATTTATTAACCAATCAAAGCGGAAAAGCTTTTTAAAATATGCAAAAGCTTTTCTTTTTATTATAAATTTATGAAAATAAATTTAATGGAATACTACATTAAGATGTTTTTTTTTGTGTTGAGTAGAAAATCATATGAAATTTAAACTTTTTCCTGAAAAATGGCTAAAAGCTGTAACTAGAGCTTTTAAAGTCAATTAGACCATAATAAAGCTTAATATACAAATTTGCAAAGTAATTCTAGTACAATAGAAGCAACAATTAAAGATAGTTTATAAATCCAATGAGTTTAAAAATTTTTTTTTAAAAGCTTTTAACACTTTGTAAATGTTTTTAAAAAAATTCAATAAAATGAATTTTCTATAGACTGAAATTCATTTTAATGTTTTTCGTGATTTTAAAGTTTTTTAAATTAAAAAGTTTAACAGTTTGTAAGAGCTTTTTCCAAAGATAGGGAAAGCTTTTTTTCACTTTTGGCAAGTTACACTAAAACTTTATAAAAGATTGTGTAACACAGAAATATTGTGCTTTTATTTCAATTCAAGAGCTTAATCTTTTGATTAAGAGCTTGTATTAAAAAAGATTAGAAAAAAACTATGCCTGATTAAACACTAACGAAATTGTAATTATATCTTCACTTAATAGGAACTTTAGTAAGTATTTTGCTACATAAAGAATTAAAGCTTTTGTTAAAAAGCTTAATTTATAAACTTTACTTCAAAACTATTTTTTTCGAATTATCAATGGCTTAAGTTAAAACTCATACCAAAACAAGTATACTTTTACATCCTGTGTTTTCTTGTTTTGAAGCTGTTAGAGCTTTTACTATTTAAAATAAATTAAAGAGCACTTATTTACGATAAATGCATTTTCATAATAGTGAAACATTTTAAACTTTTGTAACATTTTAGAGCCAGATAAAATGCTTTACTTTTATATAAAATTGAAAGCTTTTAGTAATCTTAAAAAAAACGATGTATGTGAAACTTTTTAGTAGTATTATTAATATTGCACAATAGCTAAAATGACTTAATACGTTTTGAGTAAATAACGCTCAAACTAAAAAAAAATTGCAAAACGTTTGCTTTAATTTCAATTTAAAAGCTTTAGAAAGAAAAAAGCTTACTATAAAAAAATTTAGATTGCAAGTAAAACTTAAAAAAGTCAAAATTTTTAACATGGAAAACTCTAAATTTTAGTAAATCACATTCAAAATTATGACTATCGACAACGAACTTTCATTCCCCTAAAATGGTAGTTCCAGTAGTTTCTAGAGCTTTTTAAAAATATTATATAGTTTAAAATTTATTTATAACACTACAATTTTACAAATCTAAGCAAACAAAATTTAAAGTGGTATTATAAATGAAGTTTTTAAATGTTAAGCTTTTATTTATCGAAAACTTCAATCGATGTTAAACTTAATTCGAAGATTATAATTAACTTAAACATGTTTCAAATTCATATTCCAAAGTAACAAAGCTTTATTTCGTTTATTCTAACAAAAGTTTGTTGGGAGTAAATTAAGATTTTTAATTTTCAAAAGTTCGTTAAAGCTTTTTGATTAATTTTAAATAATTAAAATATTTATGATTATATCTATCTTTAAGATTTGGAAGCGACAGATTATAATGAAATTTAGGTAAAGCATTTTTGTACAAATTGTAACTTGATTTATTAAGTTCAGGAAAAGCTTAAAAAGCTTACAATATAGCTTTAAAAAATTACAAAACTGTTAACGTTTAGTTTACTTAGCAAATTTAACGATACTGAACTTAAATTAAATTTTCGTAATTAGAACTTTTGTTATAAAAAAGCTTTAACTAAAATAATAACACTTTATTTATTTGTCAATTTATGTAAGATTGCTTTTAAAAGTTTTTTATGTTTTATGTAATACACCTAACTTATTATGAAAATAAAAAGCACAGAATTAAGAGCTTTTAACTTGTGAATTTGATACAAACCTTTAAAAATATCAATCTTAAGATAGTTTGCAAAGATTGCTTGTTTTAAGTTAAAACTTAGTTTCAAAACAAGAAAGACAAGCTTTTAAAAAACTGTAAAAGCTTTGATTTTAATTTTCTAATGTATCAAAGGACTAATACAGTTAAATTCCTTTTTTATTAACAAATTTACTAGAAAATAGCTTTAGGGTGTAAATGGAGCTTTTAAAATCTATTAAACAATTGAGTCAATTTTTGCTAGTTTTAAAACTGGTTGCATAAAATCTCAAACCACTTTGAAGAAATACTGCGAGCATTTCTAGATGGAAGCAACATGTATCAGAAGTAGTCGATCAGGAACTAGAAATATTTTTTTTTTCAATATAGCAAGAAATATAAAGCAATTCCAAATGACTGAACCATTTTAAAATCTTTCCACCGACACAAGGCTTGGGTACATTTGGTGTGTTTTGCTAAAATTCCAAATTACATTTCGTAAAGAACTAAGTGTATTCGCCATTGAAAAAAAAAACTTAATACTTATCATACAACCCCTATACAACATTGCTGTGCATATAAACTTGTTGAGCTTAAATATCGATGGTTATTTGAATCTTACATGTTGGATCATCGAAATAACAAAGAAATTATTAACCACGCATAACGTTAAAAAAAAATTGAATCATATGGCGACATAAAAACGTATCAAGTATATACTAGTATATACAAAACTATTCCAAATCAATCAATAATCGTACAGTATTACATCATACAAATTATAAATGATAAATAAATTGGATCAAAATTGATGAGTTTAGTAATTCGGCGGCAAAAAAACATATTATATTTTGTTTATGCGGGAGGGTTGGGGTGCTAATATACAATCGTATACAACATAATACTCCAATGTGTGAGGCTTCTAATTTCGAATATTTATGATATTCAATAACACGATATTGAAATGTAATTTGATAGGTTTTGTTTAGATTAACAATTAGAATCATTTGATATTGTATAAGAGGTGTTTAGACAAAACATATATAATACAGCATGTGTGTGTGTATGTGTTTATATAAGTGCGCGATCGATGGTATATATTTCTACATAATAAAAAAAAAAAATCGATATATGTCTAATGATAAATAAATAAATGTATATTAATACAAAATATACGTTGGTAAACATCTTTTGTTGATACTTGACACAGTAGAAAATTAGGAGAGGGAGAGGAGACATTTTCCATTTACTAAAATTAACGAGATAAGAAATTTTGTTACTAAAAATAAATTCTTAGCCTTTTGTTCTTGCGGTTACCATAACCTTAACATATATTTTGGTCAAGGTATGGGTACTTATTATCGTCAAATTGGTAGCTAACTAGCTGAAAACCACTGCACAAATTTGAAAATTGAGGTCAAATAAATTATTGTGGAATAAATTTAAACGAAACCAAAAAAAAAATATTTTTTGTGTCAATTTACATAAATTACAAGATGAATTTTAAGTGGATATATATATATATATATATATATATATATATATATATATATATATATATATATATATATATATATATATATTTCTATATATATATATATATATATATATATATATATATATATATATATATATATATATATATATATATATATTTCTATATATATATATATATATATATATATATATATATATATATATATATATATATATATATATATATATATATATATATATATGCGGCGCAAGTCGATGTTTTATTGGGCCCTTCGGACTGAGATACTTTCTCCACGTCAAATCGGTCATTTTCTTTGGCTTTGGTTACAATGTATGGCACTAGATACTTTGCGTCAAGCTTTGAACCACTATTAAATTGTGTTCTCTTAATTAACACATAATCGCCTTCAGTGTATTGCTTCCCTTTCTTCCTTTTTCAATAGTACGATTCTCTATTTTCGTCTTGGACGATTGCGATGTTAAGTTTTGCGGTTTCTCTCATCTCCACCCAGCCATCGTCGAATACACGGGCTGTCTCTTGCTCCAAGATTTTTCATAGATCGATGTCGTCTCTCTTTCTCATTTTTACGCCCAGAAGTAGCTCAAAAGGTGACATCTTGATACTACGCTGAAATGAGTTATTCAGAAACCTCTGTAATCTATCCGTGAATTTGTACCAATCCTCTTGGTTATTATTGCACAACTTCACGAGCGCGAGAAATACTGTATGAAAAAACCCTCTCCACTTGTTTATTTTTAGTAGGCACACCAGCTGGTTTAAGAAGTTAAAAAATCGGTTTAAGTTCTGTTTGTCTTCTTTTTGTGCAGCTTTAATTCGACTTATTACGGCATCAATAATGGGTAGAACAATCGGGCACATCTACATGACGCATTCTGGTGCCTGGGCGATGTTCTAGTTTAAAGCTAAATTCTTGCATTAAATGAGCCCATCCTGCAACTCTCGCACTAAGTTCCTTCCGCTCCATTGTCCCCTTGAACGCTGCGCAATCAGTAATAATTTTGAAGTTCAGGCCCAATAAGTACACGCGCAGTTTTTTCAATGCAGCAACAATTGCAAGTACCTCCAGCTCATAAATGCTGTAGTTTTTTTGACTCTTCGAAGTCTTCTTGCTCTAGAAAAATATTGGATGCATGCTGCCACCTTCTTCAGGTCTTTGTAGCAATTCGGCGTCAAGTTCACAGTTACTAGCGTCAGTATGCAGCTCAGTTTCCGCTTTTAATGAATATAAGTTCAACACTGGATAATTTGCCAAAATGGATTTCAACTTTTAAAGTCGAAATCTTTTCTCAAGTCACCTGTCTATTTGATCCTCGATAAGTGGCAATGGAAATCTATTTCGTACCATGATACTGTTCAGCCTTCGGTAGTCCACACAAAGACTATGGGGCTTGCATACTCAGATTGGCGATGTCTAATCACCCCTTCATTCGGCTATTCATCTACCTGATTTTTAACGATCTCCGTTTCAAGTGGTGACAACCGTTTTGATTTACAAGCAATTGGTTTTTTATCAGTTAGCTCAATATGCATTTTTATATTTGAACTTCGCGTCCTTTTCTCTGGATTGTAGTTTACTACCAATAAATGCACTTCTTCCAAACAGCACAGATAAAAGTCGAAAGTCAAAACGGCGATTGACAATATTTCAGAGCTTTGCTAGCTACCGGACCTCAAACATCCTTTGTTACGGAAGAATGTTTCCAGCGACTCGAACTTAAGAAGACTAATGGTCGAATATTGATTCAAGGGCTTAATGATGTTACCACAGTAGTGTCTAAAGGAGTTGCAACGATTCAAATCAAATCTTGATTTAGTGAAAATACTTACAAAACCATTGCGAAGGTACTCATAGTTCCAAAAATATCGTCATATCAACCCACAGTCAAAGAACTGAATATTTGCAGAGCTGAAGACGGTAGATATATAGTCAGTCTACCTTTTAAAAATGATGAATAAAACGATTGTCCAATTTGGAAAAGCGAGAGCAGCTCAACCACCAAACTCCGGGTTGTCTTTGATGGCGTGACAAAAACAACGAATGGAAAATCTTTGAATGACCAATTAGCACTGGGACCAGCCGTATAATCCTTTTTGGTGGACTTATTACATCGATTTCGGACACATAAAATCGTCTTCACAGCCGACATTGAGAAGATGTTTCGGCAAATTTGGGTCGACACAAAGGACACAGAATTTCAAAAAATTCTTTGGAGAACGGAACCTGAAGAAGAACTGCATATCTACGGGCTGTTAACGATTACTCATGGTACGAAATCTGCTCCTTTTTTAGAGACGCAAACTTTAAATCAACTTGCATCAGACTACCAAGGCGAATTTTCCGAGGCTGCAGAAGTGCTTAAACGAGACTTTTACGTCGATGACCTCATGTCGGGCACAAATAATGTCGAGGATGCTAAAAGGATTGTTCAATATCTAATTTGTCTGTTGGAAAAAGGAGGATTCAACCTTCACAAGTGGGCCTCCAATAGTCCCGAACTTATGCGTAATATCCCTGAATCCAACAAAGAAGTAACACTCATGAATTTCGAGAATTAAAATTAGAATACGGTGGATCTGCAAGGATTTGCAGACGCCTCAAAGTTGGCTTACGCAGCTATAATTTATAGTCGAACGAAAACAGAAAACGGGTATAAAATCAATATCGTTACGGCAAAGACAAAAGTAGCACCAATTAAAACTATCAGCATTCCACGGTTGGAGTTTTGTGCTGCAGTATTATTAACTAAGCTACTGATATCAGTGTTGAATACATTCAAGGATCAACTAGTTGTCAAATACATGTTATGGACCGATTCGACGATTGTGCTGAACTGGATATCGTCATGCCCACGGAAATGGCAGACCTATGTAGCTAATAGGGTAACATTCATTCTACAACAAACCAAGCGTAGCCAGTGGAGTTATACACCATCAGGCGACAACCCAGCTGACTGCGCCCCTTCATGGCTTATTTCCGGAGGAATTAGTAACCTACGATTTATTGTGGAATGATCTTCATTGCCTAAAGAAAAGCGAATTATACTGGCAAAGTCAGAAAAAACTCAATTCGGAATTTCCGGAGACGGCACTGAAAGAAGAGAAGAAGAATTCGATTATATTGTTGAACGTACAAGACCACAATTGGCTATCTGGCCTTATTGAACGATGTTCGAAATTTTCGAAATAGATATTCGTACTTGTTCGAATTATCATATTATTTCGGAAAAAATCAGCAAGCAGTGTGGATGCGGAATTAGAATTCTTACAACAAAACAACGAAGCGAAAGGCGACGCATTCAATTTAATCATTCAAAAGTGCAAGTGAGGGTCCGACACTTTTGATGGCAATACTAAAACAAAATCACAACATCCTGAGAGGTAAAACTGAAATTCGACGACTGATTAGGCAGTGTATCAAGTGCACCCGTTTAAAGGCGCAACAACAGCAGCAACATGGGTCAGCTAGGCCGGTCCAGAGTGTCATACCATCGAACATTATTCACCACAGGAGTGGATTATGCTGGGCCACTATATATCAAGGCATCACGTTTGCGAGGTGTTAAAACTATAAAAGCTTACCTGGCACTTTTCATTTGTATGGCCACAAAGACAGTACATCTGGAGTTGGTGGATGATATGACCACTGAGGCATTTTTGGGAGCTCTGCGACGATTCCATGCACGGCTGGGAATATGTGGACACATTTATAGTGACAATGGTTCCAATTTTGTTGGCGCCCAAAAAGTTTTACAAAAATGTGTGAATATGGTAGAGAAAGACGAAAGCATATTGAGAAAAAAGTCACAAACACCAAAAGTGTCACTATGTCAAGTCACCAAAAGTGATATTATCATCAAAAATAATAAAGTACAGAAACCGTAGCAAAATGACTAAATACTGCCAATAGAAGTGATATTGGCAAGAAGATGCAAGCATCTATATGTTGTACTTGGAGTTAAAAAATATTTTCTTAACGTGCTCCGAGCTCATTTAAGACACACGCGTTTTCCCTGTTAACAAGTCGTTAATACTTTCATATTTTAGGTGCAGAAGTCAACCTTTTTTAAAGATTCGTAAGAATAAAAATTTACCAACATGAAACGTCAAAATCTTCACCAGCAACTACAAACCAACTATACTTAAGTTTTAAGCTAAAAGTGGAAATGCTGCTTTGAAAATTTGGTCAATGTTAATTTACTAGAGATGTCAGAAAGAAATTTACAGAACTTCGTGATATTTTTTAAACTAAATTTTGAAGGCCCTTTATTTCCATGTAATATTTTTCTATGTGAAAAATACCATAAAAGATGTAGGTCTTAGTCAAAAAAATGATACTTTATCGTTTTTCACTTTTATAAGGAATAAGATCCCGCAATAAAAATGATAGGTTGCCATTTTACAAAACAAAATGACCTTGAAATAACCTTGAATATTTTTACTAAATAAGCTTATATTTCCTTTGGAATCTGTAAATGTTTTTGAATTACTTTCTTGTTTTATTTAAATGGTTCCCTCTATCCTTTTATAATTTATATATAAATGCAGTACCGTAAAATTGACCACTTCCGTAAGATATCCACCTCCCTAACTTTTATTGTTTTCTAAAATCATACGAGATTGAAGATGTGTTCATATAAAAATAACTTTACAAATTGATATGGACATGGGCATGGAACATATGGTATGATAAATGGATGACTCGACAGCTACAAAAATTGCAATAACATTATCCAAAATATTCTTTGTGGGGAATAAAATGAAGAAACGGGTCATGAAGTAGAAATGTTGCAAATAACGAAATATTGGCTAAAGAATTAGACTAGGAATTAATAGAAGGGCGAACGAAACTAAAAGTGAAGCAAAAAAGGCCTTTCAAAATTAAAAAAATATTCGCTTAAAACTGGAAGTGTGAAAATGTTAAAGGAAGTTTCAAAACTAATATATATATATATATATATATATATATATATATATATATATATATATATATATATATATAATATATATATAGTTTTGTGATAAACAACCTTGAGTGAAGTTCATAAAACTATAATTTGATAACTAGGTTATTAGTCTTATACTAGAAACAAACATTTCTTTGAAGGGATTTCTAAACATTGCCTCCTTTTGGAACAATACCGGAACCTAAACCTTAATATTTCCCAGTTCGTAGAAAATTAAAAATTTAATAGTGTATAAAATTAATTAATTCGTTACAATCTCTTTTGCGGATTAAATCACTCCCAACTATTTCGCAGTCCTCCGCCGTCAATTCAGGAAGTAAAAACATATGTCTAGTAGGTTACTAGAAAAATCTCAAGTTGAAAAAAAAACAAATTAAAAACGTAAATTAAATTCCACTCCAATTATTTCATTTAATTAACTCAAACAAAACATTTATCTTACTCGCATTACGAAGCACATCATCTACATACGTATAACGTATCTCCCTTATAAGATATATGAGATCTATTAAGATTTAACAGTTTGTATGACAATAATAATAACAACAACAAAAAAACGAAGACAAATACTATATGATAATTTAATTCAATTGTCTAAAATTACAATAGCAACATCGAGATAAGTCGAGATGAAACCAAGCGAGAAAAGATTTTTCTTTTATTAATTTGTTGACAACAATACACTAATTAAATTGTAGACTTTAATTAATTTAATAATTTCATTAAAAAAAAATCAACATTCTGTGAATTTATTTGATACGATGGAAATAGTATTTCCGTATTTCTTATTTTTTTTTTTCAAGATTATCTTGAAAGGTTTATAAAAACAAAATTAAAACGAGTTTAAAACTTTTCAATGATTCTTAACACGGTAACAGAATAAGACGATGATAATTTGAAAAAAAAAACTTGTTTTTCAATTTCGTGAACTAAATTAAAATTTTGTTTAAGAAGTACATAAATTAGTTCATCGTTAGACCAAACGTAAAATCACAAATAACTATACACAGATAATTAGCCTCATATACATTTCGATGTAGTTACTCAAAATCGAAGTATATGAAGTTTTAAATGTCAATAATTGTCATTTTAAAAAGATTTCCATTTCAGCGTTTGCAATACGTTCCAACGGTGTGCAAAATACACTTTAACTTTGCTAATGTTCTAGAAAACGGTAGTTTTTTGTAATAAAATATAATTAAATTATTATATTATTATATTATTATATTATTATATTATTATATTATTATATTATTATATTATTATATTATTATATTATTATATTACTATATTATTATATTATTATATTATTATATTATTATATTATTATATTATTATATTATTATATTATTATATTATTATATTATTATATTATTATATTATTATATTATTATATTATTATATTATTATATTATTATATTATTATATTATTATATTATTATATTATTATATTACTATATTATTATATTATTATATTATTATATTATTATATTATTATATTATTATATTATTATATTATTATATTATTATATTATTATATTATTATATTATTATATTATTATATTATTATATTATTATATTATTATATTATTATATTATTATATTATTATATTATTATATTATTATATTATTATATTATTATATTATTATATTATTATATTATTATATTATTATATTATTATATTATTATATTATTATATTATTATATTATTATATTATTATATTATTATATTATTATATTATTATATTATTATATTATTATATTATTATATTATTATATTATTATATTATTATATTATTATATTATTATATTATTATATTATTATATTATTATATTATTATATTATTATATTATTATATTATTATATTATTATATTATTATATTATTATATTATTATATTATTATATTATTATATTATTATATTATTATATTATTATATTATTATATTATTATATTATTATATTATTATATTATTATATTATTATATTATTATATTATTATATTATTATATTATTATATTATTATATTATTATATTATTATATTATTATATTATTATATTATTATATTATTATATTATTATATTATTATATTATTATATTATTATATTATTATATTATTATATTATTATATTATTATATTATTATATTATTATATTATTATATTATTATATTATTATATTATTATATTATTATATTATTATATTATTATATTATTATATTATTATATTATTATATTATTATATTATTATATTATTATATTATTATATTATTATATTATTATATTATTATATTATTATATTATTATATTATTATATTATTATATTATTATATTATTATATTATTATATTATTATATTATTATATTATTATATTATTATATTATTATATTATTATATTATTATATTATTATATTATTATATTATTATTGTATAAATGTAATTTGTAATATGCAGTGTTGCTCCAGATGGTGTAATTAATTCAAATTTGATTGGATTAACTTAATTTTCCAAACGGACACGATTTAAAATGAAACAACTCGTCGTGATCAATTTAACACCTTTATGACTATTTATTTATATTCAAACTAAGTGCTGTTCACTAGTCGGCTACTGTTTTAACAATAATAATTCTAGAAGAAATTTATGATTTTTAACATTTTTTATAGTACTGTAATATTATGCAACAACAATGCAAATGCATTCCAATCAGTCACCTATACATAAATCTGATTGGAATCTAATTAGATTATACGCATGACGCTCCACCTGCATTAAATGTTATTTATTTTGTGCGTATTGGTTGTGAAATAAAATAAACATAGTAATCTAACTGAAATTGACATTGCATACAAAACAATAATAATGCAATGTCATGACGCCAAATACAAATTGTGAGTACATATACTTAATAATAATTATATAAAATTGAAGTTTCTTTGACTAATAATAATGATAATTATGCCGGACTAGCGACCTATACAGCTTTTATTTTAGGATGTGAATGTTTCTGGACATACTCCCCGCGTTGAATCGTCAGATTCTATGATTGGAAGGCGGCAAACTTGGTTTATTGACCTTTTCAACACTCCATCAGCCGTCTTTACTTGCACAACACGAACGTTACCGTCGTTCCCAGGATACAGCTGAATGATTTTTCCCAATAACCACTGTGCTGGTGGTAAATTGGTATTTTGGATAATTACAATGTCATTTATCTTCAAATTGTGATGTTTGATTTGCCACTTAGATCTCGATTGCAGGGATGTTAAATATTCAATTTTCCAACGTTTCCAGAATTGCTCATGTATTTTTTTAACAATATCCCAACGTGAATGTGTAGTTAATTTTGATTCTGGAAGCTCGATGATTTGCTTCATGTGTCTGCCGATTAATATGTGCGCAGGTGTCAGGTAATCTAATTCATCCTCAGAATTAGACGAACAAATCGGCCTAGAATTAAGTACCCCTTCAATTTGTGTGACAAGAGTAGTGAATTCCTCCAACGTCAGAATGTGTTCGCCGACTGTTCTTTGCAGATGGACTTTGGCGGATTTTACAGCGCTCTCCCATAAACCACCTTGATGCGGAGCTGCTGGTGGTATGAAACGGAATTCAATATTGTTTTTCAGCAGATGGTCGGATATTTCTTTCGAGTGTTGACTTATAATATCGTAAATTGCTTTCAGGTTATTTTTTGCTCCGACGAAGTTTGTTCCGTTGTCACAATAAATTGTATGACATAAACCGCGTCGAGCTACGAATCGCTTGAGTGCCCCTATGAATGAATCAGACGTTAAATTCATACATACTTCTATGTGTAATGCGTGGGTGGTAAAGCAAACGAACACACATAGGTAAGCTTTGCTGGGAATTGCTCCACGTCTTCGAACTGCGTGAATTTTAAAGGGACCGCAGAAATCTACTCCTACTGCCGCGAATGGAAAGGTAGGCTGAACTCGATCATGGGGTAATTGCCCCATTATTTGCTGGCTCATCTTTGGTTGTTGTCTTGCACATTTGATGCACTGCCGGAATACCTTTTTTGCAACATCTTTACCTCTAATGACCCAAT
The DNA here is from genome assembly GCA_963556175.1 of Tipula confusa. Classification (NCBI taxonomy): domain Eukaryota; kingdom Metazoa; phylum Arthropoda; class Insecta; order Diptera; family Tipulidae; genus Tipula; species Tipula confusa. The sequence continues at coordinate 174,156,185 of OY744476.1, read as the reverse complement.
AATTTTGCCGGACCAGACTCATTAATAAATTTACGCCAGGATGGTTATTCTCGTTATGGATATGGTAAGTTATTAATGTTGATAAACGATTTTTGCTGGACAAAATTACCGGATGCTTTGCGTTGTATGGTAATGCCGAATTATCCAACCTTCCCCCAACTCGTATGACTTGGGCATCATCATGAAACGGATTCAATGGTCTCATTTTGCTTCGATTTGGCATTGGCTTACCATTCAATAACGCATTATATTCTTCTGGGAAATCTGACATCTGTACCCTTCGGAATAGGATTTGGTTGGCCAACTGAATCTCTGATATCGTCAATGCTCCGATTCGTCGAATTCCTTTAAATTTAGATGCTCTACAATTATTAAAAAAACGGTAAATATAAGCTAATGTTTTTTGTAATTTAAAAAAATTGGAAAATCTATTTATCAGATCGTGTACAATATCTGATTTGCAGTTCTCTTTAACGGTTGCAACACTGTGGACCAGCAGTGTAGTCGTACGCTCTTCGGTAGTTGGTGGAATGACCGGTTGGTTTGGCCAGTTCTCTGCACCTTGACATAACCATTCTGGTCCCTTCCACCAAAATTCGTTTGTTGAAATATCGTGATAAGTTTTACCGCGAGTTGCATAATCTGCAGGATTATGCTTCGAAGGAACATGTCTCCAAACGCTTCTGTTATGTTCATCTATGATCTCGGACGTACGGTTGGCAACAAATGTCGTCCATCGTCGTGGCTGGCTTGATAGCCAATCGAGTACTATTCTCGAATCTGTCCATAGTGTGACGGAAGATATTTCCAAATTCAGCATGCCTACAATCTGTTTCGTTATTCGGCTTAACAATACTGCTCCCATTAACTCCAATCTGGGCAAGCTAATTTGTTTTAGTGGGGCTACCTTGGATTTTGAACAAACCAAGTGAGTTTCAACCCCTTTGTCGGTTTCAGTTCTTGCGTAAATGACGGCTGCGTAGGCCCACTTGCTGGCATCACAAAATCCATGGATACTGACTGTCTTTGTGGTGGCTATCCACCTTTGAACTTCGATTTTCGACATTCCGCTTAAATCGTTTCTAATTTTGATCCATTCTGATTTTGTATCGCTTGGCAATTCGTCATCCCACTCTAACCTTTGCAACCACAGCTTCTGGAATAATATCTTGATCCGAATCGTAACGGGAGATATTAATCCTAGAGGATCAAAAATCCTGCTTGCCTCGGATAACAAAGTTCTTTTCGTGTGGACATTGAGCGGATTAATATCGACTTCGAAAATAAATTTGTCGGTCGTAGAATCCCATGCTATCCCCAATAATTTAATGGACTCTTCGTGGTTCGATAGCTGCTTTATGTTATCGGTCTCATGTTGATGGATTTCTTCTCGGATTAACCTGTGGTTTGAGGACATTTTTCGGAGGTTAAATCCTCCAGAGCTTAAAATACGAATAATATTGCCCTTTAATTCTTGCAGTTGTGGTAAAGTAGTCGCACCAGTCATCAAATCATCAACATAGATGTCCTTTTCGATGGCACGGGATGTTTCTGCTGATTCATTTGAACTCGGACGAGCCAGCTCCATCAAACATCTGGTGGCCATAAATGACGCCGAAGCTGTACCGTACGTAACCGTATTTAGAGCGTAAGGTTTGATGCGTTGTTGCTCATCTCGCCATAATATTATTTGGTGCCTGGTATCATCTTTATGAATACCCACCTGGCGATACATTTTTTCGATATCGCCGACAAGTACGTATCGATGCTGCCGAAAACGTAACAAAATTTCGAATAAACTAGATTGAATAGAAGGACCGATCATCAGTTTTTCGTTTAGGGAAGATTTACCATGGCATTTTGCAGAGGCGTCGAATACAACCCTTAATTTAGTAGTGAGGCTACTCTCTTTTTTTACTCCATGGTGGGGTAGAATATACATTTTTTGCAGATCTGCTGGATTTATGTCGAACTCGGTCATGTGACCCAGATCCTGGTACTCCTTCATAAAATTTGTGTAAAGCGTTTGAAATTCTGCATCTGCCCGAAATCTCCTCTCCATGGCTATTAACCTAGATCGCGCTATTTGATAGGTCTGACTTATTTCCTTCTTGTTTTCCTTGAAAGGAAGCTTGGTAATAAATCGGCCTTCTCTTGTCCTAGATGTCGTAGTTTGGAACCATTGTTCACAGATTTCTTCCTCTTCCGTATATCTAGGTTTTGTTTCTGCCACCTCCTCGATTTCCCAAAATCTACGAAGCGTTTCGTCGATGTTCATTACTGTGGTGAACGATTTAATTGACTCTGCTGCAGAAGTATCTCGATGTATACCGCCAATTACCCACCCTAATTTAGTATTCTGGGCCATAAGATTGCTAGTACCAATTTTCTTTCGGCCATCATCCCAAATGTCAAAAATGATATCAGCCCCTAGCAAAATGTCGATTATCGCGGGTTTATGAAAATATGGATCTGCTAATTCAATCCCCTCCAACGTATTTAATTGACTGATATTTACTTGATTAGCTGGCAGCGACGATGTTATTTTGGAAATGATATATACTTTTATCAATGCCATTGGTTTATCGCAGAAACGTGATGTAAAATTAATTTGGGTCACTCCATGTGATTTACCCGCACCCGATTGCCCAATTCCTGTTATGAGCGTCCTTCCATTAGTACGTGGTAAGCCCAATTTTTGTACAAAAGCTTCGGTTACAAACGAAGCTTGAGAAGCAGTATCTAGTAGCGCCCTGCAAGGTCTGCGTATACCGTTGCTGTCGATGGCATTTATTATAGCGGTCGGTAGAATAGCTATTTCATTCGATTTGTCTGCTTGCGCTTGATAATTGTACAAAGTACAGTACGATGTTGATTCCGTAACATTGGAGACCGATTCACAAACTGCTGCTGCATTGGCTTTAGCCGGCAGATTCTCATCACTGTGAAGTAGAGAATGATGTTTGCGCGTACATCGTCGGCACTTACCTCTGGCTCTGCAATCGTACACGATATGGTTTGAGTTGAAGCAGTTAAAGCATCTTTTGTGCTTTCCCAAAAAGCTCTTGCGTTCTTCTACGGAGATTCCTTTAAATTTATCGCAATCGATTAGCTTGTGATCGCTTATGTTGCAGGCGATGCACGTCGAATTCGTTATTGTCGTGAAAGCTCTTTTTTGATGAGGTTGTGCGGTTGGTTTCACTGGTCGTATTTGATCACACCTCAAAGTCTCAAGAGCATCGATTCTTTTGCCGAGAAAATCGAACAGCATTTTTACTGTCGGGTATTCGTCTTCTGTTGTCTTTTGGGCCCACAGACTTCTAGTTTCACCGTCGAGTTTTTGCAATATTAGATATATCAGCCACGGATCTCTGCACTCAGCCTGTTCGCTCAATGCTCTCAGGCCACGAACCACCTCGTCAGATGTGTCTAAGAGTTTTCTAATGCCATCTGAACTAGCCGCAGTTACGTTGGGTTGCTCGATAAATTTTCGGATAAAAACGTTTATGGTATGACGCTTTCGATTATACCTTTGCGTTAATTTTTGTAACGCCTCGCAGTAATTCGCTTCGGTAATTTTAAAATGCTTGACGAGTGAATAGGCATCTCCTTTAAGCAGGCCGACCAAATATTGGAACTTCTGCACGGCTGGAATTGTTTCGTTTTCATGAATGCTGGATGAAAATATATCGAAAAAACTCTGCCATTCTGTGTAGTCTCCGGAAAAATGAGGAATCTGGAGTTTTGCGAGTTTAATGGCTGGAACAGCACTTCCGACGGTTGCATTCATGGAGTTGTCTGCCCTCACTGTTGTGTCATGAACCCCTCGTAAACGTATGCTTTCGTTAAGCTTCGCCACTGCAGCGAAATACTGATCTTCGGCTTCCATTAATCGAGACTCTTCTTCATGATTGGTTGCAAAAATTTCTGCTTCAACTTGCCCAAACTTTGTGAGCAACTCATGAGCTCGGCTTGCCTTTAATCGTAATTCATCTATGGTTTCGGAAGAATTGACCGTTAATTTCTTTGCAAATTTAGCAAGTCTGGCTAACGCTAATTCGTACGACGCACGTTGTTTTTTCAATGATTCCATTATAGCCTCGAACTGTTCTAATAAAATTATATCACTTGCACTAATTTAAACTAGATTCACTTAATTCACTTGTATTGTTCATGCACCGTATAAAGCGAATTTTTAAAGTGGAGATGAGCAATAAGAAGCCGTTTTAATTTGTGGCTTGATAATTTCCGAACTTTTGCACACAATTTTACTAGCAATTAAAAAGTAAACTATGGTGCTTACAAAATATGGCTTGTACTTATCTGTGTTCAGTTACACGTGCTGTGACTTCTATGTTCTGGAACGTTGCTGCGTCTTGCTGGTTTATGATTTTTACAAAAATGTGGTTGCTACACGTCTAGCATCCGGCTCGAAGGACCATTTGTATAAATGTAATTTGTAATATGCAGTGTTGCTCCAGATGGTGTAATTAATTCAAATTTGATTGGATTAACTTAATTTTCCAAACGGACACGATTTAAAATGAAACAACTCGTCGTGATCAATTTAACACCTTTATGACTATTTATTTATATTCAAACTAAGTGCTGTTCACTAGTCGGCTACTGTTTTAACAATAATAATTCTAGAAGAAATTTATGATTTTTAACATTTTTTATAGTACTGTAATATTATGCAACAACAATGCAAATGCATTCCAATCAGTCACCTATACATAAATCTGATTGGAATCTAATTAGATTATACGCATGACGCTCCACCTGCATTAAATGTTATTTATTTTGTGCGTATTGGTTGTGAAATAAAATAAACATAGTAATCTAACTGAAATTGACATTGCATACAAAACAATAATAATGCAATGTCATGACGCCAAATACAAATTGTGAGTACATATACTTAATAATAATTATATAAAATTGAAGTTTCTTTGACTAATAATAATGATAATTATGCCGGACTAGCGACCTATACAGCTTTTATTTTAGGATGTGAATGTTTCTGGACAATTATATTATTATATTATTATATTATTATATTATTATATTATTATATTATTATATTATTATATTATTATATTATTATATTATTATATTATTATATTATTATATTATTATATTATTATATTATTATATTATTATATTATTATATTATTATATTATTATATTATTATATTATTATATTATTATATTATTATATTATTATATTATTATATTATTATATTATTATATTATTATATTATTATATTATTATATTATTATATTATTATATTATTATATTATTATATTATTATATTATTATATTATTATATTATTATATTATTATATTATTATATTATTATATTATTATATTATTATATTATTATATTATTATATTATTATATTATTATATTATTATATTATTATATTATTATATTATTATATTATTATATTATTATATTATTATATTATTATATTATTATATTATTATATTATTATATTATTATATTATTATATTATTATATTATTATATTATTATATTATTATATTATTATATTATTATATTATTATATTATTATATTATTATATTATTATATTATTATATTATTATATTATTATATTATTATATTATTATATTATTATATTATTATATTATTATATTATTATATTATTATATTATTATATTATTATATTATTATATTATTATATTATTATATTATTATATTATTATATTATTATATTATTATATTATTATATTATTATATTATTATATTATTATATTATTATATTATTATATTATTATATTATTATATTATTATATTATTATATTATTATATTATTATATTATTATATTATTATATTATTATATTATTATATTATTATATTATTATATTATTATATTATTATATTATTATATTATTATATTATTATATTATTATATTATTATATTATTATATTATTATATTATTATATTATTATATTATTATATTATTATATTATTATATTATTATATTATTATATTATTATATTATTATATTATTATATTATTATATTATTATATTATTATATTATTATATTATTATATTATTATATTATTATATTATTATATTATTATATTATTATATTATTATATTATTATATTATTATATTATTATATTATTATATTATTATATTATTATATTATTATATTATTATATTATTATATTATTATATTATTATATTATTATATTATTATATTATTATATTATTATATTATTATATTATTATATTATTATATTATTATATTATTATATTATTATATTATTATATTATTATATTATTATATTATTATATTATTATATTATTATATTATTATATTATTATATTATTATATTATTATATTATTATATTATTATATTATTATATTATTATATTATTATATTATTATATTATTATATTATTATATTATTATATTATTATATTATTATATTATTATATTATTATATTATTATATTATTATATTATTATATTATTATATTATTATATTATTATATTATTATATTATTATATTATTATATTATTATATTATTATATTATTATATTATTATATTATTATATTATTATATTATTATATTATTATATTATTATATTATTATATTATTATATTATTATATTATTATATTATTATATTATTATATTATTATATTATTATATTATTATATTATTATATTATTATATTATTATATTATTATATTATTATATTATTATATTATTATATTATTATATTATTATATTATTATATTATTATATTATTATATTATTATATTATTATATTATTATATTATTATATTATTATATTATTATATTATTATATTATTATATTATTATATTATTATATTATTATATTATTATATTATTATATTATTATATTATTATATTATTATATTATTATATTATTATATTATTATATTATTATATTATTATATTATTATATTATTATATTATTATATTATTATATTATTATATTATTATATTATTATATTATTATATTATTATATTATTATATTATTATATTATTATATTATTATATTATTATATTATTATATTATTATATTATTATATTATTATATTATTATATTATTATATTATTATATTATTATATTATTATATTATTATATTATTATATTATTATATTATTATATTATTATATTATTATATTATTATATTATTATATTATTATATTATTATATTATTATATTATTATATTATTATATTATTATATTATTATATTATTATATTATTATATTATTATATTATTATATTATTATATTATTATATTATTATATTATTATATTATTATATTATTATATTATTATATTATTATATTATTATATTATTATATTATTATATTATTATATTATTATATTATTATATTATTATATTATTATATTATTATATTATTATATTATTATATTATTATATTATTATATTATTATATTATTATATTATTATATTATTATATTATTATATTATTATATTATTATATTATTATATTATTATATTATTATATTATTATATTATTATATTATTATATTATTATATTATTATATTATTATATTATTATATTATTATATTATTATATTATTATATTATTATATTATTATATTATTATATTATTATATTATTATATTATTATATTATTATATTATTATATTATTATATTATTATATTATTATATTATTATATTATTATATTATTATATTATTATATTATTATATTATTATATTATTATATTATTATATTATTATATTATTATATTATTATATTATTATATTATTATATTATTATATTATTATATTATTATATTATTATATTATTATATTATTATATTATTATATTATTATATTATTATATTATTATATTATTATATTATTATATTATTATATTATTATATTATTATATTATTATATTATTATATTATTATATTATTATATTATTATATTATTATATTATTATATTATTATATTATTATATTATTATATTATTATATTATTATATTATTATATTATTATATTATTATATTATTATATTATTATATTATTATATTATTATATTATTATATTATTATATTATTATATTATTATATTATTATATTATTATATTATTATATTATTATATTATTATATTATTATATTATTATATTATTATATTATTATATTATTATATTATTATATTATTATATTATTATATTATTATATTATTATATTATTATATTATTATATTATTATATTATTATATTATTATATTATTATATTATTATATTATTATATTATTATATTATTATATTATTATATTATTATATTATTATATTATTATATTATTATATTATTATATTATTATATTATTATATTATTATATTATTATATTATTATATTATTATATTATTATATTATTATATTATTATATTATTATATTATTATATTATTATATTATTATATTATTATATTATTATATTATTATATTATTATATTATTATATTATTATATTATTATATTATTATATTATTATATTATTATATTATTATATTATTATATTATTATATTATTATATTATTATATTATTATATTATTATATTATTATATTATTATATTATTATATTATTATATTATTATATTATTATATTATTATATTATTATATTATTATATTATTATATTATTATATTATTATATTATTATATTATTATATTATTATATTATTATATTATTATATTATTATATTATTATATTATTATATTATTATATTATTATATTATTATATTATTATATTATTATATTATTATATTATTATATTATTATATTATTATATTATTATATTATTATATTATTATATTATTATATTATTATATTATTATATTATTATATTATTATATTATTATATTATTATATTATTATATTATTATATTATTATATTATTATATTATTATATTATTATATTATTATATTATTATATTATTATATTATTATATTATTATATTATTATATTATTATATTATTATATTATTATATTATTATATTATTATATTATTATATTATTATATTATTATATTATTATATTATTATATTATTATATTATTATATTATTATATTATTATATTATTATATTATTATATTATTATATTATTATATTATTATATTATTATATTATTATATTATTATATTATTATATTATTATATTATTATATTATTATATTATTATATTATTATATTATTATATTATTATATTATTATATTATTATATTATTATATTATTATATTATTATATTATTATATTATTATATTATTATATTATTATATTATTATATTATTATATTATTATATTATTATATTATTATATTATTATATTATTATATTATTATATTATTATATTATTATATTATTATATTATTATATTATTATATTATTATATTATTATATTATTATATTATTATATTATTATATTATTATATTATTATATTATTATATTATTATATTATTATATTATTATATTATTATATTATTATATTATTATATTATTATATTATTATATTATTATATTATTATATTATTATATTATTATATTATTATATTATTATATTATTATATTATTATATTATTATATTATTATATTATTATATTATTATATTATTATATTATTATATTATTATATTATTATATTATTATATTATTATATTATTATATTATTATATTATTATATTATTATATTATTATATTATTATATTATTATATTATTATATTATTATATTATTATATTATTATATTATTATATTATTATATTATTATATTATTATATTATTATATTATTATATTATTATATTATTATATTATTATATTATTATATTATTATATTATTATATTATTATATTATTATATTATTATATTATTATATTATTATATTATTATATTATTATATTATTATATTATTATATTATTATATTATTATATTATTATATTATTATATTATTATATTATTATATTATTATATTATTATATTATTATATTATTATATTATTATATTATTATATTATTATATTATTATATTATTATATTATTATATTATTATATTATTATATTATTATATTATTATATTATTATATTATTATATTATTATATTATTATATTATTATATTATTATATTATTATATTATTATATTATTATATTATTATATTATTATATTATTATATTATTATATTATTATATTATTATATTATTATATTATTATATTATTATATTATTATATTATTATATTATTATATTATTATATTATTATATTATTATATTATTATATTATTATATTATTATATTATTATATTATTATATTATTATATTATTATATTATTATATTATTATATTATTATATTATTATATTATTATATTATTATATTATTATATTATTATATTATTATATTATTATATTATTATATTATTATATTATTATATTATTATATTATTATATTATTATATTATTATATTATTATATTATTATATTATTATATTATTATATTATTATATTATTATATTATTATATTATTATATTATTATATTATTATATTATTATATTATTATATTATTATATTATTATATTATTATATTTTTAAAACCATTTGGAATCACAATAACGAACATTGAACCTGATTTACTCCCCTACAATCGATTCATTTTTTGTATACTCATTTTTGGCTAACCCAAAATTGAAATAAGTGTAAAAGAAATCTAATTCAACCCTAATTATATATTACATTTTGTATGTTGAACTTTAAAGATAAAACAAACCAATCGACACGAGCATAGAATATAAGAATAAAATATAAAACAGTTATGTTTATTTTCCCACTGGTTAAAGACACTATAATCTTAAAATAGATTTTGTCTTTTTTATCTTTTTCTTCTTTTGGTTTTCTTATATATTGTGTTGTTATTACTACTATTTTATTTAATAATAATAACAAAATAATAATAACAATAGTAATAACTATTCTATTGATTCATCAAAATAATGTTCTGCTTTATTTCACTTTAAATCTGTTGGATTATTAAACAAATTGTAATGGCGCGTATTTCTACGTCTGGTCGACGATTCGAGTTTCAATTTTTCTTCGTATTTTTATGTAAAATACATTTTTTCCACATAATAATGAAGTACATAAATTTGTAATTACAAGCGTTGTGAATCATTAAATTATCTAGACGGTTGAATAAAAGGTATTCACTTTTTTTAACCCTCGATTGTAATGGTTAACAGTAATAAAACGAGTGTTTAGATATTTTACTGTATAACAATCCGGTCCAAGTCATGTTACTTAAGATAAAATTGATTTGTTATACTAAGTTTCTACCAAACACATTGTGTTATGAAAACTGAACGACTATACAGAAGATCTGGAACATATATATGGAAATAATTTAGTCTAATAACAAATAATACGAATTTGGCACTCAAATTTTCGTTAAATTTTAGTTGTTTCTGTTTAATTTGAATTTTGTTTATATTCGTTCAGTTTTCTTAAAATTGGACAAATAAAATTAAAATTCAACTTACAATTCGCGAAATATCATTTAACTTTAGCCTAAATTTGTTATAAAATAACTTAATTTTCCTGTTTGATCGAAATGATTTCCAATCAATATTCGTTAAGTTTTTAATATAAAATTTTTTCGTTAAAAGTTTTAATTTTGTATAGTAACAATAAATTTTTACTATACAAAATTAATTAGGACGTTAAAACGTCAACAAATTTTAACATTTTACTTTCGTTCAGTTTTAAACAAAATTTGTTTGGCTTGTTAATAAATTAGGTTGATATAAAACTCAATTCTTACCATGTGATTTCTATAAATCTATCAAACTGAATATTTTCGTTCAATTTTAAGTCTAATACCAGTGTATTAGTTCTTATATAATTTATAGAATAAAACTGTTTGAATAATTTGTTGCTTGTACTATATTCCTATCAAAATTCGTTTAGTTTTAGACTAAATTGTGATTATTTTAGTAATGTAACGTTATGGATACGTTAAATACCTTAAAAATAAAATTCTTTTGATTGTAGACTAAATTTTGACCAATTTAATGTCTTGAAGTCACTCGTTCAGTTTTAGAATAAATTTGTATGCTGTAATTTTAATGTATTAGTTGAATGTAGAATTTTAATTTTTCGTTTAGGTATCATAAATCGTTCACTGCTAGCACAATTTATTGCTTGAACTAAATTCTTATTAATATTCGTTCAGTTTTTGACTTAGTTTTGATTAATCAAATAAAGATTTTATAACCCCGTTTAGTTATAAAACTATGAAAATTTATAATTTGATTTTCGTTCAGTTTAAGATTAAATTCATTTTAAACTAATCTTACTTATATTATTTTAACTACCTTACTTATTTATTAAATGATTACTTTCGTTCAGTTTTGAACTAAATATGATTATCTATTTGTTTTAAATTTCATAACCATTTCATTTGAATGTTTGCTTGAACTAAATTCTTATCAATTTTTGACTAAATTGTGATTCATCATTAAAGATTTTAGTTTACTTAACGAAATTAATGAACATATGTAGTCATAGACATAATATGATAATTTAGTATGTTTATTTTGTTCAGGTTAATATAACATTAATTTAAGATTAAGCACCTACGAATTTACTGTATTAATACTTTCGTTCAGTTTTGACTAACATAAGTTTAGTGTCTAATATTAGCGGATTATTTTATTTTTACTGTAGCTATTGATCTAAATTTTTAATGATATTCATTTACTTTTAGAGAAAATTATGGTTGATCACAACTCGTTAAGTTTGGGGCTAAATACGTTTAATTCTTCGGTTCAGTTTAAACCTATATGCGTTTGAGGTTAGATTTCTACAAATCAAGTAAACTGAAAATTTTCGTTCAATTTTAATTCGTTAACGAATTTAGTGTATTGACATTATTCGTTCATTTTTGACGAAATTATGATTATCCAATAACCTAAATAATTTAGTTTGCTTAACTAAATTTATGAACATATTTAGTTTTAGAAACATAAAAAAATCATTATTTCACTTTCGTTAAGTTTAAACAAAATTCATCGAAGACTAATTTCCTTCGAATTTAATATAGGAATACTTTCGTTCAGTTTTTAATAAACTGTCGATTAGTGTTTTATATCAGTAGATTAGTCAAACGTACAGTTAGAATCATTTTTCAATTGATCTACATTTCTAATGATATTCGTTAAGTTTTGGACTAAATTATGATTGATCACAACCACATTCAGTTTAAGGCTAAGCTCGTTTAGTTTAATCGTTTAACTAAAACTATTTATATTCGTTTTAAAAGAGACTACATTTTTAAAAATCTACTTAACTGAACGAATCTGTTAAATTGTAAGTCTAAATGTATTTGATATCTAAAACCATTGTATTTATACTAATTGGCTACTTGAATTAAACTCATATATTAATATTGGTTTAATTTTAAACTAAATTGCGATTAATCGATTAAAGATTTTATTTTGGTAATGTGAAGTAATGAACACAATTAGCTCGTTCAATTTAGAACTAAACTCGTTGTGTTGAAATTATTCGTTCAGTTTAAGACTAAATTTTTATATGCTGTCTTATTTTGATGTATTGATTCATTGTAAGAATTTACCAGATCGTATAATCATACTGTAAACAATTTCACTACTACAATTTATTGCTTGAACTAAATTTTTATTTATATTCGTTCAGTTTTTGACTAAATTTTAATTTTAAAGTTTGTTTAAATATATTTATGAACACGTTAAGTTATAAAACTTTAATAATTTTAGATTTGACTTTTCATTTAATCTAATCATTTAATAGATTACTTTCGTTCAGTTTTAGACTAAATTTGTTTAACTATTTGATTTAAATTTCATAAATCATTTAATTTAAATGTTAAATCAATTTTAAAGTGTGCTGTCAAATTTCAATGTATGAGTTTATTGTAGGAATATACTATTTGCATTAAATTTCGTTAATTTGTTAAATTTGTACGAATTTACTGTACTAAATACTTTCGTTCAGTTTTAGTACCCAATTTGTTTGATGTCTAATATCTCGTTATCATATTTTTTTGCAGTAACACAATATCTTAGTAAAATGTTTGAGATTATGAAATTCCAATGTTGAACCAAATTATGTAAACTAAATTCATGTAAAAAAAATTTGTTCATAGAATTCGGTACGAGTTTCAACAGAAACAAAAAATTTACATCATTGCTCGTATCAAATTAATTCCATCTCCACCAACTAGACGACATAAAACAAAAAAAAAATTGTTCTTCTCATGTAACAATTTTTATGGAAATTTGTATCCCTCAAGGGTATTATATGTATGTATGTATTATGTATACAGCTATGTACATAATATATTCATATATTAATTACATAATTTTAATATTTAATTAATTTTTTTTGTGTTTTTTATGTTTCTAACCATTTTCACTAAAAAAGGACATGCCATTATACATTTTTAGTGTATTGTGGGAGTTTTGGTGGTTGTTGCTCCACCATACTTGAGATAATTAAAAACAAGAGCAATTATAGTTACTGCTCATGCAGAGGTAATAATACGAGGAAGATAAATATATTCTTGAGATTAGTTTGTATGTGCCTGTGTAGGTTTACTTGTAAATTTTTTGTTTTAAATTTTAAGTCTAGTTTAAATTATAGGATTAGATAGCAGTAGGTAAGGTAGCAATGTACTTTTAAGAGATTATATTTACCATCCTGTATATTTACAAGATATTATAAATATACGTACGATCTTATAATTAATAAAAAAGAAATTTATATAAAATAAACATTGCATTTCGTGGGTGTGAAGATCAATGGCGATCGTTTAAAAATTAATTATTATTAGAATTATAATTGCCAATAAATTATATATATATTTTTGGAATGTGTAGCATTTAGTGTTAAATAAATAAATCGAGTGGAACTAACAATGGTTTGGTATCTTTATCTATAAACGAGTATATATATTTTGACTCATCGCATGAATCGTGCAACACTATTTATAAAAATGCTAAAATAGTTTTTTTTGGAAAAAATAAAATGTAACGTCTCGATTAAAATCAAAATTTGTTTAATTAACTTAACATTTGTGTGTTAGACTTTAAAAAAAAAATATTTATTTTTAGAATGATGTAATGATACTGATACTATCTGCTTATAAATAACAAGATTGAGATTTTATTTAGTTTTATGAGTATAAAACGATATAGACTTTTGGACGTCCGTGGAATATAATTTGAGAACTGTATTTTTTCTAAAATTTGTCAAAAACTTTTAATGTCTTCGTCATAACAATAAAATTTCACCCATAGAGCAGTTTTGTATATGTAATCGGCGACCGTCTTGTGCGTTGTTGATTACTTTAAATTGAATTTTAATCGATTGCAGGTAAATTAAATGCTTGAGCTGTTAAATGGTGCAACTCAGTGTTAATTGATTAAAAAATCGGTTCATTTTAAATACTTTTGGCATACAAAAGGCAAGCAACCTATTTAGTAGAAAAAATGCTACTTGAATATTTTATATGAAGGAGAATCTTGTTAGCTAACTTATTATCGCTCCTCTTCATAAAACGTAGGGATTTCTAAATCCATACTGGAACCCGACTACAGGATAGATTTGGGAAAAATCTCACGATGTTTTTGTTTTTCTGAATCCAGTGAAAATTCTCTCCTCATAAAAATATGAGCTTGGAAACATTGTCACACCCTCGTCGCGTGTCCTGAAGTCAAATTCTTCATTTGGTAATTTCTAAGAGACAGTCTCTTGTCACCCAAAAAACGTTATCTTATCTGCCGGCTTGCAACGGCTCCAATTTCTTAGTACAGTCGGGAGTCTTGGCCCAGTGTATTCTCTGGTAGTAGGTATAAAATACTAGGGGAAGGCACCCTAATGAAAATTCAAGATCGAAGTAGACCAGCCATAAAATTACGATGCTGTGATTCGGAAACCCAGCACCGGTAGCTTTAAGGGTAAACCAATCTAACGACTAAAATGTGATAGTAGTGAAAAAATTGACTGATAAACCAAAAATTATTACAAGTTCGTTTAGTTCAGCTAATCAAGGAGCGGTCAAATTTGTTCTAGGAAACGCTGTCCAGCTAGGTGGGTACCCCAATTCAAGAGACGTAGGAGGCTCACAAAATTTCCCACATAAACACATATATCTGGGGCAGTCTCACTTCCTAATCTAAATGAAGACCTCACTTCCTGATTTAAACAACCAGTTCGAATATGAGAAGGAAAGAAACAATGTGCAAGGCGAAATAAAGAGGATGTTTTGGTTGATTAAACTATCCTAATAAGGTGGAATTTGAAAATCTAGCCCAAATTGGGAATATGAGGTGGGTCTCAAGGAGGATCACGAAGATGTGTGCCAGCAACTCAAGATAGGATCTACAAGTAAAACCGTAGATTGTGGGCTTCAACGATTCGAGACCACTTGTTAGTGTGACCCTAGACGCTTTTAATACAGACATTGCTAGAAGAAAAAGAGATTTACCGTCCAGACTGGTCATCAGTTTTTCGCAAAACGAAACGCATTACAACAAATACGAGTACTTTAACCAATCTGGAGCCAGCATTTGAACCAAAAAGAAAACAAGAGAAAAAAGCGGTAGGGGGTAAACAAGAATGGTAAAAAGTAGCACCAAAAACGTGAAAAAAAACGGAAAACGACTAAATCAACCGAATGCACTTTTGATTCAAAAAAGAAAGTGTGTCGTATATGCTGAACTGCTAAGGATATTAGCCAAACTGAGAAGGAAGATCTTTTGCTAGATTCGGAAAGCACTGGGAATCAATCGCAAACATCTATTTTCCAGGAAGCTGATGTTAAAGCCTTAACACAAAAATCTTTTGTAGAAATAAGGTTCATTGGTCTGGTGACTAAACAGTACGAAGAACTTCAGGCAGTTGGAATCTCTAATCAAATCAACCGATCGTAGTAGTGAAGAAGCCGAATAGAAAAATCTGACTGTATGCCGATTTCAAACAAAGTATCGGTAAATTCTCAGTTGGAGGTTGATCGTTACAACCAATCTCTCGTTTCGAAGAGATTTTTCATAAGCTCCTGAGTGGCTCATATTTTACTAAGTTGGATCTGACTGATGCGTATTTGCAGATTGGGCTATCGGACTCTTCAAAAAATTGTATAGTAATAAACACTCCCTTCGGGATTTTTGGATATCAACGGATGCCTTTTGGAATAGCATCAGCACCGAATATTTTGCAGCGTTTCATGGAGGAGGTAGTAACTGGTGTACCTAGCTGCGCAATATAGTTAGACGACGTTATTGTCACAGGTCGGAATAGTGAATATCATGTGCACAATCTCTAGGAAATAATAGAAAGCACTGATAAATCACTGAAACAGACGATGGTCAATTCCGTTCGCATCGACCTGTCATGGTCGCTACTGATGCGTAAAAATATGGAATCGGTGTGGTAATATCTCCTCGATATTCCAATGGGAGTGAAAAACCGATCTCATTCGTGTCCAAGACACTTAATAAGTCGGTAGTCAAGCCGGCTACCGCGAAACTGAAAAGGAAGCTTTATCAAGTGTATGAGGTCATAAAGTTTCATACGTATTTGTATAGTAGACCTTTTGCCCTAACAACAAATCATGAAGCTTTCACTACGTTATTTCATCCCAGCAAAACATTGCCAGTGATGACATTGTACCGACTTTAGCGATGGGCAATTGTTTTGCAAGCATATAATTTTACAATCAAATAAAACATACCAGTCATCACGCAAATGTAGATGCCTTTTCTCGACTTCCGGTTGGATCCGATGAGGAATTTGATAAAAAGGAGAAAATGCTTTTGGATGCGGAGAAGATCTATCAAGTGAGATCTATCAATAATTTCCTAATCAACGCCTGTATCGAATATACGAGGGATGAGCCTCTTATTCAGGAAGTATCATATTTTATAACCAATGGATGGCCGGAGTCACTTCAGAAAAGCAAGCTAATGTAATGGGTTGGCGGAGCGTTCAGTGCGAACATTCATAGAAGCATTTTCAAAAATAATGTGCGAGGAGAACAATCGTGAATTGGCAATGTACAAATATTCGTCAACTTACCGCATCACATCTGATCCTTCGTCAGGACGTTCATCAGCTGAGTTACTTCATGGTCGTAAGCCGGATTAAAAACAATGGTCTTGGATGGGATTGTAAAAGGTGTTACAGGTCGTCGAGTGATGTATAATATCAGAACTGTTCATGGCATGATCAGACGACATCAGAATCAGCTAAGAAGAAGGAGATCAATGTCTGCAACAAGTACCAGTAAACCTTTTTTACCATCAGACGATACTGTGGATTTTGAACTCCAAATACCGCGGACCGGTATTGGAAATACCGAGAAATACCAGGGACCTGCCCTGTTTCCAACTAAAACAGTCAAGAGTTCGACATTTCATTTTGCAAACGTTTGGTCGGTTGTTCGTTTCGTTTTACATAAAGATATGTGAACTATCACATCAAAAAAAAAAAAAAAAAAAAAAAAAATCACAAAGTCGCAACCTGATTAGGCGCTTCTACTAGAGTTTTTAGCGTCAACATTCGAATCGTTAAATAGTTCTTATTCGTCAGGCACATTTTCAATAAATTCGATTTGATTGATCGTCGGATGAATTCAATTGATTTGTAATGTTTAATCATTTTTTTAAATCTAATTTCGATTAATTTTAATTTTCGATTAAGTTCTGTGTCAAATAAAGTGTATATAAGTTAGATTTTTGGCGATTACATGACGTATTGGCCATAAAACGGTTAATTCAATTGGTTTGTAAAATTAAATAATTTTTTATTTAAATTTACGAAAGAAAATTAAAAAATCCACCGGAAAAGTCGAAAAATTCGGAAAATCGAGAAATGATGTTTTGTTTTGGATTTTGCGCGTATCCAATCTAGATGGTCTTTTAGAAGAGAAAATTTGGCAATATCTGCCACTGACGCAAATCTGAGTGGAAATTTCCTGAGTGGAAATTTTTGGAAAAACCCGAAGAAAATTGAAATTTTTTTGGACTCTGTAGAGCGTGAAAAGTCGATACAAAGTATGAAAAATCTCAAAAAAAACATCAAATCATGAATAAGAGATGGCGCTGAGTGTGATCATTAATGTCACTACCCAGTAGACGTTGACTTAGGCGTTGTGCATTTTGACAGGTGTCTTTTCGCATTGTCATTTTTGATTGTTCGAACGTGTTATTTTTGTTGCGGCTATTAAATTGGTAATTTGAGTATTAAATCACTGTTATCAAAGTTCGGTTATCAAATTGGATTGCGGGATTGAGATTGATTCGATCGGTAAGTTCATTTTGATGGATTAATGACTTCAAAGTTAAGTATAGTCAAATGAATCATTGTAATTTTTAAGAATTGATTTTTGATTAAAATGCCGGGAATCAGACGATCGAACCTAGGACGAAAAAACCGTAATTTACAAAGAACGCACGGTTTCCGTGAGAATGAAACGCAAGAGCAACGTGAAAGAATAAATGAACAGAGACGTGCTCAAATCGGACAAGTTTGCGCTGCACGACCACCATCTCAGGTTCGACAAAACATAACTAGACGAAGAAGTGCGGTGAACGTCGACTTGGATCGCGCTGCTTTCAATTATGACTCTACAATCTTCTACAAAGATCTTCACTGCGTTGCTATTGGCGCATTGTCTGCCGTGTGCCGACATTGCCAAACATTAAAATTCCAAACCGAAACTCCAGGGCTATCGGAGCCATTTGCCATCGGAGCCATTGCATTCTTATTTCTATGGATATACAACGCTCTCCAGACATGTTTTCGCACACACGCAAATCAAATTCTTACATTGTTTGCGATCGTCATTGCGACATATCATCGCATGCAATGATCATTGCGACGTGAGACGTGAGTGCATCGAGTTCGAAGATATGGACGTGCTTATGTGCAGCAGCTATTCGTAGAAATTGGGCATATCAGCAACAAACTGTTCGATGCATTACGCATTTAATCGTGAATTGCAATGAGAGCAAGTACACGATCAAGATTCAATGGGCCAAATAGTACGGACAAATGTCCCGCTTTTGAATGCACATCAAAAAACGTGTACGACGAATTGATGGCAGTTGACGAAGGAAACGGCGGTATATTCTTCCTCGATGCTCCCGGTGGAACAGGCAAAACCTTTCTGATTTCCTTGCTTTTGGCCACATGCTCGAGATCTCATATAGCGCTAGCTGTTACATCATCGAGAATATGAGAGTCACGTTACAGAAGGGCTCGTCAACTGCTGATAACTATCCGACCGAGCGCTATCTGAACCATCCGAGATTGTGTAACGGAACGCGATTGGCTGTGAAGAAATTGATGAACAACGTGATTCCAACTCCATGGTCAGTTGTACGTCGCGTGTTTGAAATTTGTTCAAAACCATCATCGTTGTTTATTTACGCGCCGGAGAACAAAACGAAAAATATTGTTCACCACAATGCATTGTATTTGCGTCTGTATTTGATTTAACTCCACTCGAATAAAATTTATTGAATTCTTTTGAATTTCAACTGGCTCCAATTTATTTCCACAATGAGAGATAAAATCCAAAAACCATGAGTTGTTTGATTTTTTTCCCTCATCAAAATTAATTTTGGTGAAGGACAAAAGTATTTGCTCGGAACGAAGTAATTTGAGGCGAAACGAGGTTTGCCGGGTCAGCTATTAATATACAGATTATATATATATATATATATATATATATATATATATATATATATATATATATATATATATATATATAAATATATAAATATATATATATATATATATATATATATATATATATATATATATATAAATATATATATAAATATATAAATATATATATATATATATATATATATATATATATATATATATATATATATATATATATATATATATATATATATATTATTTTATTATATTATCTATATACAGTGAGAAAAACTTGAATGGGTACCATTCATATTATTAAAACGGAACCTGCAAGGGAAACGAGAGTTGGAGAAAAATGATGCTAGTAGAAGCGAAAACGCCTACAAAACCAGGGGCAGAAATAAATGCAATAGCCTCCAACAGAATTCAATGGTCCAGTCTCCGCAAAGTGATTTTCAAAATTAGAACCCAACCGCCACTTAATGTATACCAAATTCTACTAAAATTAAACTATTAGTTAATACCGAATAAATAGACACAGTAAGCGAATGCAATGACGTAAAACTCTCCCCGTTTACTATTAATTAAATTATCATCTATACAAAACAAATTTGGTAAACCTATCTAATTAAATTCTATTTTGATTTCGATTTGTAAATTAAATTAAAAAATTAAAAAAATTCAACTTTGCACAACATCAGGAAATTGAAAAAAAAACAATTTATGTTTTTCTACATAAAAAATTGCATAAATTTTAAAATGTATTCGTACCGATTAAAAAAATCAATATTATTACTTTAAATTATTTACCAATGAAATTTATATAAGTATAGTAAACAAAAGAATAAGAAACTTAAGTCTCTTGTATAGAGTGGCTATTGTTTTTTACGAAATTAGCACAAAATCCAATATGCTAATTAAAATGTTTATTATAAAATTTTAGAGCTGCTATGGTACAAAAAAAAAATGATTCGGCACATAAATATAAATTTGTGGCGCGAAAATTTATGATGTAATATAGAAGTCCGAGTATCATAACAATACACTAATTGTCAACACCGTTTTTAACCGTATACTTTACATAAATGATTAAATTCTGACTTTTGATCTTATTTATGACTTAAAAAAAGATCGTTGCAAAATATTTTTTAGGTGGCCACCATATATACTTGTTTACATATAAAATGTAGCAATGATACGAGTAACATTTAATGGAGAAAGTAAATAAAAAAATGTATTATATCGAGAGAGAAAGAGAGATCACCGATCTTGCCATAAATAAAGTTTAAAAAGTATCCGGTGGTCGCGACAAACACATTGTAATTTTTGGATTTTCTAACCTTGTACTAAAAACGTACTTATGTTTGAAAAATTTCAAACATAAAACAACATATTGATCAACAGTATAAACGTTCAACAATTAAAATACAAATTATATATATATATATATATATATATATATATATATATATATATATATATATATATATATATATATATATGTATATATATATATATATATATATCACATTAATTTGCATATTTGATTTATGTAGTGCACGTTCTTTTAATTTAAAATATTGGCGCGATTTCTGATTTTGAACCATTTGATTTTATTGACCTTATGGGAACTCTAATAGTTTTTTTTGCAAACGATGCAAATTTGAATAAAAAGCTAAAAAATCTATGCTTACGTCATAATATTAATATAAACTTATATCTAATATAGACATTAGGAAGTTGTAATTGATGAGTTTAAAGTTTTTGATCGACGTTTTATTAAATTTTTTTTTTTTGCATAAATTTTTTTTTTGAAATAATGAAATAATCGAAATAGAAAGTTCTTGAAAATATTTAAATAATTTATAGACATTAAATCCGGGAGAATGGTTGATAATTATTTGAAAACCTTTAAAATGATTAAAATTATTGTAAGTTTCGATTTTAATTTTATAAAGTGGCGGAGGAGGAGATGTTTTAGAAGTGCAGCCAAAAAATTAAAACTTTTTATATTTAAAATATTTGTTCTTATATATAGGCTAATAATGAAAAAAAAAAGTTAGTCTAATATAATTGACTGGTTGGAAATGGATTCTGATTGTTTTCTAGCCTAAGCTTTTAATATCGAGACCTTTCTTGAAAAAAATTAAAACTCGATTTTCACACTACTTTGCATTTATTTCTATAAACCATAGCTATACAAATAAATAAAATCAATTGTTTTTTTTTGCACTATAGTTGTAGTTTTTTGGAAGCAAAAATTTCAACTTATTTTTTTTGTGAAAGTTTAAGCCTACAAGGTGGAAAATAATATATAAAAGTCTAGACAGCTAACTATTTAAAAAAAATAAATGTTAAATACAGATTTTAAAGTGGTATAAGACATCCTTTTATTTAATGTAAATACAAGGTTAGTGCTTTAAATATGCAGATGGACTAAATTCGACTAAATAACCAAATTTTACAAATTCAATCGTTTCTTGTCTTTGACTGAGAGCTTCATAAAAAACGACGTAACATAGTGACATAGCTTGAGAAAATTTTTAAATTTTTACTGGCCCAGACGGCCAGTTAATTTAGTTGGGTATGTTTCATTCAAGTAAACATGAACGTTTACTTCATAGTGCACAAAACACCCATCATTCTGGAACCAATGAGAATCTCTTACTTCTTTGGGCACCTCTTCTAATAAATTTGGCAGATCATTTCAAAGATAGTGGACCAGTTGTTCCGTTCAATATGCGAGTCTAATAATTTATTTTGAGCTGGTACTGGGATCTATTTTCTAGCATTAAATTTGGATTTGAAAGTTGCCAGCTATGCAGATTGTGCATGTTTCGAGCTATTGCTCTTGCAGAGGTAAATGGTTCTTGCTCAATTTCCTCAAGCACCGTGTCTTTGGTGTCAGAATTAGCGGTTTTTCCAGAGCTGGTACCACCAACATCGCTGTCACGCATGTTTCTTTCCGACTAACACCCATGGATTGTGATGAATACGCGATAATCCGGGTGATGCACGTTAGAGTATATTTTTCTATAAAGGGCTGCATATGTATTTGCATCCTCTGCACTCACTGCAAATAAAATGCAAATTTGCGTATTCCTTCGACGTGTACTGTATTCGAAGCATTTTAACAAACAAACTCCAAATCGGTATGCAAAAGGAATAGTCACATCAAATAACAAAATGAATCACATGCGATGCCAATTAATTTGTAGCTATGGTTTACAGAAACGCAAAGTAGTTAATAAAAAACTCGAAATTTAAAAAAAATACTACTGTGAGGTGTTTCAGGCTTATCCATTCTTTCTGAGACACTCTGTATATAAAGAAAGTCTCGATATCTAATGTCTTTGATTTAAAAAAATTGACGTCTGTAAGACTTACTTGTTACAAAGATTTGATGATTAGGTTTTAAAAGCTCGGATATTACTTAATGATAAATACTAAGAAATACTTCTTTACATTTAATCGCTTAAGCATCAATATGAAATTGGTTGTGAAAAGCTCATACACAGTCCTCAAACTAGAAAAACTGTACAAAGCCAAAAGCTCATTGTATTGCTAATTTTCTACTAAATACTTTAAGAAAAAGTGATAAAATTATGATAAACTTCTAATTCTCATATAAAGTTATCAATTTATTAAAAACCAAAATTGGTGAAAGCTTTTATAAGTTCGAGTTTTACTAAACGGTAAATACTAGTTTATACTATGTAACACGTAAGTGTTTAAATTTTTAATAACCATTGCACCCGAAAAAAATATCTCAAAAGCTTACGAAAAGGCATTTCATTAAAATAATGTTTTCGCTTATTTAACAATATCATGCAAAATGAAAAGCTCATTGCATTAAAATAACAAATTAAAAAAAAAATACTTTAATAAACTTAAAAGCTCATTGTAGTTGAATATTCGAACTAAAATAATGTAAAGTGAAATTTATTTTTATTTTTGTTAAAACTAATAGAAAAGCCTGTAGAGCTTTTTGATAACAAGATTTACATAAAAATGTTTAAAGGATTAAAAAGGTTACGTTACAAAAACTACAAATATTAACAATATAGGAGGTCTGTTCTTAAATGATTAAATCCCCATATGCAAAGAAAATGAAACTCTATGATTAAAACTTTTAATATGGTTAAACTTTTAGGTTGAACAAATTGCCGAGGAAATACAAATAGTAATAATGAGCTTTTAACGTTTAAGTAATTAGTATTCATATTTTAAAAACTACCACAAAAACCTCAATATATCAAAACATGTCGAACTATTAAAAGCTCGTTTCAATTTGTTATACGTCGGTATAGTTTATATATGATTAATTTTTGGTACAAAACTGGGAGCTTTTAAAAGCTAACATATTACCTTACGGTGAGCACAAATTAAAATTTGTAAGACACAACAAATATAAAAAAGTTAAAAGTTTTTATAGAAGCTTTAAAAAATCTTTTCAAACTGTTTTGTATTAAAAGTATTTTAAAATAAAAAAATAAAAAATAAAGTATTTAGTAGAGACCATGAAATATGAAAAGCTCATTGAATTGACATTGTACATTTTAAAAAATAATAATAAAAGGTCATTTAATAAGAAAGTAATCATTGTTAGAATTAGAATAAGTAGCAAGTATTACAAGAAAATACTAAAAGCTTATTGTTAGAATTAGAATAAGTAGCAAGTATTACATGAAAATACTAAAAGCTTAATTTACTTAGTTAAATCTCAATATAATGCGGAAAATTAAGCTTCCTAATCTTGAAAAAAGTTCAATGCAATGGTTTGAGAATTACGTTAAATAAACTACTTTATACTATTTAACCAACTATTTATAGTATTTAACTTTAAAAAGCTTAATTTCTTATGAAAATCATTATCTGATTTAAAGCTCATACAAAGTCGTTCAACTATCTACAATATAAAAGCTCGTTTATTGTCAGTTTACATCTATTGCAGTTACTAATTATAGTTAAAGCTCTATTTTTACTTTAATTATAAATAGTTTATTCATGGCTTAGAAAGCTTTATATAAATTATTTTAAGACATTAAACTTTATGGCTTATATTACGTAGAAATATTACTAAATCGTAAATTACGGTTTATCAATTAAAGAAGTAGCTTTTCATTATATTTTAATTTTACTTTTACATTCTTAAACTATAAAATAGCAATAACATAAAAAGCTTTTTGTCTTTAAAAATGTCTACTAAATGTAAAATAAATTAAGAATTTTACTAAAAAAGTTGTAAATATGCTTAATCTTTTAGCAGTTATGCAGACATAAAATGCTAAAAGATTAAGCTTAAGCGTTTAAAACTTAAACTTATTATGGAAACTTGTTTAATGAAAAGCATCAACTGACTGCCTACAAACTGGAACAAATACGAAACGATCGAATATAAAAACAAATATTGAAAAGCTCTTAACTATATTAATCGGATAAATCGTATGAAAGCTTTTTTGAAAATCATTTTTTATGAACCGCTAGGAATTTATATTAGCCGGATAAAAGCTTATATTACCGAGCAATTGGCGCAGTGGTTAAAGCTGCGGTGTTTGGGAGGTACCGGGTTCGAATCCCAACGGGGGAGGGTTGCAAAAGGGATTTTTCATCACTTGATTACGATCGGTGATGACGATGAACACAACTATGACCCCCCGTTGGAGTGCAGTATTCATGGGCCGAACCATCGTCCATGTCAGTACAGGCTGGCTGGAGCAATGCAATATGCAGATGGATATTTGAAAACGCGAACCTGTATTTGCGCGTCCTCAATTTGACTAGTTATGGCGTAAAGTAGGACGTTAATTAACCGCGAAAGAGTTGGGAGAGCTTCGGCCCCAAAACAGATTGCATAGAAATAAACAAACAAAACAAACAAACAAAGCTTATATTAGGTTAAAGACGATTATTTTAAACTTATTTAGAAGCTTTTAACACAAAAGCTTTTAAAATCTAAATGAAATAAAACTAAACTCGGAAGCAATATAAATAATAAATTTCTATTTATCATATAAGTAACTGATATCCAACTGTTAAAAAAGCTTAAATGAAAATGCTTTATTTAAAAGCTTATTTTCAGTGTTCTAACTAGAAAATATCTTAAAATACGAAGAATTGGCAGAATTGATGTTTTCTTAACATGTAATTAATTTTTTGTGGTTAATTTATCAAAGCTTTTTGAGTATATAAGAAAAGTTCCGCAAAACTTAAGGGAAGCACTACTAGGTAAGTAATAATTTATGTTTTAAATTAACTTAACTATTTTTCACATTTTATGTCGGTCACATTTAATACAGTTGAAAATATCGATTCTGTCCATCACCTCTTAGCAAATAAGTAAAGAATATTTTAAGGGCTACCTTAAACACAGCAATGGATCTCGCAACATAATTACAAATTTGTTTTTCTTCTAAAATTTTTACACTTCCATCTATACCATCGAAATCCGTTTTTTCCACCGCATGAAACTCTGCCAATTTGCCACTAATTTCTTCTACTACTTTTTTAAGCTTAATCTCAAATTATAATTTTGCAATTTATCGAGCACCACAAATACTCCACTTTATGATTTGGATGCAGATTATCTAGTGTAAAAAAAAGTAAGCTTTTTTGAAACTATCGGCAATTGTTTCTGGTCGCACAGCTTTCCATGCCACATCACTCTAATTATACATATTGTAGGATCTTTGAATAAGGAGCTCTACACAAAACTACCGGAAATTTTTCATTTTGTATGTTCTTAAAAGCTCTATGTGTTAAGATGTATCGATAAGTAGTGGTGTATAATGTTAACCGTTAGGAAATCCGAAAATTTAATTAGAAAGCTAACTAATTACAGCAGTACTGATTAGACACTTTGGAAAGCAACCAAACAAATTAAAAGGCCAACAATACAGATTCCTCTAATAAAGATAAAAAGGTGAGAATGAGCTTGAAATAATGAAAATAAAGTTCAAAAATATGCGAAACACCTCGATAATGAAGTCTAAGATTCCCAAATAATAACGGTCAAATTTAGAAAATAAAGTGAAGAAATCCTCTTAAGTTATCTGCAAAAATTTAAAAAAGAACACTACCAAATGATCAGTCGAGACTTTTGCTGATGATACTGTCTTATCTGTTAGAAACAGCAACGTAGAATCAGAACAAAAGTTCCAATCAGCTTTTACTGAGATAAATTAAAGGGCTGCCATCTTTGGGGTTGTATAAACCCAAGCAACATTTCGATCTGGATATCGTTTCAAATGAAATCCGGAAAAATTCAATGAAACACAAAGGAAGACACTAGCAACATCACCAATATTGTACACATACTTAAAAGAACCAAATTTTTTTTACTGTAAAACGCCAATTCCGAGTTTTAATTTTACAGGTAAAATTACTACTACATAATTTTAACTGCACCTCCATCCAACAAAATTTAGGTAAGGTATAGTCCAACATGTTTCGAAAAATTCATTAGAAAATTTAAAAAATTTCTGAGAATTTAACAATTTTTATAGGTATAAAAAATTCATAAAATTTAAATTTAAATGACTTGAGCAAACCTAGACAATAGAAAATGACTTTGGGTTGTACCTGAACCAAAAACCTTCAACTTTATATGCCGATTTATATGCCTTTACCAAATCAAACTTAAACTAAACATTTTTCGGCGTCTATCACAATCAATATATAAAAATATATAAATAGAAAGAAAATGAATGCCCCGGAAAAAGGAAATTCGATCAAATCCATTTCCGCATAGTACTAATTATAATGTTACTATATACACATAAAAACAAATCGCAAAAAAATTTTGCCAAAATTGCACGAAACAAAAAATATGCGGGCGCTGTCACAATGTTGGTTTAAATATTATGCTTTGAACTGTGCTGACGCGAGGTTCATGTAAGTTTATCAACAATTTTTAGTGTTTTTGTTTATGTTAAGATTACTTTAAAAAACCAATGATTCGAACCTTGAAACTATATTACGGTACTAAATACACACTAATTGGCATCATTGCACGCAACTAGGCCATTATCACCTAATTTTTCCGGTTTTTTTATTTGTTTTTCATGCGATAAATTGAATTCAATTAAATTTTAAATTATTCCAACACGTTTTCAGTTATTCGAAAAAACTTTCCATGTCGGAACAGTATTCGAAAGAACAAAAACAAACCGGCATCTAATTCGAAAAAAAAAAAAAATCTTGTTCGAAATCAATCAAAAATTACCTTTGCATATTTTAACTTGGTTGCTATAAATTTCCATTTGTTTTCATTTTTAAAATTATTTTGACACTTTTTTTTTAAACAAAACTCACAAATTTTTTATAATTTCATAATTTTAAAAACTCACTTCAGAACAATCACTTTTCTCACATTTTATTTGCCCACTTCAATTAATTTTCATTTAACACACTATGATTTGAATTTTATTTTTTTCACTTTTATCTTATTAATTGTAAGAGCTGCATTAAACTTTTCACATTAAAAAAATTTTTCACAAAATTTTTGCACACAAAAAACATTAAAACTTATTTCAATTTTTTTTCATTAATTTTTTTTTTTACATTCACAAACGATTCGTTCAGTGCTGCCTTCTTCTTTCGCAAGAAGACGAAGACTGACTGATTAAAGTGAAAAAAACAAAAAAAATGTTCAGTTTACTGTATGAAAAATATGATTGTTGTTGTTGGTGGTGTGTTCAATTATATTGTGAACTCATACACAGAAAAAAAATTACAAAATTCTCTGTTTTGTGTTTCAATAATTTTATTTAGAGTGTACGAAGTTGATTCAAAAAATTGAAACTGGTTTTTGATTACGTGGTCAGTAGAAAAAAAATTTAGTGTATGATGGTTGGTCAACTATAACACACACACACAGATTATATAAAGTTGGGCTACATAATCACGGTAATCCATGTACCGATGAATGTGTGTCAAGGTCAAACGCGTATTTGTTGCTACAAGTAAATTTGATCGTGATTTCGTGTCGATCGTGGTTTAATTAATTTATTTGTATATTTGACCCTTAAGGTTTGGTCGAGTACGATGCATAGGTGGTGACCTTCACGCGCGACAATAGACGTTTTTTTCTCTAGTTCACGATCAATAAAATTACAAGATAATCACTTTTAAATCATGATCTTCGATATTATGTAAATCTACTAGATAAGCGTCAGCATGCTTGAATTATTTATCTAGCTTTGACGTAAAG
The DNA here is from genome assembly GCA_963556175.1 of Tipula confusa. Lineage (NCBI taxonomy): Eukaryota > Metazoa > Arthropoda > Insecta > Diptera > Tipulidae > Tipula > Tipula confusa. Next base: position 174,126,226 of record OY744476.1, on the reverse strand, counting down.
CGTTGTGACTAGTACATTATTTCCTCACAAAAGTATCCGCTTAATTCGTAGGCAGTGATCATGAATTAGTCACTGCAGAGCTACGATGAGACCGAAACTACCGCATTCTGGCTGATCTCGCATGGGGTGTTGCAGTTTTCTGTAAGACATATCGCGACGTTTTGGAAACAACCCTGAGTGTAGGCTGACAAACAACGTGCGCAAATTTCACATCTGTCAAAAATTTATTTGCAATCTTCATTCTTTATGGAGGATTAAAACCTCAACCTACTATCAATCGAAAAGAATATTTCTTCAAAGGTAGACCTAAAAATATCCAATGGAATGCTTTTGAAGCATCAACCAAGCTAGGCCATTGATTTCCAGATTAATGTATCTGATTGAAAGTTGTGATTACCGAGCGTAATAATTGAATAGTGCTGTGGAACAGCGATTAGAACGGAACGTGGCAAATGTCAGTGACAGATCTGCATGCAACCTAAAGCAGTAAATGCTACTTTGAGACCACCGATGGAGAGACCACCAATATTGAGATATCATTTCAAAAAGTGTACCTCGACTTCGTGGGACCTTACCCTCTTTTAAAATCTGATAATTTCAACATTTTAATAGTTATGGGCCATTACTTAAGGTTTGTACTGCTCAAACCTATACGAACGCTACTTCTGACAAAGTCATAGATTACTTAGAAAAAAAAGAGTTCTCCTTGTTTTCTGTCCCAAAAGTAGTTCTACTGATAATGAAAAGCACAATCCAATGTTTCGGAATGAGTAAACCGTTATATGATATCGAAGAATACCAAAATTATGGGACAAAACTTTTCATCAAGTCGCAATTCTTCTGCATCTTCTGCAAGCATACCGTGATGGTGCGAGTCGCTACGACCTATGATCAACAGACAAACTATACATTTCATTGGAAAACAGTTAACCATGCGTAACTTCACTTTTTTCGATGAAATTCAGGATTTTTATCAAACTTTAGAAGAGGCCTCTTTATCAAGAGGCTTGAGTTCAAATTACTGAATTAATGCTGGGATAATATATACCGACCGAAAAGTGGAGTAGGTGCTCCTCAAATTACGACCACCTGCCCAGAATTGCGGTAGTAATTTTTAATAACTTCCAAACGTTGTTTATCTGTAAACTTCACCATAGCAAAAGTGCTTACTCCACCAATCTACCAATTGTATGTATCTTTAAGGCAGGCCCGAGCGGATGTTAACGTGATAACGTTTTTAAACTCAGAACTAAGGCTAGCATGTTCAGAAATCCATATCTTACACTACATATTTACGTTATCACGTATCACTACGGCCGTGCAGACGACTCAGCCACCTCGTTTTTTTTTATATTGCACTCAGGTGATTCTTTGGTCAATTTATTGAACAAAATAAGGTTGAAGCTTCAACTTCCAACCTGGATTTGACATCGAATCTTGATGCTACTTTTAAATTGGTTGCGTATTTTCAGGATAATTCCTACAATATTTGCTTGGGCTTTTTCTATGTTTTTAATGAATTAAGAATGTAAGCAGTCTTGGTAGAGATTAATGTCAATATCATTACTATTAGCCCTAATTGTTTAAAAGTTCAACTTTTCCTTAGAATTAACATAACTAGTACTTCGAAAAGAGAGCTTAAATTATGCAATTGATGTCGTAAAACATCTTGTGTTGTTCGTTTTTGATTTGAATATTTCCCAAACCTTCATATAATTGTCACCAGTTGTTGCTAAATGACAAAGTAGATGCTCTGCTCCTTTTTGCAGATTGAACTTTACGTTGGAAATTTTTACGGTATCGGATAACTGTGCGATGTTATGAATGAGCTCAGTGACAATGCCGTTGAACGAGGTTTACTGCTAATATTCTTCATTGAAACCACATTAGTGCACCAAAGAATGTAGACGGGGATGTAAGCTGGTTACGCTCCAATATTATTATCATGGAATCCGCAGCACCGATAAGGTTCTCATAAACCTTGTATCGGAAGTAATAAGTTGTTCGTGGTTTCGCCTTCGTTTCTATTAATATAGATATTCGTGAGCGAATCAATCCCTTCCAATTTCTTGTTAAATAAGTGGTCCAATGACTATTTGATTGATGCCAACTTTGAGTATATTTCCCGCATCAGAACGTTTTGCATTTCAATAGTTTTCAGTTTGTTTCTGGGTTAAGCTCGATGCTGCTGTAAGGAAGAGGCCATTGTTTTCTAGTACCCTTCATGGTTTCAACTGATAGCTGGTTGTTTGCGCTTTCATCATATTGTAATAAGTTATTTTTTAATAAGTTAGGCAAATGCGGCCAGCTGTCTGACTTAATTTCTATTGGTGATGCTTTAGGTGATCCACTGTTCAAACGTTGAGGCCTCTCAGTGATTAGTTTGTAGTTGATGTGAGCTCTTTTGTTCCGCGTTACTATTTATATATATATATATATATATATATATATATATATATATATATATATATATATATATATATATATATATATATATATATATGTATATATATATATATATATATATATATATATATATATATATATGTATATATATATATATATATATATATATATATATATATATATATATATATATATATATATATATATATATTTTTAAATTTAATTGCGCCATGAATTGCTAATAATTGTATTTCAAAATAAATTTACCGTGTGATCACACCTCAAAAAATTTTAAGTCGCACAACCGTTTGAAATAAATTTAAAGTACGAGAATCTCACCTGTCCCATTAGTTTTTTTGCGTTTGTTTCCATCAGACGTCAAATCGAAAATTCAAAATTATTTTAAAATTGTTGTGGTTATGACGTTTATTATGCGTCGAATAAATTATTTAATGCGTACTTGAGTAATTAAATACTATAGATAACTTCTAATGTATACTAATTTGTTTTGATTTTATTATTGCTGTTGGCAATTTTTCGAAAAACAATCGTTTTGTGATGACGTGCTTGTTGACCGCACATCATGGTTGTTGATAACAATTTCGTTAACAGAAAAAGTTAATTTGGCGATTTCCTTTAGGTAATTTTCCAATCCATTACGTTTTTTAGTTTTGTTAAGTAATTTAAATAATAAAACTTTTCTTTAATACGCATTTCAATTAATTATACGACGTGAGACATAATTTTTGCAGAGTGAAATGGTGACGGTGTTGCAGTCGCCATTAAGTGACTACAAAAGAAAATGTAAGCATTTAAGGAACAAGTTGGAAATAATGTGGTTTCTAAACCACCGGATTTATCAAAACAATCTATGGTGCAATATGTCAAGGATACTAATTTGGGCAAGCTCAAAACACAATAACAGAGCTTATTGCTCTGTATGAGATTTTTCTGTAGTTGTTATGCTAGCAAAACCGGTATGTAAGTTAAGTAGAGCCAACGCTTCCTGTTTCTTTTCATATCGAGAAAGATCTATAATATCATCTTTGCTGTTTAACAAAAGTAACAGTGAAATTTAGAAAGTGAATAGACCTCATCTATAACCTCATAGTTTATAACCTCATCCAAATACCTGTTCAAAATTAATCAAACGATTATTTGACCAAGTTGAATTCTCCACTTGCTGTACGGTCGATTGAGCCTTTTAAGCAAATCAGAACATATAAAGACAAAACACGTCACAACATACCGTATACAAACAAGTTCTAAAATCCATATTACAGACTCACAAAAAAATTATTTAGCACGAAAATTAAATGAAATAACCATTAAACAGACAAAAAATGTCACATGTCTAGTGCTATCAACCTCTCTATCTAACAAAAAGAGCTAAAGATGGGACAGCAATATTTTTCAAGGATAATATTCAACATAATAAAGAATTAAAAATACAGCAAGAAGCTATTGCGAGTAGCAAAAAGTTCAAAAGACTTCATAAAACTTCTTAAATCGCTTGTGAACGTAATTTTATAACTAAAGTCGACTTTAATGCGAAAAACATATTCTGGCAATAAAAAAAAACTACTCGCAAAACAATGGAGCTATTTGAAGCGGCCAGCATATTAAAATGCGAATTTCAATCCAGTAGAAAACCAAACTACTGGCCTACGAACCAAGCAAAATAAAAGAGAGAAAATATAGGTTCTACAGGTTACTCTGAAAGAAATCAAACAAGAAGGGAAAAAATCTCAAAGATCAAAAAACCTCTGACTTTTGCTTAGAAAAGCAGTTATAACTAACTGGAAACAGTTTTCGAATTAAATTTAAGAAACATAAAAGTTATCCGCTTACCACAGTGCACTGAATAAGGAGAGCTAGCCACAGTGAGATAATTGAAAACTTAAAACTTATAAAACTGCAAAAGTTTGGGATGGAAAAAACCTTGAAATTGGTTTAGCTTCACTGAGTTCCAAAATATTAGGAGAAAAACAGACACAGAAAAATTCCTTTATGTACTAGCAGCTTTAACCTCCAACACGTGCGATATCGTTACTGACATACTTGAAATTCCTCCTGCCTAAGGCAGATACGATGTGTTGAAACATGCCTTAGAGCCGTTTGAGTGGACAAAATATGGGAGACAGAAAACCCTCTGATATGCTCCACCTCATAAAGTCACTTGCTGGAAGTCAAATCCTCGAACACACCATAAGGTCTCTATGAGTCAGGAAAACCCGAATACTAGACAATTTGGCAGTAACATTGGATAAGCTGCCACAAGCAATGTAAACCACAAGTAGGGTGGCCGCAGTCATGAGGCAATCGCACCAAGTGAGACAGCGACCAAGTGAGTTCAGAGACAGCATTGATATATACGACAAAAACTTCAACCGTGAACATCAAGAAGCTAAAGACAATCGAGTTTTTAGATTAAACTATCTTACCCAGCGTATAAACTATCGATCGAGAAGTCAACGATCAACATCAAGATCATGAAACTGAAGCAATTCACGCTCAAGAAGCTACAACAAAAACTACCATTATAGGCGGGCTGATGCAACATGCATAGCAAATTCGGTGCTATGGCATATGGCTGCTGAAAACCTTAAAATTTCGATTGGGACGCACGGAAAACCCTATAGAGAACCAGGCCGTTGAAAATAAAATGTCCGGTTTTAAACCTCGCGTGAAAGCTCGCACCAATTTTGTTTACTAAATTTGAACATTTGTCAACTTTAGTAAACAAAAAGCCAAACACCTCCAAGAATTTCAGTTGGCCAGATGAAAGCCAAGACGCATTTACGGCAGTGACAACTTAGCAAAAGTAACGCACTATTAGCGCATCCAATGAGTGAATCTATACTCGAACACCGCTGCCGGCGCAGTACTACAACAGTTCAACAATAATTGCTGGGAACCGATAGGATTTTACTGAAAGAATCTATTGGAAAATTACTCGCAATATATCAGGCAATTAAATATTGCCGATATTTTGTCGAAAGTTGGGAATTTACAAAATGGCCTTAGAAAACGATGATAAAACAAACAGAAAAGTGGCAACATCCAACAAAAAAGAAAAACTAGTAAAGCGAGAAGAATCAGTTGACATATATAAAGTTCAAGAAAAGGCCGAAGTAAAAATTCACATTGATCTATATGTGAGATCGCGAAGGCGCAGAAATCAGACTTAAAACTTCAGAATTCATTTTCTGACTTCAGACGTTCAGGCCAATATGGCATTAAAGCTTCTAATGCTGGGCTTAGAAATAACCAGTGAAACCATTACCGGAACAAACCGCCGTGCATCGCAGAAAAATAACTTCGACTAATATACGACATGTTACATAACATCTCGCATCCTGGGATTCCTGTTACTCGTAAATTGATTTCTGCTTGATACTTTTGGCCTAGCAGAAACAAAGATGTACGCCATATTAAATGGCTAAAATTATCAAGTGTGTAGTTGTTAATTCTAACGAAAACGCTGATGTTAAACGAATTCAAACGTTTAACATCAGAAGGTGGAATTTGCGGTCACTAAGAAAACCTGGCGCATAGCAATATCTGATGAAGTCTATGCTGGAGCCCGACGTCAGGATAGTGGTTTGTGACATTAAAGCTAGAGCTGGAAAAAATTAGACTTACTTTTATGGGAACATAGATCCGTACTCTCGACACAATCTAGCGACCGATAATGGGAAAATAATAATGTATTTTGCGGTCGCGGATGACCTCATTGTGGCTAGCAAACTCTTTTTTCATAAAAATATCTACTTGGAAACATGGACACATCCTCGGAAGAGGAATTGCAGGTAAACGTAACTTACGTTTTAACTGTAAAGGTCGGTGTGAAACGAAGATTAGAAAACAATATCAGATTCTTGTTAGCTGAAACCAATCCCCGTTCAGATGAAGTGGTCGCTCTATGGGACGTATTGAAAACTTCAGTGCTGCCCAGGTGACTAGGTATGGTAAAAATTAAACCCACAAATTAAAGGTTTGATGAGGAGTGTCGACTTGCTGTCGAGCAATAGAATAAAGCCTGTAAAGAAGCGCTAATACATTTTACAATATCAAGGAAGAACCCAGCGATCCTTGCTAGGAGTATTGCCAAGCAAATTTGAAGACAGAAAAAGCATGAAAACCACCATGTTAACATTTATGCAGTGCTCGACACTTGGAATGAGTATTTCTCGGATTTACTTCATATTCAACCATATTAGTGTCAAATACAACATTGAAAGTTGGCCCACCCTATAAGGATTTCACAATGGATATGAAGAGATAAAAACGAAACCGTTCCCCCGGATTTTATTGTATTAATTCCAAAATTTTGATATTCGGAGGACATACTTTGTGGAATTATCTTTTCGACCTTGTTCGATTAGTATGGCAAAGCGTAGTTATGCCTGTTGGATTTAAAGCAGCAGCTTTGTACTCTATCCTTAAAAAAGGAGATCGCTCAAAATGCGAAAACTAACGCGGTATGGCTCTTATTTGAGCAGCATACAAATTACTGTCTTACATAATATTGGAGAGAATTACTCTACTGGCGAAGGAGAGGGATTGTAGGTGACTATGAAGATGGTTTTCGCCCAAATTGGCCTCTGGTCCCTTGTCACTCATGATAATTGGGAGAGAGGAGATATAAAAGCACTTCTTCATAGTGCAGTGATCTATAAGGGAAGAGCGACCATTTAGCAAGTGAATAGTTTGCTGTCGGTAATGATGGATCCTATATTTCAAGCAAAAATGTTTCTCAATCAAGAAGGCCTATGTTTAGCGTTAATAATAAAATAAAATCGGTTTTTATAGGCCACTGCTGTCTCGTATCGTAACAACCATCTGATTCCAAGGGATTCGACCTCAATCTAGCTCTTGACATATTTTTATTTATCTAGGGCTCTTCCGTAAAGAAAACACATAACATGGCCACTAAAATCATTAGACACGACTTTTCCGTACTAATCAAATAGGATTCACATCAAATTGAATCAAATGGCAGTTTCATAAATTCTCTTCTCCGAATATAAATAGTTCTGTATCAATTCCAGGAGATTGTTTACATGTCAAGACACATATCAAAAAATACTCTTAAGCTCTTCATTGAAATAATCTTACCTGCAATCAAAAGAAAATGGACTGATCACATCAAATCAAACCATATTATCACGAAACAATCGTATGAGTCCTTTACTACACCTGCTTTTCGTTGACTTTGCAATTTCAAAAGAAATTAATTGAACTCAGACAAAAAATGTATCGGGATGCTGGAATCCGAGCTGAATAATACAACAACAGTCGGGGAATGTGGCAAGTTTATGGTTGTATTGGATATATAGTTTCATGCGAAAAATATAAAACGCATCATGAGATCCATCATTGACTTTCATCAGTTCTATCCAGCTTTTGAACGCACCCGCAAGAAATGCAAGGACATAAATTATTGGTTCATCTATAAAAACTATATGTTGCGCATCGAGGAAGAATTGACAGTTAATCTAAAAAGTCTAAAGGTACATGTGTTATCTTCTCCCTATGCGACATTTCTTGCCAATTTCTTTCTTCAGTCTATGAACCAGCCCCCGGGGAAAAGCTTCTGTTTTAACTTCTTTGATAATTCAATAAGTTTGTGATTCAACTGGACGATACCAATGGTGCCGGCCATGTTTGATTCTCATTCCTATATTATTTAGGACTGTGCTGATAGGTTGGTTCTATCGATTTCCTTTATATTCAACAAAAACATCAGAAGAGGATGTTTCCCTGACCTTGGGAAATTTTCTGTTATTAATTTAATTTTTAATTCAGGAAAGAGAAACGGACATTAAGGGCATTTTAAAGCCATCTTAAAAAAGGAATGAAGTGAGGAAGAAGGACCAGTCATAAGTAAATTACTTTTTGGAAGTCGCATGAATATGGTAATGAGAAAGATAGACAAATACAAGAGAAATCGTGAAATGAAGTAATGATAAGTTACTTCAATCGGCAATAAATCCAGGAATGGTAAAAACAATGAATGACCTGTGGGAAAGGGTGCGGTTATTCGACCTAGCCAGGATATCTAATTTGGTACAGATACCAGGGAAGGGCACAAGTGCAATTGAACTATGGTAGGTAGTAATCGAGAAGTAGGACGATTGGACGTATTTAGAGATAAAGAGTATTTAGATATAGAAGCGTGATGACAATGGAGGTAGAAACAGGCAAAAATCGTTTGATTCTCAATAGTTTGGCGGATACTGGAAGTTCTGTAGGTGCGACCTAACCAACAAATTGGGAGGGGAAACGGGAATTTAGGGGAATAAATAAAAAAGCTAAGGTATTTATAGGAGGAAATAAATATGAGGCTGATTTATTGGTGGTGCCAGATGTAATAATGGCAAATTATTTTATATTAGAACAGTATTTTTTTAACAGCAATAGGTTAAGCAGGTTAAATTAAAGGAAAATGGAGGAAATAGGACAAATAGAAAAGACGAGTAAACGGAAAAAATTGAAATGGAAGGATGAGAAAGGAAGTAAACAGCTAGATATTTGTAAGATAGAAGTAGAAAATAAAAATGTTGAGTGAGACTTAGAATTAGAGTTGGGCAAATGAAATGGAGAATAAGAATATAAAGGAGATTTTTGTAAAGAATTACGTAAAGAGAAATAGTAAGGTAGGACCGTCGTGACGTAAAAAGTGGGAATTAGAATAAAGGAGAATAAGGTAGTGTATTCGAAATCTAAACGAAAAATTTGAAGCAATTAGTAAGGCAGGGGTAATTAGGAGAAGTTAGTCAGAGTTTTCCAGTAGGACTGAGGATGTGCCCGGATTATAGAAAATTAAACGAGTTAGTGGAAAAAGAATACTGCCCAATACCAGTAACGGCCAGAAAAGGAGAGAGAATGGAGAGCATGCAGATGCTTTAAATAGGGTAAATATGTTGTTACTAGATTAAGTATTAAAAGAGGTTGCTTTCAATGATGAAGAAGAAATAGGAAGGAAACTTAGTTAAGGGATAATATATAAATGATGAAAGAACAGTTATTACAAAGGAGAATATTCAAAAATTCGGGGCGAAGGAGAAGATGGACGAGTTAAATAGGTCAGATATAGCACTAGAAGAAACAAGGAAAGAGGCAAATCATAGATTAGATACGAGATAGATTTATAATAAAGACTACTATGATAAAGGAGTTGTTAAGAAATAAAATTTCTGAAAGGGGATCTAGTACTGTGAAAAGGACAAAAGATGATCGAATAGCCCATATAGAGAGGATGAAGTTATACGGGAGTATTGAGAGAGATAGGATTACTGGCAATAATAAGGGGAAATTATTGCAGGATAGTGATGGAGACAGAACAAGACGACAATCATCGTATGCACTGTTCTCTTATGATCCTATCTAATTTGGCTACGAATATATCAATAACAATGTAACTTTTACTTTTGTCTTAATTAGCAAACTTTCTATTTCGCACTGTGCTCACATTTATATACTGTTACTAGGCCAAAAACAATAATATTCGATCTAAGTATATACCTATATGATTAGAATACATAATATTATGTTGGTTCACAACAGCTGAGTATAAATGTGTTGCTATTGTATCTGACCTACATTAAAACAATAACATAATTACGAAACTATACATTAATTCATATACCAATGTGCATTTTTAAGTTAAGTCATATAGTTTCATAAACATGATTGCATGTCCAAGTCTATAAATACCTGTATATACATAAAATTCAATAACTCTCATTTTCCTACTGACAATTTAACATCGTACCATAAAAAAAAAGCAAAAAAAAACAAATGAAATGTTGACAATCTGTAGTTGCGCTGTAGCTTTGTTTTTACATAACCACTCTGATTCAACAACATAACATAAGTTTTTCCATCCATATGATGTTTGCGTGTGTATTGTGCTCTAGTGTTATTTTGAATTTCTTAGAGCCAATGTTACTTAAGCAACGATATACTCAAATATATCGTGCATACTACACGACGTTCTAAAATGTTTAATAATTTTTTTTTTCTTCTGTGATGATGATGATGGTCATGATTATGATGAAGATGATCTGTCGGGTTTTTCTTTTTCGCTTATGTATATATTTATTTACAAACATAAGATTTTTTATTTTCATTTTTTTTTATTTATTTATTTATATTTTTTTTTTAGTATGTATCTCAATAAATAAGACGATACAGCAACAAATATACATAAAATCTCGTTTCTAAGAATACATTATGATTTCTTAAGAAAATAAAATAGACATACGAGTGCGAAACAAAAAGAACATACATGCATACTAAACATATGCCAATTGTTGTTGGCTTTATTATCGCTACAATCATAATCATTTCAAGTACCATTTTCATATTTAAATTACAACATTCGACACAGCAAAGAAAAGAAAATTAACATGAATGATCATTTTTCATTATTGTTGTTGTTAGAAAAAAGAAATTGAAAAGAAAAAGGAAAATTAGAGCAGAAAGTGTCATATTTTAAAATTTGTCGAAAAAGTTTAATGTTGTTCGTCGAAGTACATTGTATAAAACTGTTTTTCACCCAGTTTAACGATTATTTCATTTAATTTTCGTGTTAAATATTTTTTTTTTTTGAATCTGTAATTTGTGTAGGTATGTTTTGGTGTTTTGTTTTGTTTTAAAGTGGTAATGAAGAAATTTAACATACAAATGATAAAAAGCTTTCTACATATCAAATAAAAACTTTAAATCTGCAATCTGAGCTCATCGTCGGAAACCTTACTAATTTAGATCTTCCAAAAATTAAGTTACCATCTTTATCTGGTGAATTTTTGAATTGCATTCTGTTAACCTAAGAAATTAAGTCTTAACCGTCAGTTCTACGATGGATTTCAGTAAACCTGGCAAGATTTCAATGTAACGGAGGAATGCAATCGTCTTGTAATAAAACCGGCGCTCCAACTTTAATCTCTTCTGACGGAGAAAGCCATTTCTGGCGTTGCCGCAATTCTCCTATATACTCCTGAGACCATCTAGTCCAAAATTGCTGCAACATGTATTGCATTCGCTGGAATCGTGAGAGTTTATTAAATTTAAGATGAAGAAGAGTAGGATTTGGGAACGATGTTAAAGGTTACAGTATAATAATACAATATTTCATCACTTCAAGCCGATGTGCTTCAGACGTGAATAAATTATGAAGTTCCGCTAATTCTGATTTTGCCCCTATACAATTCGTAGCGTTATCTGAGTATACAACTTTCCTCACACAGTTTTTCCTCTATATAGAAGTCATTTACGGAATAAATCTTCTATTTCCCAAAATTTCTGCACTTGAGCACTCAGCTGATCCAAGCTGTCGATGTGTAGAATGGTGTGATTGGACATCTGGGCAACTCTATGATTTACTGAATTTTCCAATAGTCCAGATACAACGTATCCGAATTCGGTGGATATAAATGGATAAAAATCCTTTACAAGTTTTATCCTTTAGCCTTTCACAATGTCAAAATACGTTTCAGCCCCAATCAACAAATCGACTTTATCTGGCTTGAAAAATAGTGGGTCTGCCAATTCTATATTATTTGGAATCAAATCGGGATTAAATGGAATAGGAAGTGTTGGCAAATTTCCCGTAATACTTGGTAACACTAAAAATTGAAGATTAGAAGAATATGATGTGACTCGTAATTTTATGCAAAGTTCTACCCTAATAATTGACAAATTCTTCCGGTCACAATTATTTCGTTGATTGTGAACCGCTATCTAGCAATGCACGACATTGCGTTTTGTTGCCGTCTGGCATGATTACCCACACAACTGCAGTAGCTAATAATACCTGATTTGAATAAAAAGCATGCAAAGTCTTACAATTCATGTGCGGGCCATTTGTACAGCTTAGGTTCTGATTATCCAAATTCAAATTACCATCTTGTGTCAATTCATCGGTGTCACAATCAAAATTCGAAGATGACTGTTATATGGAGCCGGTAATCATTGATTTATGCAGAATTATATGCAGAAGCATGTGGCTTATATGACGAAGAATTATATTGATTTGAATGGCATGGATTCGAGGAATAACTTTTCCCAAAATGCAACAGAATATTATGTTTCAAAGAACATAAAGGGCACGCCGCATTGCTTCTACATTTATTGACTCTGAGCATGATTTGCTTTAGAGTAAGCGCAAACCAATGCATTTGCAACCAGCACTGTACTAGATGGTCTGTTCCCACTGAACCTCTTATTTATGGGATCAGATAGTATACTGGAAGTCGACACTTCACGTAACGACTCTAAAACCCTGATTCGTTTCTTTAAAATTTCTTTAGATTCAGTAAAGGTTAGTATTCGATTGTCAGGGGATTCTTTTATAATTTCTGCACGGGATGAATTATCCAATCTCTCACTCAAATGGTGATAAATCAACAGATTCCACTCCTCAATCTTGATATTTGGGTTTTTAAGAGCTGTTTTATGTTTAACAGCGGTTTCCAGGAATATCTTCAATGAAGGTGCAGATAACTTCTAAGGCCGTTTCAAATCATACGACCATTTAATGTGAATCTTTTGGATTGCCACTTCCTTATTATAATGATCGAAAATGGTTTTTCAGGCGACACTATAATTTGCACTTGTAACAGCCAGAGCTTCTATCAAACTATACGCTTTGCCTTCATAAATACACGACTTCAAATAATGATATTATGTAGTGGAATCAAAACACTCATTTGAATAAATGATATCCACAAATACATCATGAAAACTAAGCCAGTTCAATTCGCCACCATCAAACTTTGGTAGTTTTATTTCTGAAAACTTAATTTCTAATGGGCCATTAAAATTGATTTTACTTTTATTTTCTATCGCGTGAATTTTATTAAAAATTCTTGATTCAAGTTTTCCATAATCTACTTCGAATCTATCCCGTTCATCGTATGTGAGTTCAACGCACTCTAATGATTCAAATTTTGAATCATTAGAGGGCGTCCCCTATTGTCTCTATCTCACCAGGATTCATACGATTAACAAAAAATTTTTTATTATTAATTCTTATTAATTTATATTTATTTTTAGTTTACATAAAATTTGAATATTATTTGCTCAAAATCTATATAACTACTACCTACAAACATGAGGTGAGTTACCGATCAACAAAAAACATAAAAAGAAAGAGATAACAATATATATATATATATATATATATATATATATATATATATATATATATATATATATATATATATATATATATCACACGGGAACCGCTCAGAACTGAACATTTTAAAACTGCATATAGAATTTCATCATAATCGGTTAAGAACTCGCCGAGTTCCTTCCTAATTGGCCTTATTTCTGAACTTTCCCAAAAAATCATTTTAAAGTCCCTTTCCCATCCTACATATCGAATTTCATCATAATCGGTTAAAAACTCACCCAGTTCCTTCCTATCTGGCCATATTCCAGAACTTTTCCAAAAAATCATTTTAAAATTCTATTTTCATCCTACATATTGAATTTCATCTTAATCGGTTTAGAACTCGTCAAGTTCCTTCCTAATTGGCCATATTCCAGAACTTTTCCAAAAAATCATTTTAAAATCTTATTTCCATCCTGCATATAAAATTTCATCATAATCGGTCAAGAACTCACTGAGTTACTTCCTAATTGGCCATATTCTAGAACTTTTCCAAAGAACCATTTTAAAATCCCATTCCCAACCTACATATAGAATTTCATCATAATCGGTTAAGAACTCATCGAGTTCCTTCCTAACTGGCCATATTCCAGAACTTTCCTAAAAAATCATTTTAAGTTTAAATCACATGTCGAAATATCCAGTTTTGAAATATCCACTTTTGTACCATATCTCGTTTTGTACCTTATCTCGTTTTAAAATATCCAGTTTTGAATTATCCTGTTTCATGAAATCCAGTAGTAAAATATCCATTTTTGACCGGTACCCCACAGGATGACGTTACCTCATAACTATGGAGCAGTTATTGCAATTTTGTAAACTGGAAAGAGGCGGACTCTCCAGCAAACCTTAACGCTTTCGAAGAACAGGAATGTGAAACATTCTTCCAAAATACTGGGTCTGCACGATTTGTCAAGGCGATATGGCGGATGTTTACCTATCCGATCAAAGCCCTTAAATTGAGGAAACCCGTTGGATTCAAAAGTAATTAATGAAAATTTTTACGTGGATGTTGTGGTGACCGCCTCCAACACAATTCCAGACTGTATAAAACTACGAGATGAGTTAGCCATAGTCTAAGAGAAGGAAGGGTTCGTGCTACGAAATAGAGTTTGTGGATGAAATAAATCGCAATAAGGTAACTGAGCTACAGAAGTTCAATCGAACGAGTCGTCTAAGATTTTTAAGGCATCTCATCTAATGCTCAAAACCATCTCTTCTACCATACGAAGTAAAACATCCTCTTACCCAAATCTGTTCCGTTTACTAATATGTTTTAGCTTTAGTTCGATGTAAAACATCTGCACGCTGCACTACTGCCTGCCAGTAGACAGTGGTACTGGTAATTGATGGAAAAATAATAGCTCGTCGCACCGTCAACAATTGCATTGTACACCAGCACTTCCATTCTGTAAGAAAGCCAGGCGCGTTTAATATCCTGAGTTTGATCCCAGTCAGCGACCAAAACGCGGTGACGAATTGTGTGTAAAATAGTTCGTTGGGCTGACCACCTCCAAGGATCACCAATTTTAAAAATTTGGCCTTAAACATCTTGTAAAATACCTCAGTAAAGGGTCAAGCCAGTAATTCTATTTTGATTTTTATTTTGGCAACCACAAATTTGGAGCGACAACCTTCCGATACCTCGGGTCTCTTGCCTTTTTTAATAATCAAGTGGACGGGATATAAAATCACGTATTTCCGATATCAATCGTGCTATGTAAGCCTTACGGTTGTATTGGTAAAGTCAAAATACCTTGCAAATTCCGTCAAGCTAAAGTTGCAGATCTGTTTTCATGTGAGAGTTGAACCCTGGCAGTTAGTTATGAAAATTAAGATAATTTTAAGACCTCTTCAACCACTAGATCAGGAATTAGATAAAAATGTATGATGTCGGTTCTTGAAATAAAAGGACAGCGAGTTGGCAAACTCGATAATGTTCTGCAAGCCGATTCTATATGGCAACTATGTATGACGAATTCCTTGCAGTTCCATTATTAAAGAAGCCCAGCATGTTAGTGTTGACTTGTATGGAAATGTGGCATCTGAGTTACATATTGAATAGTTGATAATGGTGCAAAATAGGCGAACGGATACGATGAAAATAAAGCATCTTGTATTTACTAAATTTTAAAGTTTATCGATTGTTAATTAACCATTGCAAAATCTGCTTAAGTCCTCTTGTAGTTTTGAGTTGGCAGACATATTAGAAACTCAGGCGAAAAGCTTCATGTCATCTACGTTTGCAGTTGGCTAACTTGAAACAATTGACCACATGAATAATAAATAGCAAAAATGATAATTGATAAATGTGACTGCCCTGAGGCGCAGGTGATGCAATTTTTTTTCTGTAAATTTTCTAGGTTCGAAAAAACTTGTGGCCACACAATCTGCTTGTAAAAGTGTTCAACAAAATTAGAACCAAAAATTAGCAAATTTCTGTTCGGTAAATCTAATATAATTTAACTTAGCTGGAGGAAGGGGGAGACACAGTAGCTGATGACTGACGCGGTTTCTTAACCAATACAAAATCTTGGGTGGTTGACTGGTAAATCATGCTCAACAGAAACCTTTAGCCACTCTTTTTTTGGCACTATAAAATTATTACAGAGGAACCAGGGTTTTGTTTTCATTGGGAGCCCTAACAAAATCGAGATAATAATCGACATTATACATAGTCTATAAAAGCAATGTAGCAGTAAGGCAAGTACTTAAATCGACCACAAAATAGAGAGGTTAGGTGCTATGCATGAAGAGTTCGTTGATACTCACGAAAGTAAGTTAGGGTAAATTTTTCACTGTTGAACTAATAAAATAAGACTATCTCTCTGCTTGAAATCGGTGCTGATTATATACCAGTATACGGATAGTCGAAAATGTTCCATTTATTGCAAGTCGTAAATCATCTGTATTCTTGACGTTTATTGCCGTCATAATCATCATCATTATCATCGTTGCGTGTGTGTGTTGTTCTTGAACATTTATATTCTTAGGGTGTGACTCTCCATTATACTTGTTTCTTCTCTATCATCGCCACGCCTAACGCTGTAGGAATATATTTTGAAT
Organism: Tipula confusa; assembly: GCA_963556175.1. Taxonomy (NCBI): domain Eukaryota; kingdom Metazoa; phylum Arthropoda; class Insecta; order Diptera; family Tipulidae; genus Tipula; species Tipula confusa. The sequence continues at coordinate 174,109,569 of OY744476.1, read as the reverse complement.
TGACTAGACTTATTCATTATGGCTTTGAACGTAGACCTATAAAAATTTCGTGGTACAAAATTATCTGTCATAAAAAAACAAATCTCGTTCCATAAACTGGTGGCTGTATGACCGCAGATCGTATCGTGTCTTCACTCGATCATTGGCCTGCACCATGTTAGGTCTTATTGCATCGTGAACGTTGATCACCCTTTGTCTTAAATCTGCAATGTAATCTTGTTTGGCGACTGGTTTACTTTTTGGTTGTCATTGACCTCTTTACGTAAATGCCCTTCCAAAGTTCAGTTGAACCTTTCCACCATTCCGTCTGATTGTGGATGTAATGGTGTGGTCCACGTTTCTTTGATGTTAAGTACTAGACATAATTCCTGGAACACGTTCGACTTCTGAATGAAGTTCCAACGGTACTCCAAATCTACTGTTCCAATTGTTTACGAAAATGTCTGCGATCGTTTGAGCTTTCTGATTGATCACCGGATACGCTTATCCGGATATCTTTAGTCGTGTTTTGCCCAGCAATATCCCCAGCGATCCGTTCAAATGGTACTCCGACATTGTATTGTTTCACCCTTCCTCTGGTTTTCGTTTGGTAGCCTTTACTGGCAGCAAATACTTCACACGTTCTGTACCACTCTTCTACATCCCTTCGGCAATTGACCCAATAGAACCGAGACCTTATCATGTCCAATATCTTATTGATGCCTAAATGTGCCCCAGATGTTCCATTGTGAATCTCGTGCAGAACTTCTTTTTTCGGTTATTTAGGAGCACGATTTGCTGCTTTATGTCCTTGCAATTGGCCGATTCCCAGCGTCTTAATAGTAACAGCAGCACTTTCCGTCACGATTTAATGCCACTACGATTTTGTACCTTTCTCCATCTACTTGATTATTGGTGCGATGGACACGTCTTGTTGCTGCCCCTTCACTAGCTGCTCCCTGGTTAAACGACCTTCTGCATTGAGTCTGATCCTTTTGATTCTTACTGTGGGGTTCTTTTCTTCTTATCTAGAGCAGTGCTTACATTTAGGATTACAAGGCCTCCTGGGGGAGGCTCCATTCCATCTATCTGTCTGACATTTTCATATTGTTTCTCACCACCCTCTTGCTGCCTCGCTCTGCCGGTGGCGGGTTGTTTACAATCGCTGACGTAATCTCTGGGTTGTTGGCATCTAAAGTACCTTGATTGATTGACCATCGAATAATGAGGGTTTACAAATTCTCTTATGGCCACCAGTAGATGGTTCCTTAACACTCGTCGGGCTGCTTTCTCGGAAAGCATCATTATTGTGTGAAAGCAGGATAGTTCTTCTGGGGTCTTCCCACAGTTTTATTCTGTCTTCAAATTGTTGCAACATTTCTTGAACTGCGTTTCCTACGGTAGCCATGATGGAACCCTCTTGCATTTTAATTTTAACTTCTTGTTGTATCCTTTCTTGAACTTCTACGGTAGCTGTGATGGAATTCTCTTTCTCTTGCATTTTTCCTTTAACTTTTACCACGTCAGTCTTGTTCATCCTTCCTAGCAAGGAAAATTTGACCTCATTCAACTTCTCACTCTGTTGTGGCGCCTACTGTTTTACTTCAGTGCTTAGCTATTGCACCTGCTGTTATGCTTCAATGATTCGTTGTTGCATTTGTAAAATTATAGCTTCGAGAACTGTCCCGATATTTGTTGTGGGCCAGCTATGACTTGCTCTGTTTGCTCCCTTTTTGCTTCTGCTTCAGGTTTGTATTCGGAAAGTGGATCAATATTAGCTTTCGACTGGGTTACTGTAGCTTCCAGCACGCTTAGATCTGTCGTGCATGATGGTTGCGGTGTTAAGGCCCTCTCTGCTGATGATATTGATTGGGATCTGCTGCCGTGTTCTGCTATTGACGGTGGTCACAATGATGTCAATTCTTCTTCTTCCATTGCCAGTTTTCTTGACCGTCATTTTCACTCCTTTCTGAAGTCTTAAATATAGCTCCGCCTTATTGCCTTTCTCGCTCCTCTAAATCATCTCTTAACTGCTGCGCTATGTACGCGTTGATGTTTATCATCGCTCTCGGTTGCAAAATCCCACTTCCGACACCAATTGTTACGAATTTGGCTTCTGGATACGCAAGCAAAACGCTATAAAGTATCAATATAAAATGCGACAGTTATAACGCTATGACAAGAGAAGCCAATCCTCCCTCTTCAGAGCCCCTCTCCAAAAAATCTCGATAAACAGTGTGAAACAGTTTACCGACAAACAGTTAAGCTTGATCCAAATGAATGGTACATGGAAAAACAATACCAGCATATTTGGCGCGCTTCAAAATAATGAGCCACTCAACGGTTTTTGCAAATTTAGAATACATTTTATAGTTTGCGTGGGACAATTTTACATTCCACATCATGCAATTTTGAAAGAAAATCCAAAGGACGTATTCGGATCTGACATAATAAAAATGTATAGCCAAATTAAAATTGCAAAGGTCCATCAAGAGTATCAAAGAACAAGAATACTGCTTGACTTACGTTACGTATGGCATATCTGCGGCGCCGTTCTTGGAAATAACAACATTATATCAGCTAGTAATGGATAAAGGTAAAAACTGTGACCAGCTTTAGAATTGAGAGTAGGAAACACATTGCCTCAACCCACAACTTAGCGGACCATGCACAGACCATCTGGGATTTCACTATCAAAATTAAGTTCTCTGGAACAATGGTGGACGGGGCCTGAAATAATGTTAATATCAGTAAAAATCCAACGTATCCCGATGAAATACGACCAAACGAAATACCAATTTGAAGAGTTAAAGGGTTCAACAATTTCTCAGATAGAAAATCGATAGTGCTTCACACTGAATCTGTATCTGGTCAACGACGGGCTGATAAGGGTAGGAGGAGGACTAAAACAGCATTAACTTTAGCATTTATCTGGAAAATTTTTTGGATCGAAAGGGGAGTTAAAGGACTAAGGAATAACATGCAAAAATGCATTGTTTTTTTTCAATTACAAAGTTAATCGGCAGAACAGTATTCATGGGCGATCTATCTAGAAGTCGAGTCACCTCGTCGCGGCAATTTACATACACCCGTAAGGTGTAAGTCCAACAATGGTTACATTACTGGTTTTTTATGCCTCTCAAAAAAGCAAGTCATCTTGAAATTATTAGCAGCATTCAAAAGATTTATTTTGCGAGGAGGATATATTACCAACATAAACAGTGATAACGGTACAAAATTTATTAAAATAAACATAATTATAATCCAATACCAATGGTACTGGAAGAAGATTATCCAAGATCATTTTTTAATTCAGAACATTACATGTCACTTCATACCTCCAAGAGTTCCACATTTCAGAGGATTATAGAAGGCTGCGGTTTAATCACTGAAACTCATTTATGCCAAGTCATTGGAAATCAAACGTTTACGTATGAGGAAATATTAACCACGCTATGTATGATTGAAGCATGTCTCAATTTACGTACCCTCTGTGCCTTGTTTCAAATGATGCAAATAATATGGATTTTCTTACTTCTGGACTTTTTTTAATTGGTAATGCTTTACTGGCTCCCCCGGAAAATAATTTGCTCATTTGAGCAGAATGAGCAACATCTTAATACAGTTGACAAGGAATCAAACATTAGAAGAACATCATAAGCAGTAGGTGGACTCGGAATGGAAACAGCTTCAAGAATACAATACAAAGATAAATCAGAAGGATAATATATAGTAACTGGAATTTTTCAGCAGCCCAATACCCAACATCGATATCTGTTAAATCTATTACGATTTCAAAATAAAATGATTCAGATCAGGGAACATGTTTACTTAGTAATGTCGTTGCCTGGAAGAAAGCAACGGGACTTACTACATTTGTACTAGATATTAAAAATAATTCCTACCAATTCTTTACACTCATACCTACACCTATATCTACGGCCAATCTTCATACTTCGTTCATCTTTTCATTAAAATACCTTTCACGTTCGAGGTGTTACTTAAACCATAGTATAAATACATATAGTACTACCATCATAAGAAAAAAACAGTTTACCCATTGAAAAAACTACACTAGCCAGCCAACAAATGCTTGTCTGATTGCTACGTCACAGTGGTAATAATAGCAACAACCTGTATCGCTATTTTGTTTTCCCGTTGCATATTTGCTATCGCCCAAATTTGTACGCCAATAATCGTAACATCCTTATTTGAAAAACAAAACCACAACTTCGTTGGTTTTTTTGTAAAATAATTTTAAAAGTACTTCTTATTTTTTCGACGATCCGCTTTAGAATGACCAAGCAATTATTTTTTATTACAAGCTACTATAATTCGGCTAATATACATAAATATAAAAAATTAAATAAAATAGGCCAAAGACATCTGTGATTTCAGATAGCAAACTACAAAAACACTTTAACTCTAATTGTTCGATTATGTATCAGTAACATTCTCCGCCCGTTAATAATTAGCACCTCATCTTGCTCCGTAAGCTTGCATAATTTAATAATTGGCCGCTTAAACGTAGATGTTGATGTCTTTAATGTGACAACTCGCCCTCGTCATTGACTATCTGGATGTAGGTGGATGATTCTGCCAAGCACCCATTGGTATGATGGTAAATTTTCTTCTTTAATAAGTACACGTCGCTTACACGGAAATTTTGTTGTGGTCTACGCCATTTCGCTCTTTGCTGGAGATTGTGCAAACATTCGATGTTAATTTTTTTCCAAAATGATTGTACACGTTGTTGTATATACCACCACCGAGTAAACCTTCTCACTGGTAAGGCTTCATCGATTTCTTCTTCAGGTAAATAAAAAATCTTTGATCCTATTAGAAAGTGAGCAGGTGTTAAGACTTCGAAGACTTCATCATCAGCAGCCGTCGCATATAGTGGCTTTGAATTTCGAATTGATTCAATTTGGCAAAGCAAAGTAGCCATCTCCTCAACCGTCAAATGTGTGATCTTCATTTGTAAAGGTGGGTTTTCACTGATTTAACCGCCGCTTCCCAAATACCGCCAAAATGAGGCGACGCAGGTGGTATAAAATGCTATTGCTACTCGCCTATTGCTAAAAATTCAGCAATGAAAGAATTATGGTTATTGTTTGAAATGATTTGATATAATTCATTCATTTTTTTTCTGGCCCCAACAAAGTTAGAACCTTTATCACTGTATATATTATCAGGTGCCCCTCTTCTCGCAACAAAGCGTTTGAATCACAACTTCAATGTGGATAGCCTTAGTTACCATTCAAATAAATAAGGCTATATATCCTTTTATTAACCTGGCATCTCTTCCTCTTTTCGAGGCTATTTGTATAGGTCCAGCATAATTAATTCCACAGGAAGTGAATGACCTGGCAGTTCTCATTCTTGCTATTAGGAGATCCCCCATTAACTGTTTAGAAGTTTTAGCATTATTTCTAAAACAAGTTACGCACTTATCTACGATATTTCTAACAGTGCTTCTTCCCAACTACCCAGGATTTCTGTCTCAACAGATGGAATGTTAGCGTTAAACCAGTATGTAAATTTCTTTCATGGATGTGTTTTATCATCATTCGGCTTAGCGCATGACCTTTATGCATTATTATCGGATGCTTGTAATCATATCGGCAATCGAAATTTTTTAGCCTGCCACTAACTCTCAAAATATCATTGGCACCTACGAATGGCGCCAAAGAAAGGAGGTCATTGTCGTTTATAAAAGGTTTTCCGCTCTTTAGGCGATCATACGCAAATACTCTGAACAATTTATTATAGGAAGAAACTCTGCCAAACAATGAGTCAATAGTGTGCTCTTCTTTTTGCGCATCGAGAACAAAGAGCTCTGTATTCTTTCTTTCTTCAGTCAGATATCCTACGCCATCAGAAATTGGATCTTGAGATGAAAAATCACTGTTTGGATCTCTTAACTATTCTGGGCCATCCCACCATTGATCTAATTTAACAAGCTGAGATGAAAGTACTCCTCTCGAAGCGCAATTTGCTGGATTGTTTTCAAATCTTACATGGTTCCAACACTTTCTTGGCAGCTGACTTAAAATCTCGAAAGCGCGATTAGCCACTAAAGTTTTCCATCTTGATGGATGACTGGATAGCCAAATCAGCTCATTCGTAGAATCCGTCCACCCATAACATTTCACTGGTTGTTTTACCGTTTCTTTTACTAACGTCAGAAGCTTGGTTACCAATTGTGTCCAACACAACTCAAGTCTTGGCAAGGAGATTTGCCTAATGGGTGCCACTTTTGTTTTTGAAGCCGTAACTTACAGTTACGGCACCGTTTTTCATGATGTGCTGTACAAAACTATAAGCTTTCTCACTTGCATCAGATAATCTGTGCATTATATGCGCTTGCTACGTTGTCAGGCAATAACCATAAGGCTTGAAACACTATTTTCATCAAGATGATAGATGGAGATAACCATCCAATTGGATCAAAACCCCTGGAGTACTCAGATATCATTCTTCGCTTTGTTGGTTCACCGTTGCCCTCTAAAGTTAACTTGAACGTAAATACATCTTCAAAAGCATTCCATTGAAGATCTAATACTTTTGTCTCCAACAACATATTGGCGGACATCAACAAGTCATCGGTATTTTCGGCCGCCGTAAATTTTTTGCTTCTTCTACAGTATCCGCCTCTGAGATAAAATCATCAACATAAAAACATTCCAAATTCGTGGAACAATATCTAGATACTCTCGCTGATTGTCATAAGCAATCTGGTGCAAAGTTCATAAATGTTGAGCTAGCTAACCCAAAAGTGACAGTATTTAGCTTATAATGTCTAAGCTCATCAGTTACCTCACTGTGCCACAGAATTCGCTGAAATTGCGTATCGTCGACGTAAACCAAAACTTGATTATACATTTTTTCAATGTCTCCGACCAAAGCTATTTTGCGGAATCTCATCAAAATTGTCCATAAAGTTGACTGGATCCACTTGCATTGTTTCATTTAGTGAAAACTCCACTGGAAGACTTTGCCGAGCCATCAAATACCACTCGCAGCATGGTTCTTTCACTAGATTTCTTGAGTACACAATGATGTGGCAAATAAAAACATCTCGAATCATTTATAGAGTGATCTGCTGATCTTAGGGGTACTAAAATGCCTAAATTTATATATTCATTTATAAACTTTGAATATTCCTCTTTAAGCGATTGATTAACTTGCAGCTTCCGTTCCAACGCCAAAAATATTCGCTTGGCAACATGCACCGAATTCCCTGCTCATCTGCTATTTTAACTTCAGCCGTTGAAAGTAATGATTGGAAAGTAGGTGTAATTGTTGTATTCACTGCAATGTCATCAGTTGTACTCACCTCTGGAACTTGCAGGATATTATCACTTATGATTGCTTCACAGCTTGATTTTTGCACTTCTTCGGAGCGCAAAGTCAAATGGTATTTTCGATGACATTTCTCGCATTTATATTTTGATTTGCATACAACAAACTGATGAGAAAGAGACAGGCAGTTAAAACATAATTTATTTTGACTATTATTTGCTTACGTTCAGGTATTGATAGCTTCAAAAACTGGTCACATTTTCTTAAATAATGCTCCCCTCAACATAACGAACATACAATTTTCTCAACATGCGATATCAAAGAGTTCACCCGCTTTGTTAAATGAGCCTTCTGTCTTTGCATTGAGTTTAGGCTTTTTAGCGCATCACTCCTTTTATTTAGAAACGCCAAAAGTGTATTCAAAGTGGGGAATAATATTTTGTTGACCAACATATAAACAAGCCAGGGATCACGCTCCTCCGCTTACTCACCCAGAATCTTTAAGCTCCGTATATCCTCGTCTGAGGTATGCGATAGATGGCGGATAGATTTCGCGCAACTTTGCTGCAAGTTGGTCCAAAAATCACTTTAATAGCGTTATCACCACGTGTTTGCGTTTGTCATATCTGCTCTTTACCTTTTCCCATGCTTCATCGTAATTGGTATCGGTCACTTTAAGATGCTTGATTAATGTATAAGCATCTCCTTTGAGTAAGCATTTTAAATGTTGCAGTTTATGCACTTTGGAAATTCTTTCGTTGTTATGAACTGCATTTTCAAAAAGGTCACGGAAAGATGGAAAATCTTCGTAATTTTCACTAAAATCTGGAATATTAACCCGAGGTAGATGGATTTCTCCTTCACACTTGTTCAAGTTATACATTTCTTGTAGGAAATTGCTTTAATTGTACTTTAGATCATCAATAGAGAGGTTACTCAGGTTAGGATTATTTTCTTCATACCTTTTTTCCATTCTAAATAAATACAGTTTTAGTTCAGTATGCATTTCTTCAATTTTTTCCAATTCTTTCATGTTCGTTTTATCATAGTTACCCTTCATTACCCGCTCAAGAGATTGAAAATCTTTTCACTCGTTAGCCAAAATCGCAATAAAGGCTTTAATCTCACTCACATATGTGTCAGCCGTAAATTTTGCAATTTCAGTTTCTAAACTATCGAAACTCTTCACCATTCGCCTTAATGCTCGGGCTTCCGCCATTTCTTAGTTTCACAGTACCCTTTGTATTTATAGTTTTCAATAATATTACAGAAACTATAATTATTGATTATTCAAATTTGAACCAAGCACGGGTTATCGCGCTAAAAATTGGGATTGAGCTATATCCGGCTCGAAGGACCAATGAAAAATCTACGCTACACCAGCCAGCAAATTCTTGTCTGTTGCTACGTCACTGTGGTAATAATAGCAACAACCTATATCACTATTTTGAATTCCCGTTGCAGGTGAAGCAAGATTTAATGATATTTGCTATCGCCCAAATTTGTACGCCAATAATCGTAATATCCTTTTATGAAAAACAAAACCACAACTTCGTTGGTTTTTTTGTAAAATAATTTTATAAGTACTTCTTATTTTTTCGACGATTCGCTTTAGAATGACCAAGCAATTATTTTTTATTACAAGCTACTATAATTCGGCTAATATACATAAAAATAAAAAATTAAATAAAATAGGCCAAAGACATCTGTGATTTCAGATAGCAAACTACAAAAATACTTTAACTCTAATTATTCGATTATGCATCAGCAACACTCATTGATATTCCAGATGTCGAGCCGATAGACCATTGTCCAAATTTAGAATAAATAGATGACATTTAGGCGATTATATATATATATATATATATATATATATATATATATAAATTTATATATATTTATATATATATATATATATATATATATATATATATATATATATATATATATATATATATATATATATATATATATATATATATAAATATTTTGATTATTTTAATAATACCAGTAGCGAAATCTAGCGCGTGAATGGAGTAGCATACCATGGTAGTACTATATATATTTATTCTATGATCAAACCAAATATTTCATTATGGATTAAACACATCATAAGAACGGTGGTTGATTTCCATATTGTCACTGCTCATAAGGTTTTAATATTGTTCGTTTTCGACTTCGTTTATCAGACCATCACAGTTGCACCGTCAATTGTTTTCCTGTGATTCCTGTCTTGTACGAAAATCGTTTTTTTAGCTTTGCAGTGACCAATTAATGATCACTACCTACAAATTTGGCATGCTGTGGTGAAACTTATTCTATTCTGTTTGTGCAAACGATTTTTACGAGACATGAGAATGCCCCAACCACCCTATACCTACACATTCATTATACTAATTTTCCATTTCACATCCCCGCACGCACACATAATATATTTTACGATTTTATTATACTAAAGCTATTATTTTGATTATAAAAATATGAACGAGAAAAATGGGAAAAATCTTTTCCACGCCGGCAAGATAAAAATCAAAGTGAATGCGAACAAAATTTGAAATTCAATTTAATTTTTTTGTTTTGTGAATTTTTTTTTGTGTTGATTTTTTATTAATGAATGAAAATTTTTTATTTTCTTTTGTTTTGCCGATGAAAATGTATTGTGTTTTTATTTTTTTATTTAGAATAATGTCGCCAGATGGTTTAAAAGCGATATATCTTATGTAGTACATATCGTAGGTATTTATATGTTATGTTCGTGTGCGAATTATTTTAAAAGTGTTGCGTTGTTATTAGTATTCAGGGTGTAACGTCATTTTACTCGCACAATTTTTATTCGACAGCATCGTTTTATTATAAATTTTCTTAAATTCAACTTCAATTTGAATTTTGTCAATTTTGTGTGCTGACTAATATTTGTTCTTAATATAGATTTACTTAAACTTGATTGATTGAACAGACTAACCTTGGTCAAGTGAATGAATAAAATAAAAAATTAAAATATTTTATTTTTAAAAAACCGAAAGAAAATTTTTATTTTGATTTGTTTTGTTTATTTCCTTGACAGTGAAGTAGATTGAAGTTGAAATTGTTGACGGTACTAGGTCTTGTAGAACATTTATTCTTGATCGAAACACCTTCAATAAAAATAATAACGAATTTAGATAAACTTCAGTCGAATTGAGTTGCTGTTATTTAAGACTACAACTGACATCTTTATCAATAAGTCATCTGGCAACTTTTCCATTTTATTCTATGCTATCTCATCATTATGGTTAGTAATCGCTATACTCATCGGTTTGGCTCTTTGTATGCGTCTTATAGCCATAGGATTGATTAATCACCTTTTCAAATGTGAAGAGCTGATTGTGGTTCTACTCAATTGCAAGACCGGTAGGAAAATTAGCTAATTTTTTCTCTATGTTTTATTTAGGTCTATTATTGTACCGGTAAGGCACGGTTGTGGAGTGTAAGTTTACTAAATTTAAGTTAGTGAAACTTCACTTGGTTTTGGTTAAATTTTTTTTTAAATATTTTAGTTGCGATCATTCACTCTTGATGATTGGTATAGAACTGAATTGTTTAGATGTCTATTGTGTACATTTGTGCTATAATAATTAAGGGAATCGCTCAGAACTGGACATTTTAAAACTGGATATTTCAAAATAGGATTTGACAAAACGAGATAATGTACAAAACTGGATTTTTCAAAATTTTAATATATAGAATTTCATCATAATCGGTTATGAACTCATCGAATTCCTTCCTAACTGGCCATATTCCAGAACTTACCCAAAAAATCATTTAAAATCAAATTTCCATTCTATATTCCAGAACTTTCCCAAAAAATCATTTTTAAATCTTATTTTCTTCCTACGTATCAAATTTAATCCAAATCGGTTAACAACTCGCCGAGTTCCTCCCTAATTGGCCATATTCCAGAACTTTCCTAAAAAATCATTTTAAGTTTAAATCACATGTCGAAATATCCTGTTTTGAAATATCTAGTGTTGTACCAAACCTCGTTTTGTACTTTATCTCGTTTTGAATTATCCAATTTTGAAATATCCAGTTATGCACTATATCTCGTTTTGTACCGTATCTCATTTTAAAATATCCAGTTTTGAATTATCCTGTTTCGTCAAATCCAGTTATAAAATATACAGTTTCGACCGGTACCCAATAATTAACTATAAAAGTTTTATAATAATTAATGTTTCTAACGGACAATAGATGTCTAAAGTGTACATTTTTTATAATAATTGTGTTATTAATAATTCTGCTAATAATCGTGTTGCGGTATCGACATACCTCCGACGTTGAACAGAAAGTTCAATATACTGGAAACAACACCAGTTTGGATATGGATCGTCTTGGCCCGGATGAACTTCCTGAATTTTGCCCAAAGGCCCTTGTGCTGTAGAGCTACCAACATCTCGAACCAATACGATGTCACCTGGGTTTAGATTGCTGTGCCTATGCTGCCACTTGGAACGGCTGTGTAGAGTAGTTAGATATTCGTGACGAAATTGTTTCCAAAAACGTTGCATCATATATTGAATATGTATCCCTCATACTGGTGTAGTCAGGATCAGGTGGTAAGGTCATAGATTGTCCAATAATAAAATAATAAATTTCTGAGACAAATCATCAAGAACTTCGTTTGGAGTGGTGGAACTTCAAATGTGTAGCTCAGTTGGACTCCTCTCATCAGTATATGGCGGAGTATGAAACAGCTTCTTCTGACTAGGCCAATGGTTTTGATCTTGATAAAGCCATTTGGGGCCGTTCCACCACAAGTTGAACTTTAACATTTTTGATGGTAGAAGTCCGCGTGAAGCGCAATCAGCCGGAATCTCCTATGTTGGTACATAGTGCCAATTATTCCTCGTTGTTGATTCTAGTATCTGGATGTACGGTTGGCAACATAATTTTTCCAGCATCTTGGATGAGACAATAACCACCATAGAACATTTGTAGAATCCGTCCAATTACTAATTTCGACGTGGTCGGATTGCAATGATTCGGTTACTGTTTTTATTAGTTTTGTAAGTAATAGGGCACCGCATAATTCCAGACGGGGAATAAATAGGTGTTTAATAGGCGCCACTCTGGTTTTTGCACAAACGATGTTGGTCTGGATAGTGCCATCTTTGGTTGTGGTTCTAGTAGGACGCCCCTGATAACAGCTCTCGCTTTGTTTTCGTGATTGCTAACTTTGGTAGAATTTTAAAATGGAATGCGTCAATCTTGGTACACCATTCTAGAACTAATTACTTAACTGATTGTGCTCCTTCTGAGATTTCGAAGGGTGTTAGTTCTTGGCTGGTTTTCGGTATGGTTTTCAGCAATTTTGGGTTGTTTGACGTCCATTTACGTAGATAAAAGCCTGTTGAGCCTAATAAAGATATAATTTCACTTTGGAGCTCTGCCGCTTCTGACACACAATTGGCACCTGACATGAGATCGTCGATATAAATATCTTGGGCAATGTTTTTTGAAGTAGCTGGAAACTTGGTAGCATTGCTATCGGCTATCGTTCTTAACATTTTCGTGGCCAAATACTGTGCTGAGGCAGTACCGTAGGTAACCGTTAACAGCCTGTAGTCATCAATTAGTAGGTCGGGGGACTCACGCTACGCTATTCGTTGAAAATCCGCGTCTTCTTAATCTATTAAGATTTGGCGGTACATCTTTTCGATATCACTGGTGAAGACGGTTGGGTGTCTACGAAAACGTACGAGGATGGAATACAAGCTATCTTGAACGGTTGGTCGGACCATCAGATTGTTGTTCAGCGACACAGTCGTCGTAGATTTAGCCAAAGCATCAAATACCACTCTAACTTTGATGGTAGTGCTTGATTGGCATGTAATATGATTTTGACGGATCATTTACCAACGTTTTGGGTTCAATTAATTCCATGTGGCCCAATTTCGTATATTCGCGCATGAACACCGTATAATATCTCCGTAGATCTGGGTCTCTCGATAATTTGGTTTCAACAGCGAAAAGTCGTTTGATAGCTCTTTCTCTGGTTTATTCTAATGGCTCAATGTTCTTCTTAAATGGCAATTTGACAATAAACCGTCCTTCATTCGTGCGTTGGTGTGTCTCCGCGAAATAATTTTCACATAATTTTTCTTCGGCGGTGAGATAATTTGCTGTCGGAACCTCTTCGGTCTCATAGTTTCTGATTCACATTCGTGGATGGCATCGAACTGGTTATAGTTGAAAGTATTAGAGCGTTTATTTTCGACTTCTGTTGGGTTGTATAACTTGACTATATCTCTAATATTGTTGCACTTCGACTGGTTCCCGCGGTAGATGACCCAACTCCTTTAATTGCAATATGCGTCTTGTAACATGGTAAGCCTAAGCGGTGGATGCAATCTTCGGTTACAAATGATGCCTGTGAGCCGGAATCTAGTAAAACACAGCACAGCTGCATACGTCCACATGCATAAGTAGTATTCACCATTGCGGTTGGTAAGAGCGATTGGAAATTATGAAGATCAGGTTGCATTCTCTGGTTTACTGGTATGGTCAACTTAAAGCCTCTGTTGGTTTGGTTTGATTTGTCCTCTGACTGATGTATGTTAATTGGTGGAGTGCTCGTGGTTTTCGAGCCTGTTCGTGAGGTGAGTAATAAGTTGATTGGTGAAGAGCTCGAGGTAACTGAGCTCACAAGCGTGATCGCTGGTATGTTGATTGAAGCGTTCGTTGATGATGGTTCGCTTATATAATGTTAGATGGCGTTTGTACGGTATTGATGACCGATACTGTTGATAGTTGTGATATAAGTCGCGGGTTAAACTGATCGAAAACGTGTAATAAGCTGTTGTGCCATTTTCGGCAAATCGTTTGCATGATCGTTTTGATTTACAGGTACGTGCTGTATGAGAGTCACTTAAACAGCTATAGCATCATGACTTTCCGTTGATAAGCGAGTGTCTCTCCATTACGTCCATCTTTTTGAATCGCGAACACTGATACAGCATGTGCTCAATGTTACATAATAGGCAAACTAGATTTTCGGTGACTGTGCTATGTGAACCCCGTAAACTTGGCATTCGTACAATTTCAGTTTGAGTGCGGTTTCTCGAATTTCTTTTTATGTGTCTGCTTGGGTTTGGAGACAATCGATGAGATTTTGGAGGATTAGATATTCGGTTTATGACGACTCATGCTGCCAAAATTACCGGCTATTGTCGTCTAGTTTAGTGACTATAATATACACTAGCCAATTGCTCATGAACAGCACTATTAAAGAGATCGAAAAAATTCTGCCACACTTGAAAATCGACATCGGATCGCCGTCACGATAATGAAATTGTGTCTGGGGCTAATTCGAACATTTTATCTCCTACCCGTACAAATTCGGTACTCAATTCATGCACTTTTTCAAATCGAGGTTTGATATCCACCATTTTTTGGTGGATGGTACAAGAGCATCTGCAATTGTCACTATTTTCCTCATTTGACCCTTTAATATCGACCGACGTTTTTAAGGGCCTCCATAATTCACGTGAGCGATTAATCAGAACTCTTAAAATCATTCAATCAGCAAACGAAATTAATGCTTGCTGTATTCAAATTCTTGGTTTAATTTTTTTAAGTGGTTTGGCTAACAGAAGTGGACCGCTTAGTTCCAAAGACGGTAATATTTGTTTTTTGATTTTATCGGCTAAACTTAAGCCGTGATGGTCACGGAGAATTTGTGGCTCGGGTGTATTATTTATCTTTCTTGGTATTATGAGGTCGATGAGAAGTTTAAATTTGACTTTGAACTTTAAGCACTGTTGAACTTTGACATCAGGAACAGGTTCGTACTACATTAGGCCGTCGCAATAGGGGCTAGATGATGGTGAATTATACCTTAATGCTGTAGACAATTGTTTCCATTTCACAAATGAATATTTGGTATGGCAATTAGTAGGGATTGGTGGGATGATAAGCTTATTTACAGAGTTTAAACCTCCACATTTGAAAAGTGCTTTGAGCTGCTTCTGTACTGATAAACCATCACTCAAAGTGTTGTTTCCATATATAAGATTGTCAACGTAAAAATCAGCGAGTGCTATTTAATTTGTGAATGAGGTCATATAGATAGACCTTTATCTGTCGTTAGTTGTTGCAAGGTTTGCACCACTATGTAGGTTGCTGCGGCCGTGCCAGAAAGTCATAATTGTAAGTTTGTATCCTTGCAGCAGGTTACCAGAGGACTTTCTATATAAAATACTCACTCATGAATGATTGGTATTGTAGAGTCAACTCAGAATTCTTGGCCAAGTGTTTTCCAACTTGAAGTCGTTGAGTGATCGCTGTTTTCTTTGATTAGACCGAGTGGTTTGGTAACTAACAAGCCAAAATTTATCGGACTTCTGTCTTTATCAGTTACATCGATTAGGCGGGTAGGTGCTTTGTTGTAAATTTATTAACATTTTTTTTTCTTTTTTGGTATAACAGGCGTATTGGTCATAAAACGGTTAATTCCGTTGATTTGTAATATTTAGTAATTTTCTTTTAAATCTAATTTGTATTCATTTTAAAGTTTTGTGTCAAATAAAGTGTACATTAATTAGATTTTTGGCGATTACATGACGTATTGTTTATTAAACGGTTAATTCAATTGCTTTGTAATGTTTAATCAATTATTTTAAAATCTAATTTGTATTAGCTTTAAAGTTCTGTGTCAAATAGAATGTATGTAAATTAGATTTTCGGCGATTACACGACCTTAATATGTGTTAATTATTATAATTAACACATATTAAGTGTTAATTATAATAATTAGCGACGAGGATACATTTTTTTTATTTGGGAAAAAAAACTGCAAAGTTTAGTGGAATGAAGTTTAATGTTAATAAAAATACAAGTAAAGTGTTGTGACAAAGAATTTTCCACGTGGATTGTGAAAACATAGAAATAAAAACAATAAAGTGATACCATGAGTTATATAGGGCATATGGAAGAATATGAAGCGGGGGAAGATTTTGGATCATATGAGGACCGGTTTAAAATTTATTTTAACATAAATAAAGTAACGGAAGAACGACAAACACTGTTATTGCTATGTCTGATGGGAAAAAACTCATACAAAATAATAAAAGCATTAGAACAGCCCGAAAAACCTACAGAAAAAACTATAGAGGAATTATCAACAGTGTTGCGTCAACATTTTGCGCCGAAATTAAAGAAACGGGCGGAAAGGTTTAAATTTATTAAAGCACAACAAGAAATAGGCGAATCAGTTATACAATTTGTGATACGGTTAAAGGCTTTAGCAGCCTCATGTGATTTTGGTGATTAACCAATTAACTCCACTAAACATAGAAGGAAAAGCAATTACGCCGCCAACAGAATATAGGGCATGGGCAATAGATGATGCATTGATGGACAAATTCATAGTAGGAATAAAATATGAAGAAATACAACAAATATTATTAAATGATGATACTTGCAAATTAAATCGGAAGTTAATTCTGTTTTTTCAGTTACAGGTCAAGCAGTGTCAGTTCTGGAAGTGTATCAGTTTCGGTTGGATTTTGTTGTATTCGGTATAATTCGGAGATGATTATTATTATCAAAACATTTTAAACCATCAAAACATTTTAAACCATTAATTGGTCATACCAGGATGGAGAGGAAAATTATTAGTACAACAGGTTGATGTAAACGCTATTAAGGGTGAGTCAAATGAAGCTCTTTTAAATTTGATTAAACACAAGTATTCGAGAGTTTTACCATCTAATACACCCATAAAAAATTATACGGCTACTATTATTTTAAAAGAGAATGCTAGTCCAAGTTTTTTCAAACCTTACGCGGTTCCTTTTAAATTTAAAGATAGAGTTGATAAGGTATTGGATAGGTTAGTAAGCGAAGATATTTTAGTGCCAAATAGAAATAGTGAGTGGGCTAGTCCAGTGGTATCGTTCTGAAAAGATGTGGTGAATTTTTTTTTTCTCCGATCACGTGGTACATATTTTCTATTCGGGATTGGCTCGCCTGTTGGAGAGTTCAGCTAGTTTTTGATCGGACTAATTTAATAAATTCAACCAACGATTATTGTACCACAAAAAAAATAAAAGTAATGAATAATTCCACAAACTTCATCTCACACACCCACACTAACCAACACTCCCTTAATTAAAAAAACTTATACTTCCATTGCTATAATATTTCCTTTATTTACAATTCAAATTTTATTCATTTTTAACTATGCATGAACTAGCTATTAAAAAAAAATTATGTTCTCAAAAAATAAATAAAAAAAAATAACTTTATACTTGCGTTTTTTTTTGGTAGAATGTAGGGCCCTGCAGTCTCCAACAACGACGTAGGTATATCGCTTAAATAAAAAATTAATTAATATGTGTTTTTTATATATATAAAAAAAACACACAAAAAAAAACCAATTCGTTTACACAGTTAAAAAAAATTATCAATTCATTAATAAAAAAAAACTTATTAATAAAAACAAAAACATTTAAGTTACTAAAACTTTTAAAAACAAATTATAAAAATCAAATAAAAATGCTTAATCCAATCAAATATAACTCTAATAAAATATCCAATATAACCAGTGGCACTGCAATAGTTATCCCAATTATTCACTATTTTGTTCCAGTATATAAATATATAATATAGTATATAATTTGATGTTCTGATGATGAAGAGGGTAGTAGTAATGCAGTAGTTTCCGTTATTTTATAATTTTTTTTTTATTTTTTATTTTTTTTTTTTTTATGAACAATAATGGCCTACTCCGACCTGGCCATTTTGAATTCTAAAATATATGTATATATATTTATTTTTATTATTTTTTTCCTTTGTTTGGTGACGATTAGGTCTTTACTATAATAATTTTATATATACTTTTATATATATCTATATGTAAAATCTATACGTATATATGTACATATATATATATATATTTTTACGTTTTACTATGCGATTTTTATTTTAATTTAGTTTATTTTATTTTATTATTTTTTTTTTTTTTTTTTTTCTATTCACTGGTACTTTTAATTATTAGTATATGGATATGCTGTATAACTTCTTGGCACAGCTTCCAGAGAACAATTAAAATAAAATTAACTTTTTTGATAGTACATGTAATGAACAACAATAACAATCGATAACAATCGATAACAATCGTTATTTTTTTATTTATTTTTTTATTTATTTTATAATGCTAATTGGGCAACTACACCACCATCGCTGCCATAGTCGTGTACGAAGTACCAACGCGAAACCCTACAACACAGATTCCATGACTATTAACGCTAGTTTTACAACTAAAACTAGAGTAACTTAGGGATGGAAACTGAAAAAGGTTGAGTACAGTGTAAATTAAAATAATAACTAACACAACACAAATGCGACCCTGTTAGCTATAGCTTAATATCTTTCGCATGATAAACTCCCAAAATTTTTCCGTTTACGTTTGCAACCGTGTAGGTTACACTGCCGGTTTGGTTAATAATAACTCCTGGGATATAGACAGGTGCTAGTTTGGCTGAAAAGTTTCTATTTTTCTCACTTAGGAAGTGTGTTTTTACAAAGACTTGTTGACCTTTGGTATACGAAATGGGTCTTGTACGTAAGTTGTAAGTTTTAGAGTACTCGTTGAAAGCTTTCTGTAAATTTGATTTAATTTTGTCATGTAGTATGGGTAATTTCACATTAGCAGGTAATGTTTCTAAATCTGATTCATTAAGACATTCTGTTTCATGGAGCAATTTATAAGTTGCAGCATGATTGATCATTTGGTATCCAAACAGAGAAAAAAAAGGTGAGTACTGGGTAGAACGATGAACAGCTCCACGTAAGGCTGCAGCTATTTCATTCAAATGTTCATCCCAAAGGCGGTGATCATTCTTAATGTAACTCCGTATTGCACTTAAAACGGATCGGTTTACCCGCTCTGAAGCATTTGATTGAGGACTATATACAGGAGTACGTTCATGATGAATTGCATACTTGGCCAAAAAATCAGAAAATTCTTTACTTTTGAATTGAGGACCATTGTCTGAAAAAATAATTTCAGGACACCCAAATAAAGTAATTACGTCATTTTTAAGAAAATTAATAATGTTGGTTGTGGTGCCTTTACTCAAAGATTTTAATAGAGGGAATTTGGTGAGCTGGTCTAATACTACAAAAACAACTGTTTTACCAGTTTTAGATCTTGGGTATGGGCCTAGTAAATCTATATATATTTTTTGAAAGGGTCTCTCAACAAACTTGGTAGTTCCCATATTTGGTCGCGTTATATTATTTGATGCTTTGGTTGTCTTACAAACATTACATTTTGTCACATATTCATATACATCCTTATTCATTTTAGGCCAGTAGAATAGTTTTCTGACTCTAGATAACGTTTTCTTGATACCACCGTGAGCAGCAGTGGGGGCATCATGTTCTTCTTTAAATATTTCTGGTACTAATTTTTCGGGCACCCATAACTTCCAAACTGGTGCATCTGATATGGGTTCGCTAGTTCGAGGTTCTATACGTATATACAAGCGACCATTTAGTACACGAAGGTTAGGATATTCGAATGGACTGGCAGAAACGTTTGATTTAACCAATTTGTATTTTTCATCTTCAAACGCTTCTGAGGAAAGATCTAAATAATCCACTAAAAGTTTAGTATTTTCAACTAATTCCGAGATTGTATCGCAATAAATTCGGGACAATGTATCGGCTACTACGTTTTCTTTTCCTTTAGTGTGCACAATATTAAAGTCAAAAGTCTGAAGATAAAGGCTCCAACGCGCAAGTTTACTGGTCAAATCACGCATTCCCATCAACCATTTTAGGCTCGCATGATCAGTTATAACTGTAAATTTGTACCCTTCGACATATTGTCGGAATTTTTTTATCGAAAGAACAGCTGCAAGGCACTCTAGTTCTGTGGTCGTATAGTTCTTTTGTGCTGAGTTCAGTTTTTGAGAGAAAAACGAAATTGGCCTTTCAACCTCTTCTGTATCTTTTTGAAATAAAACTCCACCAAGTCCTTCCGTGCTTGCGTCACATCGAATATAAAAGTGACTTTTATAATCGGGATTAATAAGCACTGGTGCAGTAGAAAGCAAATTTTTGAGCTTTACAAATGCCAAGTCGGCTTCAGGTGTCCACTTAAATTTGGCATTCTTTTTTAATAAGTCTGTTATTGATGCGGTTACTTGGGCGTAGTTTGGTATGAATCTCCGATACCACCCTGCCATTCCAAGGAATCGTCTTATTTGTTTAATAGATTTTGGAGGTGGAAAGCTAATTATTGATTCGACTTTTGAAGGATCTGTACAAAGTCCACCCTCACCAACGACGTATCCAAGATACCGAATTTCCTTCATACAGAAATGACTTTTCTCTACGTTAATGGTCAATCCAGCATTAGACAAATGATTAGCAACTGTTGAGAGAAGCGTGAGGTGACTTTCAAGATTAGGGGACACAACTAAAAGATCATCTAGATAGACGAAAACTCGATCGTGTAGTTCTGTTGGGATTACTTTGTGCATTAATCTACACATTGCTTGAGCAGCATTACAGAGCCCAAATGGCATCACTTTAAACTGGTAAAGTGGTCTACCTGGGACTGTAAAAGCCGTCTTATCTCGTGACATTTCCTCTAGCGGGATTTGCCAAAAGGCATCCTTTAAGTCTATACTAGATATATATTTAGTGTCTTTTAGTCGTGAAATAAGTCCATCTATAATCGGCAGAGGATAAGAATCTTTAACCGTCACATGATTAACTTTTCGAGAATCTAGACATATTCGAGATTTTCCGTTAGGCTTCTTAACTAATACTACTGGTGAAGACCACGAACTTTGGCTGACTTCTATTACATTGAGTGAAAGCATTCTATCGATTTCCGTATATAACTTTTCTTGTACTATCGGTGAGACAGGAAAATAACGTTGCTTAATTGGTAAAGCGGTTCCTACATCAATTTTGTGTTCGTGAAGATGAGTTGAACCTAACCCTAACTTATTGAATGATGGAAATGTGGAAATTACTTTTTGTAAGTGTATTTGATCTTCGCTGGATAAAATATGTTTTTTTTCGTCGATATTATCGGTTAATTTTAACTCTTCTAACATGATTGGAGCAATACTAAAAGATTCCCAGAAATTTATTCCTAAGTATAAGATTCCTTGAAGCGATGGAACAATGTAAAATCTTACGAATTTAGTTTTATTGCGAAATAACACTGGAAGTTTAACATAACCAATAATAGAATTGGATGTGCCATCGGCCGTTTTAACTGAAGAATTTATGGGATGAAATTTTGTATTGATATCGTTTAGAAATTCAATTGAGTTTTTTCCTAGTATACTTATGCTAGCACCACTATCAAGAAGACCAGTTAACGTTTTACCAAGAATATTTATATCTATGTGTGGTCTAATGTCAAGTTTTGATAAGGGTTGTTGTAATGTAGTAGAGGAACATTCTCTATAAATTCGTTTTTTTGTATTGAAATATTTTCTAACTCGTGTACTGTTATTTATTGTGATAGGCTTACTGTGTAAATTCACAAGTGATGCATTGGTGTAGGAATTATTGTTAGAAATTGTTTTGAATAATTCAGGTTGTGTGTCTTGTCCGGTGGAGTTTGTCGTATAATGGTTAGTTTGTGGAATTACTTCTTCACATCCGATGGATTTGTTTGTCTGGGAATGTTCAAATGGTTCGAACTTTGTAGCCCAGGTCTGAAAAAGTTCGATCTGTGGTTTTCCGAATATGTTTTATTGCAATTTAAGCAATTGTATTTTTTTACATTTTCTTTTCCGCAGCCGAAACAAAATACACGTAATATATCTTGAGCGCAATCTTGATAATAGTGCCCCATGTCTTTACAATTCCAGCACACTACCAATTGTCCTCTATTGGGCGTGGAATTGTTTATCGCATCTACTGAATAACGAGAATCATATTCTACTGAACTATTCTGTTGATTAGAAGTATGTTCAAGATTTACTTCATTTACGGTGAAGCGACGTGTAGAAGAATGAGTTCTTGGGTCATAACCACTATGGTTCCATAAATTCTCATATGCCTGAGTAAGTATGCGAAGCTGATTAATTGATGATATTTTTATTGTCATAATTTTGTCTCGGAATACGGGCAACAAATTACTTTTTATCACGTCTAGTAGTTCTGATTCGCTTAATCTATTCCGCAACCGATTATTGTGAATTTCAACGTCGAGTATAAAACTTTGAACAGTATCGCGCATATTTTGGACTCTTCGATAAATATACCGGCGGTTTTCGGCTTCTTCCTCTGGACTAGTAAACCACGATATCAATGCCTCTTTTATTTGTTCCCAATTTGCGTACGGGTTTCCTCTAACAAAGTTCCAAAGAAACGTATCTGCATCGCCTGATACATAATCGAAAATGAATCTATCTAGGTTACTATTTTTATATCCAAAACGTCTTGCCATTGTCTCAAATCTAAAAATAAATTCGCCAACATTACTATTTTTGGATCCATCAAACTTCAAGTTTTTCCATTTAGGGAACTTATCTTGTTGAGTAAACGCATTTGAATCTCTTTCAGGAGAATTGTTGTTACCAACTGAGGGAAGCAAACTTGGACGATTTAATGATACCTGCTCTAATGTTGCTTTATTTAACGCCTCTATAATCTCTTCAAATTCAGTTGTTTTCTCAGAATGACGGGAGTGAGGTGGTGAATGATTATTTTCGAATTCATTATAAGAAAAATGATTTTGACTACTCAGTTCTAAATTATCATTTAAAGGAGTGCGAGACTCTTTAAGTGGTTTATCAATATTATCTTTTTTTGGATTGGTGAAAGACAACTCTACACTTGATTTTCGAATAGCCCCACTTTGAGATTGTAAAGCATCAGATGGAATTGTATCATTTACTGTTTCAATTTTGGACGAAACGAATTTCACAGTTTTAGGAGCTTTACCTTTATTGATTTTTGAATCCGAAGATTTAGATCTCGGTAGAGTATCTTGCACTTCTTTTTCATTATCATCAATGTATGTTTTCAGTAGCTGTATTGTTCTTCTAAAAGATCCTAATATTTTAGTTACCTCGCCTACTTCTCCGAAGGTATTTTTCACTCTAGTAGTGCGATCGTTCCAGTGATTTGCCTGAATTAAAAGTTTATGTAATATTTCTGGTGGAGACTTTACAGATAGCCTATTGAATTCATATCCTATTGAACTTGCTACCTCATGACAATTTCTAAGCTCTAACTCAGGTGCAATAGGTATATGAGCTTTTTTTGGTTTCTGAAAAGTGCCATTGTTTTCTCCAATTATTTGGTCTAGCAGAGTAATTTTGGAATTTGGAATAGTTGGATCTATGTCACGTACTCTAAATTCAACATCTAATTCTTCATCATTAAGAACATCAAATATATTCAATTGGGCCATCTTTATAATACTAAATATATATAGATGCCACTAAAAAAAATTTATTAATTCAACAATAGTATATATACGCAATTAAAAAAATTAAATTATTAGTAATATGTATTACTTCAATTATGAGTGATATCAAAAAAAAATTAAATAAAAACTTAAATATGTAAATACTTTGTAGATAGTATCGAATTCTTATCTGAATTAATTACTTGATTAAATCTTAATATTTATAATAATAATAATATGTATAATTCGTTTATATGGCTTTATAACTATAATAAAGTAATAAGGGAGTGTGTTCGATAAATATGTGTGTGTGTGTGTGTGTGATGTAAATTGCAAAAATATATGTTGAATTTTGAAATTTGTTGTCTCTAAATTTGATTACTCTAAATGTTATCAAAAAAAATATTTGCTTTGTTAGCTATCACAGTTACATTAGGAAAAACCGAGTCACGATTAAAATCAAAACCAATGTTAGTGACAACCAAACAAATCATAACTTTTGTTATATACACATATACATATGTATGCATACATAAATATATATATATATATACATTTTTTTTTTTTTTTTTTTTTTTTTTTTTTCCACTTATTTATATTTAATCTCATAGAAAATACTTGCGATCATAAAAGAAAAACGGAATCACCGTTAAAATCAAAATTTCATGATCACAAAGTAAATAATCATAAGGCACAAGGCCGCATATACAACGAAAAAATAACAATAAGTGGGACATTTATAAAATGTTCAGAAACAAAAATTAATTAAATGTAACGGTACAGTTATCAATTAAAACACTTATCGCGTAAATACAACGAAAAAATAACAATAAGTGGGACATTTATAAAATGTTCAGAAACAAAAATTAATTAAATGTAACGGTACAGTTATCAATTAAAACACTTATCGCGTAAATCTAAAAATTTACAAGAGCTCCAGAATCACTGAAAGTTCAAAATTATAAATTCACAGAAATACAAAAAAAAATATTTTAAGACATGCACTCGTTACAGATTGATTTAAAGTTGAAAGTTTGAATTATAAGAAGAGTAGTCATCCGCTAAAAAAAAATATTAAGCGGACTTTATGACTATCTGTAGATGAGGAGTGAAGCTCCTTGGATGTCTTTTTAGGACCACCTTAATAATTATTCACAAAAAAAAAATTACCTTCCGATCATATTATTGAATGACCTTCAGGTCCCTGTTTCGGCGCCATGTGGTGATTTTTTTTTTTCTCCGATCACGTGGTACATATTTTCTATTCGGGATTGGCTCGCCTGTTGGAGAGTTCAGCTAGTTTTTGATCGGACTAATTTAATAAATTCAACCAACGATTATTGTACCACAAAAAAAATAAAAGTAATGAATAATTCCACAAACTTCATCTCACACACCCACACTAACCAACACTCCCTTAATTAAAAAAACTTATACTTCCATTGCTATAATATTTCCTTTATTTACAATTCAAATTTTATTCATTTTTAACTATGCATGAACTAGCTATTAAAAAAAAATTATGTTCTCAAAAAATAAATAAAAAAAAATAACTTTATACTTGCGTTTTTTTTTGGTAGAATGTAGGGCCCTGCAGTCTCCAACAACGACGTAGGTATATCGCTTAAATAAAAAATTAATTAATATGTGTTTTTTATATATATAAAAAAAACACACAAAAAAAAACCAATTCGTTTACACAGTTAAAAAAAATTATCAATTCATTAATAAAAAAAAACTTATTAATAAAAACAAAAACATTTAAGTTACTAAAACTTTTAAAAACAAATTATAAAAATCAAATAAAAATGCTTAATCCAATCAAATATAACTCTAATAAAATATCCAATATAACCAGTGGCACTGCAATAGTTATCCCAATTATTCACTATTTTGTTCCAGTATATAAATATATAATATAGTATATAATTTGATGTTCTGATGATGAAGAGGGTAGTAGTAATGCAGTAGTTTCCGTTATTTTATAATTTTTTTTTTATTTTTTATTTTTTTTTTTTTTATGAACAATAATGGCCTACTCCGACCTGGCCATTTTGAATTCTAAAATATATGTATATATATTTATTTTTATTATTTTTTTCCTTTGTTTGGTGACGATTAGGTCTTTACTATAATAATTTTATATATACTTTTATATATATCTATATGTAAAATCTATACGTATATATGTACATATATATATATATATTTTTACGTTTTACTATGCGATTTTTATTTTAATTTAGTTTATTTTATTTTATTATTTTTTTTTTTTTTTTTTTCTATTCACTGGTACTTTTAATTATTAGTATATGGATATGCTGTATAACTTCTTGGCACAGCTTCCAGAGAACAATTAAAATAAAATTAACTTTTTTGATAGTACATGTAATGAACAACAATAACAATCGATAACAATCGATAACAATCGTTATTTTTTTATTTATTTTTTTATTTATTTTATAATGCTAATTGGGCAACTACACCACCATCGCTGCCATAGTCGTGTACGAAGTACCAACGCGAAACCCTACAAAGAACTGATGTAAAAATAATTTGTATTGACTGTCGTGTCACTATAAATAAATATATATAGTAACGGATCATTATCCTCTTCCAAATATTGAAGACATCTTAGCAAATCTAGCAAATAATCAAATTTATTTCGTGATAGATTTAAGTAAGGCTTATCAGCAATTAGAATTAGATCCAGAAAATCAACATTTAGTGACTATAAATACACATAAAGGACTTATCAGGTATAAGCGACTTCCATTTGGAGTAGCTTCTGCGCCTTCATGTTTTCAGTCTTTATAATAGATAGAATATTACTGGGATTAGTAGGAGGACACTGTTATTTAGATGACATCATCATAGGTGGTAAGAATTTAAAAAATTGTCGTGACAGATGTTTCGAATTTTTGAAAAGTTTATCCGAAAATAATGTGACAATTACTCCTAGAGCACAGTTGGGCATGTAAATTACACAATGTAATTTACTGGGTTTTTTACATGTAAAATGTATGTAAAATGTAAACGATTATTTTATACATACTGTAAAATCAACTTTTTCATTACAATTATCGCCATCTGTTACCAAATCTCTTAATTAAAGAAAAATTTACTATATACTACAGTGTAGTGTATTTGTGTTTATTTATTGTGATATTTGTACATATGTATAAATGTAAAATAAAGTGCAACTTTCCTATGATAAGAAATATTTTGACAATGAAATCTTGACACCTGCTATCAATAAATGTAATTTGATGAACGCTTCGTTTTTCGTGAGGAGTTAGCATATGGAATTCCTTGAATGGTAGGTAACTGCAGGGTTTCAAAAAGAATATTTTTCCCAAATTTAATTATTAATGTATTAATCAATTTATCTAGTATTAATTCTATGGTAAGGTTAGTATAATGGTATTGCTGCAAACTTAGGTTATGAAAAATTAGAGTAAGAAAAATTAAATTGAATTAATAAAATTCAATACAGTTCCACGCTTAAATTCGATAATCATATTCGCTACCTCTTTACTACACTGGACATCAAAGGCATAATGCATAGGCATTTTAACGAATGGATAGAATAGGGCTAGTAATTTCAAGCATACATTTATTTGATGAAGGTGAGACGGGTAGTTATAATTTGGTTGATTTTGTCCTGTTTGAAATTAATAAAGATTTAAATTTAAAAGCCAGTCAAACGAGTATAGATTCACTTCATTCATTTCACTGCAGAGAATTATTTTATTTATGATTAAACGTCAAATTGCAATTAGTTTTCCGCTACATATCGAAAGAAATATGCACTCTTAAAAATATTTTATTTTAGTTTATTCAAATGTAGCTAGATGGCACTATGTCACTAGTTGTTTATTTTGTCGAATATAAGAACTAGTTTAAGACGTAAACAGATGGCATTGTAGAAGGATAGGTGATTTTTATAGTCTCAATGTAGATAACTAAAAGTTGAAAATAATTATGATTAACCATTTAAATAAAATGTTTAATTGGATTTTCTAATGCAAGTTATTCTTATAAACAAATGTTTGTATCATTTATTCAATATTTTAAATTATTTCTGGACGGATTCTCGTTTTTTAAATATAA
Source organism: Tipula confusa (assembly GCA_963556175.1). Lineage (NCBI taxonomy): Eukaryota > Metazoa > Arthropoda > Insecta > Diptera > Tipulidae > Tipula > Tipula confusa. Next base: position 174,081,740 of record OY744476.1, on the reverse strand, counting down.
TTTACATATTTTTGTATAATACACATTTTTTTTGTAATTTACGTTATTTACATGTAAAATGGAGAAAACGTTTTTTACATGTAAAACGCCCAACCCTGTCCTAGAGAAATCAAAATTTTTCGTAGACCACGTAACTTATTTGGGACATACTTTATCAAAAGAAGGTATTAGGCAAGGAAATTCAAAAAATGCGTTATTAGAATTATATGACCCAGCAAAACCAATTGTGAGAGCAACAGATGCAAGTGCTACTGGAGTTGGTGCTGTGCTATCTCACATAAACGTGAAACAAACGTTTATGAATCTATCTCACATAATTGGTAACGTGTAACAAACGTTTGTGAAGCAAACAACACAGGTTTTTCAATTAACGGTACATTAACGGATACTCGAACGAAATATTCACAATTACATAGAGAAGCACTTGCGGTTATGTTCGCGGTAGAATGTTTTCATACCTGAAATCTATATTTAACACAAAGAAGCACGGAGTGTGAGTTGCAGCAAATAATTTATTGCGTTGCGTAATTAAATTATCATAATAATTAATTGCCCAATTGTTTATCGACCACGTGGTAAAATATATGGTCCGGTTTGCTTTGTCTAGGTTACCACTTAGTTTATATGCGGATAGTCCAGGGTGGTCATTTTGTGGTGCTATATCACACTTTTATATCACATTTGTAGACTTTTTTGGTGATAAAATGTAAACAAAAAAAGTCTGCAAACTCAACCCTGCACAATGAATTTTTTGGAGAACGTGATGAATAAAAAGTGGTATGTTGACGTTTCTACATAACCTCAAAATTAATTATAAGAGACAGAATACAGAATACAGAATCTTATAAGAGACAGAATGCAGAGCAGTGTAATAAAATTGTGATTGAAACTTGATCAATTCTGTCATTACTGAAATACCTTTCTTTTCCCTACACCACAAAAATAGAATTGAATTGTGCCGTAATGATCATGAGGTGTCTGAAACCGGGTCTTTTCTATTTCATCGTTTTTTTGCGATTTCTTGGTTATCTTTTCGATGTCATGGAATAAACTATGACGAGTTCCATTGTATGTTGCACATTTTTTTCAATAATGTCTTCCATGGTAATTCTATAGCTGTAGCTTCTCCATAAGTATTTTGCTCTGGAAGCTGAATCGCTGCAAAAATTGTAAGTTTTGGATTATCTTGCAATTGGTAATTTTATGAGTTTCACCTTAATAGACACAGGATCTCATTTGTCGATGTTACATGTGTTGCTTTTCAACAACAAAGTCTGGCCAGTTCTTTACAGCTGCTATCTCTTGTTTCCTTTTTCTCTTGTCCTTTTTTTCCTTTGAAATCATCGTCTTCATTTAGATTCCTATATATCACTATGCAGCCTTTGTCGTAGAAGTCGCTCTTTTTCCTGATATTTAATAAAGTTCCTTATTTAGTAGATCATCTTTCAAGTAGAGGTTTGCTCACTTGTAACCGCGCCTGTTACCGTATCCATTATTACTTTGTAATGATTTGTTTTTTTTTATTGGACTCGGAGGACCAATATTTTACCAGTGTAGTTTGATTATGAAATACGATTTTAAAAATACACGATACAAAGTAGCAAAGGGGTTGTTAGCTTTTATGAATTTACGAATTTACGAATTTACGAATTTGATTGTACTTTCAATACAACACGTAATAGTGGCCCGATTGAAATGAATGGTAATCAGTATAAATGCCACTTTAATAATATATATATATATATATATATATATATATATATATATATATATATATATATATATATATAAATATATATATATATATATATATATATATATATATATATATATATATATATATATATATATATATATATATATATATATATATATATATATATATATCATTATACTCATTATAAAATTTAACAAGAAATTAGTATATTGAAAGAGAAACAAAGTCGTTTCCATCAACAGTTGCAGATAAAATCTATTCATTTGTGGATGAAGTGTTTGCAAATAAGAACGGGAAGGTAAAAACCATATTAAAATCTAAAACATGTGATCTGGTTTCTGAATATAAATTAAGATCATTTAAAGACTAGAGTATCTAATTCTAATTTTTAACCTGTTTATTTTTGTTCCGATTTATATTTTTAAAATTCATTGAGTAACAATTTTATTGATCTTTAATAACATTCTAGAATTTTTTAAATTTTTGCTTTTATTTTTATTACTAACTTTATTATTATTTTTATTTTTACTACTATTTATATTTTTATTTTAATTTAACATTTATTTTAATTTATTGTCAAGTTGGTTTGTGCTTTGCGGTGATATGTCAGAAATTTATTTTTTGGTGTGTTCTTTGAACCGTTGTTGATGTTGTGTCTTGGGGATGGTGTTGGATAATTCTTTTATTTTGAGACCAATATCTACCAATATTGCTAATTGTGTCATGAAATGCTAAATTAATCCTACCTCTGATAGTATCAAAATGGCTTATTTCAATTCACGCAGTTTGAATATGGATGATAAATTTGCTGAATTTGTTAATTTGTTAATTTAATTGATGAACTAAATTTTCCCTTTATTGCTATTACTGAGATCTGGCTTAAACCGTGGATGTCCTCAAATTAGTTAGCTATACCTGGTTATACGCAAATTCGGAATGATCGTTTAACTCGAAGTGGTGGTGTTGCTATCTATATTATAAATAGTTTAAGATGGAAAATCCTCGACCTGTCTAGTAATGGTTTGACTGAATTTTTGTTTATAGAAGTTTTCATTAATAAACCCATCATTGTTATTGGTGTCGTGTATAATACTGGTGGTGGAAATGTGGATGTCATAGAGGAAGTTCTTTCGTCACTTGTTGGTTACGGTGATATTATAATAGCCGGTGACTTTAACATATATATGCTTAATAAAAGTGCATCGTTACTATAGACCTAATCATTTCTAAGGACTCTGCCAAAATTGAAAGACTTGTGCAACTGGATGTATCGATTTTTGATCATGATTTTATCTATCTATCATATATGATGCCTGTGGCAAAAGCTCAAATTTCTACGTTTCAATATAGATCCTATAAATATATTAATCTAGATGCCTTGGCTTATGACTGCGTCAATATACATTAGGATTATATTTTTGAGACCGACTTAATTGATCAGAAGGTTTCGATATTTGAGCACATTGTTTGATAAAGATGTTCCTATTAAAACCTTTGATGGTTCAGTGTAGAAATTAAAATTACCATAGCTGGTAAAGAAACGTGCTATAAACGTTGGAAGTGTAATAAAACTATTGATAATCGTAGAGCTTTTTATCGTAGTAGAAGCCATGTAAAAAACCTAATTAGATCTGCGAAGTCCAAATGTCTTAATATAATGCTTGACCACAATTTATCTCCAAAATATTTGTGGACCAACATCCGTAATATTGGTTTTTCTAAAGATGTTGGGGTAATAACTTCTCATTTCTCAGCTAATGAAATTGACAATTGGTTTGCTAAAACTATCTCTAATAGCAATAATATTGATAACATTAGCACAAATAATATCGACAGGCCTAGAAATGGTGATATAACTATAGCACAGAAGTTTAGCTTCTGTGCTGTTAATGGACAATCTGTTGATTATTTAAATTATAAAGTGGAAACTGGAATTTTTGAAAGAAATCCATTTTTATTTTACCCCGGTTAAAAACCGCGCTTAAAGCAAAATCATATTTTATTTTTGGGGCTGAAACTTGGAATAGCCTACCCCTTACCCTAAAGCGTATTACCCGTCTACACCGGTTTAAAAAAGAATGTTTGAAATACTTTTCCCTTCTCTAATTAAGTTATAAAATTGAATACTACATTGGTTTTGGCATACGAAAAAACTACTGTATTATTATTATTGTTATTATTATTACTATTATTATTATTTTTATTATTATTATATTGATATTATTTTGACTGTATTATCACTGATATGATTATTAATCTTAGGCTTAGTTTTTTATTCAAAATAATTTTATATTAATATTTGTTCTTTGTACATGTTATATGGATTTTAAAGTCTAGTGTATAAATTTTAATATATATATATATATATATATATATATATATATATATATATATATATATATATATATATATATATATATATATATATATATATATATATATATATATATATATATATATATATATATATTTATATATATATATATATATACAGGGTGGCTGAGACCAAATGTTACTGACTTCACTCTGCTGTCATTTGTGTAGTTGTCATTTTCGCGCATCAATTTTTTGACAGCTTGAAGTTTGGTTAGTTGTTTACATGTGGTCAACAAATAACTGTTCTAAATTAATATCTTAATAAAAAAATCGTAATGGAATTCAAACGTAATAGTGTAATTGCACTGTATTTGGGTGGAAATTCACAAACAGCAATAGTTCGTCAGCTCCAGCATTTGAATGTGAATAAAATGTTTGTGTATCGAACCATAACTCGATACAACGAAACTGGTAGCATCGCTAAACGCAACAGAGGCGGTCCTAAAAAGACAGCAACATCAAAAGAAATGATACGAAAGGTGAAGAAACGAATCCAACGAAATCCTCGTCAAAGTGCCAATCAATTACTTAACTGGCGCCGAAACAAATAATAAAGTTATCTTTAAAGTGTTCTAAAGTGTTATTACAGTTGATCAGAATAATTTGTAACAAAAAATATTCCTATCCCTATAGTAATTTTATTGTGTAGTGTGAGTGAACTACGCACTACTAGTAGGCCACGGGCAAGTATAAACGCTTGTAGCGAAACGAGGAATTTGCGAGTCATCTGAGTACACGACCCAGCTTATATCTCCAGGAAAACTCAAATTCCTGCATCAATTTATGCTCCAGGAGAAATGCTCATAAATGAAAAATACAATAATCTTGTAAGTAAATAAAAATATATAATAATAAAAATAAAACATTTAAAAATAAAAACCTGAATAAAATATAAAACCAATCAATCAATGATTTTAATCAAAACAAATTAAACAACAAAAGTGCAAATAACGAAATATTACGAAAAATCACAGACTGTGTAAAGGAGTTGCAAATATTCGACGGGAATCCCATACACTATGTATCGTGGATCTATCGGGCTATTCTTCAAAGCCTACGACACAAAATAAGGGGAACTGCTGATTCGGCACTAATATCGTATAATATTTTTAACGGCAGTTGGACGAAATTAAAAATTGCTTATTACTCCACTACGCTGATAAGAGAGACCAGCGTACGCTGGAACATCGGCTTAGTAGATTAACGCAGAAGAAACAAAAGCATCGACGAGTTCTATGCTAACGTTAATCACCAGCTTTCACCCATTATAAACAAGATAAAGACGAAAGTTATAACAAAGACACGATAGAAGTTCTTATGGAAATGTATAGGAACCGTGCACTGGATGTATTCGTTAGAGGAGTAGCACCTGAAATATCCAGAATGCTAACAATCCAAAGACCGGCAACTCTACCCGAGGCCTATGCATCCTGTTTGGAAATACAAAATCTAAATTTTCACAACAACCAAAGCCACCAACACCGATGAAAATGGATCAATCAATAAGAACACAAATGGTCAATTACATGAATCGCCCAAATTTCAAAAGGGAAGTAACTTCAGTTGCAAATGTGAAAGCCCAAAAACAACAACGAGTGTTTCACTTGGAGCAGCAAAGTGAAGACCCTTACGAAGAATGTGAAGAATATCAAGAGTATATTAAAAACTATGAGGATAACAATGCTGATCTAACTAGTGAGGTAAATTTTATAGAGGAGGCCTCTCAAGCCTTCCTTACCTAGAATATAAATGCCGAAACGACAAAATACTCAAACTTCTCATCGATACGGGGGCCAACAAAAACTTTATAAAGAAAGAACTCGCCATGGGTGCACAAACAGTCGACAAACCTTTCACCGTCAAATCAGCAGTGGGTCACATGCCAATAAAACACAAAATAACAGCACCTATATTTAAGAGATTTGGAAATGATATCCTATTGGACTTCTTCGTGTTACCTGGTTTGACTTCAGTCGATTCGGTGATGACACCTTAAAAAATATAGAAACCATGATCGATAGGAGGGAAAACATACTAACAATCTCTCCAGGTGTCAGTATTCCATTGAAGGAGAAAATCCCGACCCAAATGAACAACATTGTGGTTAGAGATAGCCATTTGAACGAGGAAACGAACCTAAAATTAAAAAAATTAATCAATGAGTTCTTACAAATTTTTGGACCGATCAATGACGAACAAACCATAGATATAACCGTGAGAGCAGAGATACTAACAAAGAAAATAATCCCTCAGAAGAGGGAGTAGTCAGACCATCAAAGAGCTCATATAATTCGCCCATATGGATCGTGGAAAAAACCCAGACGCTTCAGGTATAAAAAAGTACCGCATGGTAATTGACTTCAAGAAACTGAATGCAGTCACTATTTCTGATACCTACCCGATCCCGGACATAAATAACACCATCCCGCCTAGGGAATTCTATAGGTTCTACACAAAAGTCGACTTGACCTCAGGCTTCCACAATATAAAGATAAAAGAAACGGACATTCCAAAAACCGCATTCTCAACAATGAATGGGAAATATGAACTCCTGCGGTTACCATGTGGGCTGAAGAACGCGCCCACCATCTTTCAACGTATGATAGAAATTTATAGTAAAAATATGCTACGTTTACACAAACGATATAATCGTCTTCGGCGGAGAAACGAAGAACAACATCTTGTTAACGTCAGAAAAATCTTCAAGAAACTAAGAGACGCAAATCTCTTAGGTATAAAAGCAGATCCGAAAAAAGTATCAGCAATTAGGAATCTCAAACCGTCAGAAAACCTCAAGAAATTAAAAGGATTCCTTGGACTAACGTCTTACTATCGACGATTCATCAGGGATTTTGCAAAAATCGCAAAACCACTAACAAATCCCACAAGGGGGGAGAATGCCCAGGTAAAGGCAAATAAATCAAGAAAAATAAAAATTGGGTAAAGAGGAATTGAAAGTCTTCGAACAACTGAAGGAACATTTGTCATCAACAGATTTACTCATATTCCCTGACTTCAAAAGACCCTTCATCTTAACAATAGGTGCTTCGAATACCAGCATAGGAGTGGTCCTATCGCAAGGCGAGACAGGAAAAGATCGTCCGATCACGTATATTTTGAGATCCCTAAGTGCAACAGAGAAAAACTACGCCACCAACTACCGAAACTACCTATATGGTGCCAAAAAAATCAAAAAATTGTGACTGACCACCAACCTTTGACGTTTGCACTAAGTAACCGCAATAATAATAGCAAACTCAAGAGATCGAAGAGTATCGAAGAGTATCGAAGAGTACAACTATGAGTTGGTATATAAACCAGGCATAACCAACAAAGTGGCAGACGCCTTGTCTATATTAAAAGTGGTAGTGAATACATTATCATCTTCAAGCAGTGGGACAATACACAGCGCGGATGAGAGTGGAACACAACTAATCCAACACTGTGAGTCACCGATAAATGTCTTCAAGGTTCAAATAATATTCAGTAGTGGGGACGACATGTACATATACGAAGAACTACACAACCACTTTCATCGACATTATTTCTCACAACCGGAGATAAATAAAGAGATTCTAACGAAAATCCTGAAAAAGAAACTACATCCGACGTTATTGAATGGCATATAAATTCCCGAAGAGTACATGCAAACTCTTCAACAACAACAATTCTAACAACTGCAAAGTACAATTAATGCGGAGATTAGTGGAGGACATCTGCAACGAAGATAATAAATTCCGAACCATTGAAGAAGAGCACAGGAGAGCTCATCGAAATTGGAAGAAGAACAAATAACAAATTCTCTCTTGCGTTAAGAAATACATAAAAGACTGTGAAACCTGTAACGAGTACAAGTGCAACAGACATCGGGATAATAACAACTATTATGATAGCAATCATCATCTTTATAGCACGCATGGGATACCAGAAAAACAACATACTGGTTTGCCTTCCTAAAGAAGAAACCGCAACTCTAGAACACCACACCTGGGGAAACAACCAATCAACTTAGACTTCTAATCCACAAGACGAGGATTTCTTAAACTACGAGGCGTTTAAACTACGGTTCCAAACTTCACTTATATATATATATATATATATATATATATATATATATATATATATATATATATATATATATATATAAATATATATATATATATATATATATATATATATATATATATATATATATATATATATATATATATATATATATATATATATATATATATATATATATATATATATATATATATATATATATATATATATATATATATTATATATATATATATATATATATATATATATATATATATATATATATATATATATATATATATATATATTTCAACAAATAATTTTGATGCATACAAATTGGAAAAGCATCCTAGAAAATGAATGCTGAAAATTATTTACAGAAAACTGATAAAATGTCCTTTATTAAGACTTTTATTTTGTCAACATATAAATATATAACATAAAAATTAAAAAGCATTAATATTTTTACTACCCATAAAAATAGGCAATCATTATTTTATTATCTAAACTGGCAAAAAATAATTGGCCTCAATATCTATATAAATTAGGCAATGAATTAAAAATCAGAAATTATGAAGGCACTTGAAATCAGAAAAGGTAATTTCATAGTTCTGAACATACTTAGGCATTTTAAAATAGACATATTTTACGATATGCTGAAATGCTATCCGAAACACGTTTTAATTCTGTAAAATGCGCCAAAACAAATTTACATATGTACGTCACATTGTGGTTGCCCCCGTTTTATTTTTTACCCAAAATCGAAACAAAGTGACATAATCGCCATTAAAATCAATTAATTCATATTTTGTGTTTATATATATATATATATATATATATATATATATATATATATATATATATATATATATATATATATATATATATATATATATATATATATATATATATAACATAGTATTTAAAAACGGTTACTTAATAATTGTTGCAAGTAGGCAACACAAATCAACGTTTAGTGTTACAAACAAAATTTCTTAACCAAGTCAATACACCAATTTCTACCCAACTATTTACAAACCTATTACACATATTAATCTAATTGAAATAGTTAAATCTTGCTTTTCTCGTTATAATTATTAATAAAAAAAAATCGCAGACAATTCGCCGACATCTTTAAGAAAAAAAAATAAAACGAAACCACAAAAAAAAAATCCCAATCAAAATAATCTACAACCAACCTCTATACTTATATATAAACGTGCCTGTGTGGATTTGCAATTTTAGTTTACTTTGTTGAAAACCCCTCATTATTGTATTACAAACTAAGGTACAACTATCTCCAGCAGACAATTGAAGTTTAACAAAAAAAAAACTTGACTTTGTTTTTGTTGTACGGTCTTTAAGATCAGGTTTATAAGAAATTTTGTTCAACAATTTTTTTTTATTCATCTCGTTTCTTTCAATTATAATTTAGCGATTTAGTTTTGAAATTCGTTCGTAATTATTTGATAGTTTCAATATTGAAACAAATAGAAATAAGTATAAAATCGTATCATGCGGTACAAGTGTTATATCCACCTCAAATTAGCAATATGCATCATACTGAATTGTATTTTGAACATTGTGTGACCCAAATAGAATGAGGAGTATGTTTTATATATGTACGTAGGATAAATAATTTGATATACATAATTCGAAGCATAATCTAGAATTTTGTATTTTCTCGTTAATATGATTATGAAATGATACTGGTACGTGCGTCTATTTTCGACACCATCTGCATTTTTAGTTTTGAGTAAACATTTTTATTTATTTGCATCTAACATCCTCTTTAAAAACGAAACACTTGTATTATATAAGGAGTGAGTCATTTTACTTGATACAAATGAATATATGGATTTTAAGGAAAAAATACTTACGAAGGTTTTTCAATACAACACTTTGAAGAAAGTCAGCTCAACATTTTTTTTTAAAAAGATCCCTGGTGGTGATGACTGTTACCATGAGTTTGGCTGCAAGCCTAATATTGTATTTCTGCCAATTGGTAGTTGTGGTGCGAATAAATAAAGTTTAAATCGCTGGGCTGAATACCTGCATCCGTATAAAACCCAATTGTTAAATATATCAACAAAAAGAAAAAAAAACGTGTACACATGCGACTAGCCAACCTGTCAATCATTTGTGTTCCCACTGACATAAGCCAAACAAAAGATAAAGACTCATTTAAAATCAGAATAATGAAAATCTGGTAATGGTGATAATGGCTAAGATACGCTTTCCTTCTACAAATACCCATTTAGAAACATAGACTCACTTTCGTTAGACGAGAGTTCTTCGTTCCCTAAGTCAAATTGACCATGTGTTTGACCAGGGCAGGTCTCAGGTCATCAAAGACCTTATCGGCCGGCTGCCAATTTTAAGGTAGCGATCATCAATTGGTCACTGCAAAGCTAAGATGGTAGTTTCCATACAAGTAAGCACAGGAAAATGAAATTTATGTTTCCACTGTGAAGGTCTGATAAACGAAGGTGAGAAAGCAAAATATCAGAATCTTGCTAGCAGTAGCTAAGATAACCAACCCCTGTTTTGATGGTGTGAACGCTCTATGTGAGATATTGAAAATTTTGGTTGTCGGTGCTGTTCAGGCGACTTAAGGTATGCTAAAAAATAAATCAAATTTTTTTTATCTTATCCTTCTAAGTATATTTAAAAGTTCTGCTTAATACTTGGCTGTACATTCTTAATCGATCAATCAATGAGGAATGTCGTCTTACTATCGAGCAACAGAATAACGCCAGCATAAAAGAGCGCAAATACCTTTTACAATCTCACGGAAGAACAAAACTTCTGATCAAAGATCAAAAACCATGCTAGGGGAAAGGCCAAGCAAATTTGTAGAATGAAAAAGCTTGATTGGCTTAAGTTTTAAGAGTACAACAACTCGCAGCAATGAACGCAGTTTAAGTAACGTCTTTAAAGGCGTCACCAGTCTGTTCCATTCCTTCAGACCTAGGTCTATTGGGCCCATATCGTTCGGGACCAGGATATAGAAACTTCATGTTAATATTAATGAACTGCTCGACACACAATAAAGGGGCATTTCTTTGATTTACTCAATGTTCAACAAGTGGCAAATGCTGTATTTGAAAGTGTCAAATGCAGTCTACGAAGATGTACATCTTTTCAACCTTATGCAAATCCTTAAAAAAGAAGATCGCTTAAAATGCGAAACCTATCGTGGCATTACTCTCCTTTGCTCACTATACAAATTACTGTCTAACAAAATATTGGAGACAATCACTCCCCTGGCGGAGGAAATTTAGAACACATAAGGTAGCAACGATTTCGGACATCGAAGAAATTTATCGACAGATAAAGACTAATAAACCTGCAAAGAAATATGTGGCGAGAAAATCAAAGAGAAAAACATTCCTGGTTAACGACGATTACATATGGGATGACTTGTTCCGTATTTCTGGCCATCCTTACTTTATATCAGGTAGCTCAAGAAAACTGCCATCAGTTCCCAGATGCATGCGCCAAAATAAGAAATAGTTTTTATTGCGATGATCCGGAGCCGATACCGATGAAGCTGCATTAAAATTATATAATTAGCTAAATGTAGTTTTAAATCAGAAAATTGAGCTTAAATAGCCAGTGTTTTATGAGAACAATTCCCGTACATAATCGGGAAAAAAACTCTATCACAATTAATAATCATGACACCTTTGTTAGAACTCTAGGAGTTTGTTGGCTGCCAGGGAATGACTATTTTACATTACAAAAACCAGATTTGAGCTATAAAATTCTAGATTTAAGCACATCAGCAAATATTGATGCAGTGGAAGCATTTCTAAGATATACGCTTGTATTGAAGCAGCAAAAAATGCAACGACTGACGTTAATAAGTCTAACGACTGAAAAGTCGCAGATAAGTCTAAAGTCTAAAGTCTAAAGTCTAAAGTCTAAAGTCTAAAGTCTAAAGTCTAAAGTCTAAAGTCTAAAGTCTAAAGTCTAAAGTCTAAAGTCTAAAGTCTAAAGTCTAAAGTCTAAAGTCTAAAGTCTAAAGTCTAAAGTCTAAAGTCTAAAGTCTAAAGTCTAAAGTCTAAAGTCTAAAGTCTAAAGTCTAAAGTCTAAAGTCTAAAGTCTAAAGTCTAAAGTCTAAAGTCTAAAGTCTAAAGTCTAAAGTCTAAAGTCTAAAGTCTAAAGTCTAAAGTCTAAAGTCTAAAGTCTAAAGTCTAAAGTCTAAAGTCTAAAGTCTAAAGTCTAAAGTCTAAAGTCTAAAGTCTAAAGTCTAAAGTCTAAAGTCTAAAGTCTAAAGTCTAAAGTCTAAAGTCTAAAGTCTAAAGTCTAAAGTCTAAAGTCTAAAGTCTAAAGTCTAAAGTCTAAAGTCTAAAGTCTAAAGTCTAAAGTCTAAAGTCTAAAGTCTAAAGTCTAAAGTCTAAAGTCTAAAGTCTAAAGTCTAAAGTCTAAAGTCTAAAGTCTAAAGTCTAAAGTCTAAAGTCTAAAGTCTAAAGTCTAAAGTCTAAAGTCTAAAGTCTAAAGTCTAAAGTCTAAAGTCTAAAGTCTAAAGTCTAAAGTCTAAAGTCTAAAGTCTAAAGTCTAAAGTCTAAAGTCTAAAGTCTAAAGTCTAAAGTCTAAAGTCTAAAGTCTAAAGTCTAAAGTCTAAAGTCTAAAGTCTAAAGTCTAAAGTCTAAAGTCTAAAGTCTAAAGTCTAAAGTCTAAAGTCTAAAGTCTAAAGTCTAAAGTCTAAAGTCTAAAGTCTAAAGTCTAAAGTCTAAAGTCTAAAGTCTAAAGTCTAAAGTCTAAAGTCTAAAGTCTAAAGTCTAAAGTCTAAAGTCTAAAGTCTAAAGTCTAAAGTCTAAAGTCTAAAGTCTAAAGTCTAAAGTCTAAAGTCTAAAGTCTAAAGTCTAAAGTCTAAAGTCTAAAGTCTAAAGTCTAAAGTCTAAAGTCTAAAGTCTAAAGTCTAAAGTCTAAAGTCTAAAGTCTAAAGTCTAAAGTCTAAAGTCTAAAGTCTAAAGTCTAAAGTCTAAAGTCTAAAGTCTAAAGTCTAAAGTCTAAAGTCTAAAGTCTAAAGTCTAAAGTCTAAAGTCTAAAGTCTAAAGTCTAAAGTCTAAAGTCTAAAGTCTAAAGTCTAAAGTCTAAAGTCTAAAGTCTAAAGTCTAAAGTCTAAAGTCTAAAGTCTAAAGTCTAAAGTCTAAAGTCTAAAGTCTAAAGTCTAAAGTCTAAAGTCTAAAGTCTAAAGTCTAAAGTCTAAAGTCTAAAGTCTAAAGTCTAAAGTCTAAAGTCTAAAGTCTAAAGTCTAAAGTCTAAAGTCTAAAGTCTAAAGTCTAAAGTCTAAAGTCTAAAGTCTAAAGTCTAAAGTCTAAAGTCTAAAGTCTAAAGTCTAAAGTCTAAAGTCTAAAGTCTAAAGTCTAAAGTCTAAAGTCTAAAGTCTAAAGTCTAAAGTCTAAAGTCTAAAGTCTAAAGTCTAAAGTCTAAAGTCTAAAGTCTAAAGTCTAAAGTCTAAAGTCTAAAGTCTAAAGTCTAAAGTCTAAAGTCTAAAGTCTAAAGTCTAAAGTCTAAAGTCTAAAGTCTAAAGTCTAAAGTCTAAAGTCTAAAGTCTAAAGTCTAAAGTCTAAAGTCTAAAGTCTAAAGTCTAAAGTCTAAAGTCTAAAGTCTAAAGTCTAAAGTCTAAAGTCTAAAGTCTAAAGTCTAAAGTCTAAAGTCTAAAGTCTAAAGTCTAAAGTCTAAAGTCTAAAGTCTAAAGTCTAAAGTCTAAAGTCTAAAGTCTAAAGTCTAAAGTCTAAAGTCTAAAGTCTAAAGTCTAAAGTCTAAAGTCTAAAGTCTAAAGTCTAAAGTCTAAAGTCTAAAGTCTAAAGTCTAAAGTCTAAAGTCTAAAGTCTAAAGTCTAAAGTCTAAAGTCTAAAGTCTAAAGTCTAAAGTCTAAAGTCTAAAGTCTAAAGTCTAAAGTCTAAAGTCTAAAGTCTAAAGTCTAAAGTCTAAAGTCTAAAGTCTAAAGTCTAAAGTCTAAAGTCTAAAGTCTAAAGTCTAAAGTCTAAAGTCTAAAGTCTAAAGTCTAAAGTCTAAAGTCTAAAGTCTAAAGTCTAAAGTCTAAAGTCTAAAGTCTAAAGTCTAAAGTCTAAAGTCTAAAGTCTAAAGTCTAAAGTCTAAAGTCTAAAGTCTAAAGTCTAAAGTCTAAAGTCTAAAGTCTAAAGTCTAAAGTCTAAAGTCTAAAGTCTAAAGTCTAAAGTCTAAAGTCTAAAGTCTAAAGTCTAAAGTCTAAAGTCTAAAGTCTAAAGTCTAAAGTCTAAAGTCTAAAGTCTAAAGTCTAAAGTCTAAAGTCTAAAGTCTAAAGTCTAAAGTCTAAAGTCTAAAGTCTAAAGTCTAAAGTCTAAAGTCTAAAGTCTAAAGTCTAAAGTCTAAAGTCTAAAGTCTAAAGTCTAAAGTCTAAAGTCTAAAGTCTAAAGTCTAAAGTCTAAAGTCTAAAGTCTAAAGTCTAAAGTCTAAAGTCTAAAGTCTAAAGTCTAAAGTCTAAAGTCTAAAGTCTAAAGTCTAAAGTCTAAAGTCTAAAGTCTAAAGTCTAAAGTCTAAAGTCTAAAGTCTAAAGTCTAAAGTCTAAAGTCTAAAGTCTAAAGTCTAAAGTCTAAAGTCTAAAGTCTAAAGTCTAAAGTCTAAAGTCTAAAGTCTAAAGTCTAAAGTCTAAAGTCTAAAGTCTAAAGTCTAAAGTCTAAAGTCTAAAGTCTAAAGTCTAAAGTCTAAAGTCTAAAGTCTAAAGTCTAAAGTCTAAAGTCTAAAGTCTAAAGTCTAAAGTCTAAAGTCTAAAGTCTAAAGTCTAAAGTCTAAAGTCTAAAGTCTAAAGTCTAAAGTCTAAAGTCTAAAGTCTAAAGTCTAAAGTCTAAAGTCTAAAGTCTAAAGTCTAAAGTCTAAAGTCTAAAGTCTAAAGTCTAAAGTCTAAAGTCTAAAGTCTAAAGTCTAAAGTCTAAAGTCTAAAGTCTAAAGTCTAAAGTCTAAAGTCTAAAGTCTAAAGTCTAAAGTCTAAAGTCTAAAGTCTAAAGTCTAAAGTCTAAAGTCTAAAGTCTAAAGTCTAAAGTCTAAAGTCTAAAGTCTAAAGTCTAAAGTCTAAAGTCTAAAGTCTAAAGTCTAAAGTCTAAAGTCTAAAGTCTAAAGTCTAAAGTCTAAAGTCTAAAGTCTAAAGTCTAAAGTCTAAAGTCTAAAGTCTAAAGTCTAAAGTCTAAAGTCTAAAGTCTAAAGTCTAAAGTCTAAAGTCTAAAGTCTAAAGTCTAAAGTCTAAAGTCTAAAGTCTAAAGTCTAAAGTCTAAAGTCTAAAGTCTAAAGTCTAAAGTCTAAAGTCTAAAGTCTAAAGTCTAAAGTCTAAAGTCTAAAGTCTAAAGTCTAAAGTCTAAAGTCTAAAGTCTAAAGTCTAAAGTCTAAAGTCTAAAGTCTAAAGTCTAAAGTCTAAAGTCTAAAGTCTAAAGTCTAAAGTCTAAAGTCTAAAGTCTAAAGTCTAAAGTCTAAAGTCTAAAGTCTAAAGTCTAAAGTCTAAAGTCTAAAGTCTAAAGTCTAAAGTCTAAAGTCTAAAGTCTAAAGTCTAAAGTCTAAAGTCTAAAGTCTAAAGTCTAAAGTCTAAAGTCTAAAGTCTAAAGTCTAAAGTCTAAAGTCTAAAGTCTAAAGTCTAAAGTCTAAAGTCTAAAGTCTAAAGTCTAAAGTCTAAAGTCTAAAGTCTTAAGTCTAAAGTCTAAAGTCTAAAGTCTAAAGTCTAAAGTCTAAAGTCTAAAGTCTAAAGTCTAAAGTCTAAAGTCTAAAGTCTAAAGTCTAAAGTCTAAAGTCTAAAGTCTAAAGTCTAAAGTCTAAAGTCTAAAGTCTAAAGTCTAAAGTCTAAAGTCTAAAGTCTAAAGTCTAAAGTCTAAAGTCTAAAGTCTAAAGTCTAAAGTCTAAAGTCTAAAGTCTAAAGTCTAAAGTCTAAAGTCTAAAGTCTTAAGTCTTAAGTCTTAAGTCTTATGTCTTATGTCTTAAGTCTAAAGTCTTAAGTCTTAAGTCTTAAGTCTTAAGTCTTAAGTCTTAAGTCTTAAGTCTTAAGTCTTAAGTCTTAAGTCTTAAGTCTAAAGTCTTAAGTCTTAAGTCTTAAGTCTTAAGTCTTAAGTCTTAAGTCTTAAGTCTTAAGTCTAAAGTCTAAAGTCTTAAGTCTTAAGTCTTAAGTCTTAAGTCTTAAGTCTTAAGTCTTAAGTCTTAAGTCTTAAGTCTTAAGTCTTAAGTCTTAAGTCTTAAGTCTTAAGTCTTAAGTCTTAAGTCTTAAGTCTTAAGTCTTAAGTCTTAAGTCTTAAGTCTTAAGTCTTAAGTCTTAAGTCTTAAGTCTTAAGTCTTAAGTCTTAAGTCTTAAGTCTTATGTCTTATGTCTTAAGTCTAAAGTCTTAAGTCTTAAGTCTTAAGTATTAAGTCTTAAGTCTTAAGTCTTAAGTCTTAAGTCTTAAGTCTTAAGTCTTAAGTCTTAAGTCTTAAGTCTTAAGTCTTAAGTCTTAAGTCTTAAGTCTTAAGTCTTAAGTCTTAAGTCTTAAGTCTTAAGTCTTAAGTCTTAAGTCTTAAGTCTTAAGTCTTAAGTCTTAAGTCTTAAGTCTTAAGTCTTAAGTCTTAAGTCTTAAGTCTTAAGTCTTAAGTCTTAAGTCTTAAGTCTTAAGTCTTAAGTCTTAAGTCTTAAGTCTTAAGTCTTAAGTCTTAAGTCTTAAGTCTTAAGTCTTAAGTCTAAAGTCTAAAGTCTTAAGTCTTAAGTCTAAAGTCTAAAGTTCTTATTAGAGTCTTAAATTAAATGTTATTTCTATAGGTATTTAAATGAATCAACTCTGACAATAGTAGAATCAGAAATATCTGAAATTTGGAAGAGCATCTGAAATTGTGGATCTTGGAGTTTTAATTTTGTTGTAAATATGACTATTACTATACATATCGACATAATAATAGCAAAATCTATATGTTGGGGTTTAAAAAATGGTGGTCGTGGTAAATAAAGGACATTAAAAGTTTTTTTATAACTATTTTGTCTTTGTTTGAGCTTCAAGGAGGATTTTGTCAAAAATCGGTGAATTATTAATCATATTCATGATATCAGGTATTGTTGGATTTCCGGCAGGCGCAATGTCTAGGAGAACCTAAAAATATGTGCATTTATGTAAAATCACTGTATTCCAGTTACAATGTTGAGTTAAAGAGTACAAGCTATCAGGAGTTTATGCAGATAGCTCTATTATGCAGCAAAGATATACTCTGTCCTCGATACTATTTCTTTTTTTGATAGAATTTATTTTTCATAAAAAGGAAAACATATTATACTGTCAGTCCAACCTAAGGTTATGGCACAAGCAAATTATGGCATAAGCAATGAGTGCGCACTTACTGGGTTTTCTTTAACCATAAGAGGTCACTGTGGGCGACTATGGTTCTTCGGAATAGAGAACGACGTGTCTTCTTCTGCGTATCTTCAACTACACGAAGAGTAAGCTCTCTAATATTTTATAAAATATTCAATTGTATCAAGTGTATTGATCCACCCGGTGTATGAAGATCAAGTTAGGAATTACCAATATATTTTTTCGGCAAACTTCATTTGAAATACATGTATTACTTACTCTGCATGTTTACATTTTATAATTTCCAAGTAAATGCCTTGAGGGAATTGTATTGAAACAAGATTATTTCTAAACAGCAAATTAATCGGGAACTACGTTCATATTTTTTTTGTTTAAATTTGACGCGCAATCATATAGTTTTACAAATAATTTGACAAGTATTTTTGTTGGTGTCTAACATTTTGGACATATACATGATTCATACATTAAAAGAAGTAACACCTCCAAATTATTATAATAGTTCTACTTTTAACATTGAAATCTACTTTACGTACTAATTAGTCAGCTAATCCGTATACTTAATATTTATAATATGTTAACTGGATTTATCTTTATGCACCTATTTGTTTCTTTATGGTCCTAAATATTAAAAACCAGGTAAATAGTTGTAAAGTGTGGTACCCCTAATAAAACATCGGCGAAACTCGTATCATATGATCTAACCCCTTTAATGTATCTGAAAGGTGACCCTAAACTATTAGATGAGTGTTCATAATTGTAAAATTCTATGTCCAAATTTATTACGAGTTAGGGATAGGTATAATGTTTACTTAGTAACAATCTCTACATCTACGGTTATTTATCTCGACTTCCTTGACTACGGTTTCGAGGTTGCGTAAACATTTTAAAAGAAGGTATACATAAGGTTGAAAAGTAAGAGGTGCGTTACTTTACCTTTATAAATTAAAAAAAAAATAAAATTAATTACTTTACAATAATTAAATTATCATGACATTGCACCTATAAGAGGAAGCCATCATCAGTAAGGGGTTTACTAATCAAAATGATAAAACTTTATAAAAAATGTTACTGACGGATTTTTTATTTTTTTTTTGTAGATTAACACATTTCCTAGGGATAATTCCTTTAATGGCTTACGCCACGGCAACATAGTGGACTAAAACCCTTTATTAAATTTAATTTAAAGACTGAACGAATATAATTTACTGGTAATTTATTAGCCGGTTTCAATTTATTTTCTCAGATTGCTGTAATGCTTTCGGTTTTGATTTTAAGATGAATAACGCTCACGAAAATACAACGACCGACACATTAAAACCAATTTTATTAATACATTATGGTCAGGGCGTGTAGGTTCCTCTTGATCACCTGTAAATTAAATATTGTAGGAAACTTCAACGAATCTATTTGATTCCACAGAGAGGTGACTCTAAGGAAAAATGAAGATTTAAAATGGTTGGTTATATCTAAGGCAAAGCTATGTTGCTTTAAACCAAAACGAGAGGCAAACGCTGGTATGGAAGAACAATGACCAAAATAATATTTGTAAAAAAAGCGATAAAGCACCTACTTTGCGTCTGTGCTCTAATGAGTTAATTGATAAAGCAATATTTTTATCGTTAATCATGTGTTGTGTAACCACCGGGACAGCAAACATTCGATGACCGTACGATGTGAACGTTCCAACGCTCCATCACTTTCAGGGTGGAAGGCAGATGTATTGATTTTTTTAATTTTTAAGAGCTAACATACATTTTGAAAAACTAATCCCGTAAAGTTAGCATCCTGATCAGTTAAGATTGATTGTGAACAGCCATAAATGCATCTGAAATTTTTAAGGAATGCATCAGCGATAGTCCCGGCTTCTTGATTTGGTATCGGTATAGCTACAGTATATTTAGTGAGATCGTTCATGATAGTTAGAATATATTTATTTTGTTAATAGCTTGTTATTAATGGACCCACGATATCAAGGAATACCTTTTCGAAAGACTTGGTGGAAGACGAGATGATTGTCATAGGCATTTTCGTTTGGCGACTTATTTTGTTTTTCTGACAAGAATCGCACGACTTAATGAATTTTTCGATCATTCCTAACATTTTTAGAAAATATTCGATTATAAGTGCTTTGGATTTCATGATGACCACCTAGAGGTGTGTCATGAAATTCCTTAATAAGTTTCAATTGTTCTTGAGGATCTATAATTTCAACCTGATTTGGGTTTCAACCTAATTTCAACCTGATTTTGGAAAAAAAATTTTTACAAAGCGTCTGTAGTAACCTACAAATCCAAGAAAGGCTCTAACATCACGCTGGCTTTTAGGTTTGGGATGATTTACAATAGTGTTTATCTTACTTGGATCCGGTTTAACCCCATCGGGTCCATATACGAATATATAAGTTTGGTCCATATACGAATATGTCGTCTAGATATACTACGTATTTGAGACCATTTAGACCAGATTGCACATTATTAAAAAGCTGTTGGAATGTAGCTGGCACTCCTTTTAAGCCAAAGGGCATTCGGTTAAAATGGAAAAGCCCAGCATTTGTATTGAAGGCCGTTTTTTGGTTTTGCTCATCATCAAGTAGCACTTGTAAGTAAGACACCTTTCCGAAATGATCCAAAATTTCCACGATGTTGGGCAAAGGGAACACGCGATCTTAAGTTACATCATTCAAACGTCGAAAATCGACGATCACACTTGATGATCGTCGATTTTCGACTTGGGTGCAGCTAGAAGTGGAAAATTCCAAGGACTATCACTTGGTTCTATTATTCCTTGTTTTAGAATTTCATTTACTTGTTGATTTATTTCAGTTTTAATTGCATCAGGCATACGATAAGATTTTTGGTAGATAGGTGCACAATCGGAAGTTGTAGGGATGCAATGTTTCGTACCATGAATCGTGGTTAATATGTCACCAGTTAAATAGAAAACGTCATTATACTCTCGGATGATTTGCCTAATTGATTCACGTTCTTCCGAATTTTGATGCGTTAAAGTAACTGATGACTCTAGTATTTTTAATCGATCTTCCAACGTATTTGATCAAGGCTTTAAAGAAAATATATCATATTGGGATAATTTTTCGAATAACAAGTCATTACATGATATTACAACAGATTCCTCTTTTGTATTTATCAAATTAATTGAAATTAACGAATACGCCTGGAACTATTTCCTTAGATAGCCACAGGTATTCCGCATTGTTTTCGATATTGTTGCACGTGATAGAAGTAATCTTTTCACTTCTTAGAGGAATAAACAATTTACTCGAAGATGTTATTAATTCAAGTAGGATGGTTGAATAATTTAACGGTATCTCTAACGTAAGATTTTCAAAATCAATTTTACATTGATTTTGAGTGAAGAAATCCTAGCCAAGAATTCCGTTAACTGTATCCGTGAAAATAATGTTTGAAGGTAGTAACATCTTTATTTTGACATTTTAAAGTTGGGTAAAAATATAAGAAGATAGAAGAGTCAAGAACACATGATTGTTTGATGATACTAACATCAGCTCCAGTGTCAGTTAAGTAATTGTAAATTTCTGAATTACCAAAGTCAAGACATAGTCCCTCAATTTGGCTGGTGACGGCGTAAGGTAGGACGTTAAAAATTAACTGCGAAAGACTTAGAAGAGCTTCTGCCCCAGAACAGATCGCAGAGGTCAGAAACAAAAAAAAAAAAAAAAAAAAAAAGACATAGTCGAACATAAATATTATCTTCTATTTGTTTTGTCTAGTAAAGGTTATGAGATTGAGTAATACATCTTGTACCTGTTGGCCACTCACTTATTGGTTCATTGGTGCTCAAAAGGCAGTGCCCTTGTGTCTTTCGAGACACTGAATGTTTTTCTGTACCTCGGGTTGATTTTTTGAATTGGTATTAGTTGGAATGGTTTTAGTTATTGTCTGAATTACCTTGCATGTTTCGTTATTCAGAGTTTTTTTATCTAAAACAATCGTTAATATGGTGACCATTCTTTTTGCTGTATGCATAGAAGACATGCTTCGAATTTCTGTGGATTAAATTCTACCCTCTTAGATTTGCCTCATTCAATGACATTGTCAATGCAAGTCAGAAGTGAACTATTCATAATTTGACGAGAGCAAGTTAAATGAGAATTGCAGTCTTTTTGGCTATTAAACTCAATAGAAGCGGACACTGAATAGTATCATCAGCAAAAGAGTGGATATCACATGGTGTCAATTTAAAAATATCATTGATAAAGATCAAAAATAAGGTAGGTGACAAAGATGAACTTTGTGAACTATCAAATGCTTTTGAAATATCTAGAGATACGACACTTGACTCACCACATTTTTCAATACTTTCCCCCCACAAATGAGTTAAATAAGCAATAAGATCACCTGAAGAGCGATTCTTACGAAACCCATATTGAAAATCTGATAAAAGCGCATGCCTTTTGAGATAGTTCACTATGTCAAAATTCACAATAGATTCCATTACTTTAGATAAGGTCGACAACAAAGCAATTGGGCGGTAATTGGAAAGAGTTTTGCCACCTTTCTTCAGAACCGGTTGAATAATAGCTGTTTTCCAAATAGAGGGCAAAAATGGCAGTGCTTATTGATAATTTAAACAGTTTGGCAAGAGGTTTAGCTGACCAAAAAGTTCAGTTGTTTGATTTAGAATCTAATACATTTCGTATTTGATTAAGAATTTATAGGTCATGGTTTAATTTAGACCTTATTATGATATCATTCGATTTATTATGGGCTATTCTAAATTTAATAAGATTTTCATTAGAAGGATTACTGAGATAATTTAAATGAGCACATTTTTTATTGGAGATAGCGGACTTACAATTTGCATTAAACCATTGAGTTTTGTGGGGCCGATTCCTTTTATAAAAGCTAGGAATGAATAACTTCATTCCTTTTAAAATCACCGAAGTTATAGGCTTGATTACTGTATCAGCATTATTACTTTTAAAACACATAGCCCAATCAAAAGACGAGAAAATAGATTGAGAATTTCCAGATTAGTTGAGGTGTACATGTAATGAGCTCCGAAGTAGGTGAGGCAATCAGAAATTTCACTGAGGCCAATGCACGATCAGAAAGACTTAGAGTAGCATTAACAGCAGAATGTTTGTCAGGCGTTGTAGTCAAAAATAAGTCCAACAAATGAGATGAATGACCTAATATGTCACGATACCGAGTTGGTTTGTCTACAAGTTAGACAAGAATATTCATCCCCGCAAACAATTCAACATATTCACTTGTTTAATCTCTTGGTTGAGAAAATCCTAACCAAGTGTCGTTATGAATATTAAAATCTCCCAAGACAACCACTTCAGACATTGCAGAGATCTGATAAATCATATCAATTGATTTTGAAATTACATCAAACTCGTGACAGGTCTCTGCATGTGGTAGATTTGCATGTGGTCTACAGCACAGAGAACAAATAAAAATAGAGCGAGATTGGAATTTAATTTCAATCCACAAAGTATTAAACGCATGATCGGAACTAGGTAAAATAAATTTGGATACATTAAACTGGAGATCATTCCTTACAAAAAGAATCACTCCTCGACGTGGAATCAAATAGTCAATACGCGAATAACCCGGACATTTGAAGTCTTTTGGATCACCTAAGTAGGAAACTTGAACTTCACCTAAACTAAGAATGGCAGGTTTGGTTAACTCCAGGTGAGTTAAAATGGAATTAAAATTAGTTTTAAAGCCCCGAATATTTGTAAAATGAATTTCAAAAATAAAAATTCATTTTACAAACGAAAAATAAATAAAAACAAAATGACTTAACCGAGCAAATGGCGCAGTGGTTAAAGCTGTGGTGTTTGGGACGGGAGGTACCGGGTCCGAATCCCAACGGGGGAGAGTTGCAAAAGGGATTTGCAAATCAAAAGACAATTTAGACCAGCGAATTGCTCTGTAAAAGCAAGTGCCTACATCAGTGATGGTTTGGGCCACGGTAACTGCCACAGGACGCTCACCACTCGTTTTCATTGAAGAGGGCGTAAAAGTAAATCAACAAATCTACCAAAAATATCGCTGGATCATTCGCTTAAAATCGTCTCGCAGAATGAGACCGAGCCACTACGTACTCGTTGTCCTTTAATTTCATGAACGAGATCAAGAATTTTCATTAAGTTTCGTTTCAAACCAAAGCCAGATTCAAAGCCCGTGTGGATTACTTGTCGGATGGATCTTCTCTGCACATCTCCGCAGTCTGTATTTGACAGTTTTTAAAAACAGCATTTGACACTTGCTGATTATTCAGTAAATCAGATAAATGCTAGTGTCGAGCCCTGCATCGATTTTAAAATGGAGGTTTCGTCCTGGTTTCGGATGGCGATAGACGAAAGTATTATTCAGTTTGGTCACTTCTTTAGAGAAGTTACGAAAACTGTGATCATTTCTGAGTTGTTGTACTCTGAAGGCTTCAACCTTCCACCATTCATACTTTTTCTGTCTATACAAATTTGCTTGGTGGTTTTTCTAGCACCTCTGTTCTTTTGTGTGATCGAAAAAAAGAAATCGCACTTCTTTATAGGCTATATTCTGTTGTTTGGCAGCAAGACGACACTCCTCATCAAACCAATCATTTTTTGGTATAATTTTTTATCATACCTAGAGTTTTTTGGGCAGCACTGACAATCGAAGTTTTCAATACATCCCATAGAGAGTTATCACCATGAAAACGGTTGTTGGTTTCCATAATGCTCTTTTATCAGACCTTTACGGTTAAAACGAAAGTTACGTTTTTCTGTGATCTCTAACTTGTACGAAGACTGTCATTTTAGCTTTACAGTGATGTTCACTGCCTACCAATTCTGACTATTTTGACGTCGTGCTCCGGTATGGATCGCATCAGATCATCCAAATAATTGTAAAAAAGGATCTATATATTTAGGTTGGCTTACATCATTGAGAGCATGAACACAAATAATCGACAGATTGGCTAGTTGCATGCGTAAAAGTAGCTTACAAATACGATTATCATCTACTTTGAAATCTAAACCAGCCTTTTTTACCTGAGGCCCAAGGAAAAAACAAACACCAAGATTGTCAAGGTCATCTCCACTGTGACAATGTATAGCCTTGGAGACCATGGTCTTCACTTTTTGGCCATCGAGTTTCCTATGGAGAACAATGAGTTGCAAACGATACTCTTTCATGGCTGATATAGTGCCATCAAACGCGTTATAATTGGGTCTTATAGCAACCAAAACACCACCACCACGGTAATATGTACGATCAAACCTATATACCGAAAAGTTTAGTGTTAAATATATCAGAAGAAAACCATGTTGCCGTCCGCACAATTTTATCAAAATTATTTTCAATTACGCCTGAAAAAAATTTTTGGTTTTAGTACGAAGATCTCTAACATTTAGTAGAATTACTGCTGGCTAATATATTTGGCTCAAAACACCCACGAGCCATACATCCGGTTGAAGCAGCTGTGTAAAGATAGCAAGACCGATTCCAATTTAAAAAAAAAATTTAAATAAATTGTATGACATCTTGATTAGCGGCAAGCAGAAAACGACAATCAATATCTTCCTCAGGATCTGAAGTTTAGGTGGTTGTAGAATTGACTAAGCTTGATACATAAACGTATTTCCTTTCAATAACAGATTTGGTTGAATCATCGAAACACGAACCAATTGGGAAGATATTAGGAAGATCTGTACTTACCGTTTTTGGAGCTGAGTCGATTACTTGAGAAATTGGGTTAAATTTTCTTCGACTTCTGAAGGTTTTTTTGTTGGGCGTGTAATTTACGCTCAGGACATGAATAGACTAATCCTTTGACGTCATTTGTTGGAAACTGCAAAACATTCATCATCGTTTCCATTTGTTGAGGCAACTTATCGCAAAACAGTCATCGCAAAACCATTTAACATTTTTCGAAGCAAATATTGGATATGCTGCGTTGTTTAATTTTACGCATCCTATAAATGTACCATTTTTTAGCTTGGCTCTATACAAATAATAAGTTTATCCGATGACATGGCACACTTTTTATCAGTCATACTTAGGGTTCGTATGTAAGAATAATTAAAATTAACCCATGATAGGTTCCACAGCGGATTTGTTTGAAACATAGATGTCAGTGATGGCAAGTATAACGAGGTTTGAATATTTGCTAAAGTGCAAGCAATATTAGTACATAAACTGTAATGTTTAATCATTTTTTTTTAAATCTAATTTGTATTAATTTTAAAGTTTTTGTTTCAAATAAAGTGTATATAAATTAGATTTTCGGCGATTATATGACGTATTTGTCGTAAAGCGTAATTCAATCAATTGATCAATTGATTTGGAATATTTAATCAAATTTTTAAAATTAAATTTATATTATTTTATAATTTTTATTATTTCATATTTTTATAAATGTAATAAATTTATTAACTGTAAATTTCAGGCAAAAACTAACCGGAACCGGACCAATTCCGTCATTACTGACATAAATTTGCTTTCCCTACCCCAAAAAAAATTTACTAACTATTGGCTGTCACGCTGTCTGTAACCCGGTCGATCTCAATAATTAATTAACATCCTACCTTATCCTTCCAAGTATATGTAAAAATGGGTGTACGGTATGCCCGGCGCTTTCCGGGAAATCTTCCTTAATGCTTGGTCATACATTCTAAATCAATCAATCAATTAATCTAGATCGTGATTTTTTAATTGAAAGTGACTTTAGTACGAAAAATGTGTGTTGTGTATTTAGATTTTTGACGTCAAAGGGTAAAGAATTTGCAGAAGCGCCAAGAATAAAATGTGATTTTTAGTCTAATGGCTCACTAACTTACTATCTCAGTGATAAAGTTAAGACACCAGACCTTTTATGTAAAATGACTGAAAGTTATGAAAATTCTTATTGAAACCGAGTAATTTTGGACGTCACTTCTACTAGTACCACCACTCATAAATATGATTGTTTATTTAGCAAGAATATTTGTCACATTTCCTTGTT
The DNA here is from genome assembly GCA_963556175.1 of Tipula confusa. Classification (NCBI taxonomy): domain Eukaryota; kingdom Metazoa; phylum Arthropoda; class Insecta; order Diptera; family Tipulidae; genus Tipula; species Tipula confusa. The sequence goes on along the minus strand of OY744476.1, from coordinate 174,055,316 downwards.
ACTCTTGGTAACTGGTATCATAACATAAATATACATAGTACTACCATTGAATAACTATAAATAGAAGGTGACACCGCTAACTTTGCAGCGACATATGAGCCAAGTGTTAATAAATTATACTACGAAATAAATATTTCTGTGTCTTTGCTAAATTATGTCCACGAATATTCCTTATTTTATGTAATTGGAACGTTTATATTACCAATTTAAAGATGTGTTTGTTGAAACGCATGTTTTCGTTAGATGAATGTTTGTTAGTAGGTAAAGTTGATAATTTTTAACAACAAGGTTTGCTTTTACATAGGGTAAACAATATGGCTACCATATTGTGCCATCCTTCCCTTTTCATTCATTTGCTTCTGTCTGTTCATCATCACTAGAATTATTTTCCCCGCACACCTTAATTCTAACTGAAATGTCTTCTCGTAAAATTTAGTACGTGGTATTTGGTTTCCACTCGAAATACTAGAGATATAAACATCGACAATAAAACACCGTAGCGGTTTCGAATAAAAATAGAGGCGGGATGCTAAAAGGGTTTTCCATCATCCAAATAGATCGCTGATTGAATGATCAATATTTGCAGGCGTCAGCCGAACCAAAAACAAACATCATCTAGATTACTTAGTGGATAATGCTTTCTCATCCCCTTTACGTCGCTACGATGGGTTTACAGCGCTTTTATCGATAAGTCGGTATATCAGATTTGATAATGGGGATTACTCGTGCGCAACGATTACTAATATGGGTATTTCTTATGGTGAATTAAAATCTACGACAGTGTTTTGTAGCTGGACCAAACATCACAGTTGATGAGCAGCTGTTCCTTAACATATCGAGGTGGTACGCATTTCACTTATTACATTCCATGAAAACCTGCCAGATATGGGATTAAAGTATCGTTAGTGTGTGGCTCCACTTCCTCGTTTATCTATTGAAAGGAAAAATTTACACTAGAATGGCTCCAAACTCACAAAGAGATAGTAATCAAGGAGCATGTGTTGTGAACGATATATGCTGCACTCTTTTTAGTGGCAGCGGTCGAAATATAACATGTGACAATAATTTACCTTCCGATTTGATACGCGACTACACCAATAATTTACCTTCCAATTTGATACGCGACTACAATTTATCAGTTTTAGGAACAGTAAACAAAAGACGGCGATTCGTACTAGTGGAATTCCTAGTCGTGCAAGGCAAAACTCAACCTGTCGAATCATCTTTTTCCGAATTTTCGAACAAAATCACACTGTGTTCTTATATTCCCAAAAAACCAAAGCTTTGATGCTTTTATTCACCATGCATTATGATAAGAGAATCAAAGATCAGTGAATAAACCAACTACGATTCTAGATTACAACAGAACCAAGAGTGGCGTGAACAATATGGACAAAATGCTGGGAAAATACTCATGCAAAAGGAAGATTCGTCTTGCTGGCGACTGGCATTCTTTTATAACATGTTGGATGTGGCGGCTTTAGCAGCACATTGAATATATATGGAGAATAATCCGTTCCTGAAAACAAACTCAAGTCACCGGCGTAAATTTTTACAACAGTTATGCGAGCAGATGGTTATGCTGAAGTTAGTAAGCATTCACAGAATTCGCAAATAAAGCGACATTTTGCTACCAAAAACTTGACTGTCCGATAGAAAGATGTCGAATACTTAAAATATTTTTTTTCAATTTAAAACAATTGTCCATTTTTAATTATTAAGGTTTACCCATTGACGCTACCATATGGGCCATTAGTGATCAAACTATAAAGTTATGTAGTGCTACTTGGGAATCTGTTTAAAACACAAAGTAGTTGACAAACTATGCATATCATTTGTGCGAAAACCAATATAAAACTCCTTGTCGCTTTAAAGAACATAAAAAAAAATTTAATTATGCATACATTAAGAGTACTTTTACGTGCATAAATCTATAGAATTGATTCTGAAGCAAAAAGTACCAAAAAAAATTAAGAAAATTTGATATACTTAATCATTTGTAAAATATGAATTAAGTGACCTTGGATAAACTACATAAACATTTTGTTTCGTTTTTTATTGAGATTTTCCTGTTGCATCCCACTGTTTTTGTATTGACATTGGCTTTGTCTGTATGTGTTTATATTCGCACTGAATAAACAATGTAAGAAAAAAAATCCTAAAAATGTTTTTTTTTTATGTATATAGTTGATACTTAAACCCTTAATTTAAATTTATCTAAGACACAAATGCATACAGCGCTATAACAACTACGTAGTGGCAGAATCGTTTGGTGTCATTTCTATATATAGTTATTCAATGGTACTACCATCAAAAGAAAAAAACAGCTTATCCATTGATACTCCAGATGTCGGGCCGATAGAATATCGTCAAATTTTAGTATAAATATATGACATTTAGGCGATTATACACATACAAATATTTTGATTATTTTAAAACTATACCAGTAGCGACATCTATCACGTCAATGGGCAACATACCGTGATATTACTATGTGTATTTATATTATGCTGGTATTTTTGTTAATATTAAATATTAGAAGAAGCCCCAAGAAGAGGACAGTAATATTTCTTAAATATTATAAATGAAGATCTGGATCATTGACTGTACTGCGGAAGGAGTGTATGTTGTTCGATCTACTTTGGTTGGGGATACATGAAAAGGAAGAGCTTATTGCTAGTTGAACGAGGTTTTAGTTCGTTTTGCATATGCAATGACAAATGTTTTTTTTGGATATTGTGTCTCTAGTCTCTTGTAATAAACATATGTCTGCAGTTTTTCAAAATTTGAATATTTGCGTAGATTTAACTGAAAATATAATAAACATTGGAATCTGTTAACAAATCAGCAAAATCAGTTTTGTTTAGTTACTCTCATTTTATTTGGTATATGCACATAATCTTATATTTGTTATTAATTATAACAAAAATTATGAAGTTGTTGAAATGTTTTTCATAATACAATAAATAAATGATAATAATATTATTGTAACTTAAATATTTAATGTTTGGTTAATTTGCTGTAGAATTTCAAAAACCATTTATATTATATATATATATATATATATATATATATATATATATATATATATATATATATATATATATATATATATATATATATATAAATATATATATATATATATATATATATATATATATATATATATATATAATATATATATATGTTTTGGTGTAGCCAGACATCAAACAGACAACCATCTACCAGGGGACGCTCATATTTATACCAATCGGCAGAAACTGTCGATCGTTTAACTTATGAACGATCGAATTCATAATATAATTAAAATAATACTAATTGGCAAAATATAAATATATAGACCAACAAAAATTATTACTAACTAGTCATCGTAATTGTCTTGTATCTGTCTTGTAAATAGCAAGAATAGTTTTTTTTTTATAAATTTCATAAGTTTATTTTAATATTTCGTGAACCGCTCTCGCTTAAGAAAAAAATAAATTGAATAAATCTGTTATTTGTGATTGTGAACCACAACTCGAACCATAACTGGTGCAGTTGAGTGTTAAAATTTAATTAAAAATTATGAAATTTAAAGTGATACAAACTATAATAATAAAATTTAAAAAAAAAGTGAACAATTTTTGAAAATATCCAGTGCCTGATCAACATGAAGATATTGATAATATTCAGTACACTATTTTTTTGCAAGGTAACAAAATTTATTCTTCAAAATCCTATTTCCATTACTAACAAGAATCTGAAATAATTCTAATTACGTGTACTCCAAGGATTAAACTACTTGTAATAATCAGTTTAGTTGCAAATCCGAATATAAAACTCTATTTTTTTTGTACAACTAATAATTTTATATTAGATTCTGTAAAAATATTGAAGTATAATATTTTGACACAATAAAATAGTAAACAGTTACAAAATTTATGTCAGACACCGAAAATAAAACTAAGGTGCCAAAAATCACATTACGTATAATTTTCTCTAGTAAAAACAACTAAGAAATTTACAATAAACTAGTTAAAAACGGGCAAAATCTCGATTAAACATGGCGAAGCCAGTCGATGAAGTCGATCAGTATATAAAGTTATATATCAGTATATAAAGAATGGCGAAGCCAGTCGATCAGTATATAAAGTGGACACCATAACAAAAAATCTACCTACTTTCGATAGTGATAGAAACGAATTTTTCCATTTTATTAATCAGTCGACCAAACAATAAAAAATTGCGAAAAAATTACGAACACCGATAGTTTTAAAATAATTAATTATTTTAGGAATAAAATAATTGGTCCAGCAAGCCAATTATCAACTAGTATCAGAATATGCAGATACAAGAAATGAATTTACAATTCGAACTATATTTTTCGGCAAAACAGAACCTTGAACCTAAAATGTTGTATGATAAAATTGAAAATTTGTTAACACTTCTTTCAAATCAAGTACAATTAAATCAAGTAAATAATGCAATAATGCAGAAATAAATAAAAAGTTTCTTAGGACTGTTAGGATATTATAGCAAGTTTATAAAAGGCTTTGCGAAAATAACAAAGCCATTTATATCATGTCTATCGATAAAATCAACTATATTCTTAGACAAAGAAAATCTGGAATGCTTCGAAACTTGTAAAAAACTACCCACAGTAATCCAATATTGAGATATCCCGATTTTTCTCAACCATTCATATTGGCAACGGACGCCACAGTTGGGCGTGTAAATTACAAAATGTAATTTACTGGGTTTTTTACATGTAAAATGTATGTAAAATGTAAACGATTATTTTATACATACTGTAAAATATAAATCAACTTTTCCATTACAATTATCGCCATCTGTTACCAAATCTCTTAATTAAAGAAAGATTGACTATATACTACAGTGTAGTGTATTTGTGTTTATTTATTGTTATTTAATATTTGTACATATGTAAAAATGTAAAATAAAGTGCAACTTTCCAATGATAAGAAATATTTTGACAATGAAATCTTGACATCTGTTATCAATTAATGTAATTTGATGAACTTCGTTTTTCGTGAGAGGAGTTAGCATATGGAATTCTTTGAATGGTAACTGCTGGGTTTCAAAAAGAATATTTTTCTCAAATTTAATTATTAATGTATTAATCAATTTATCTAGTATTAATTCTATGGTAAGGTTAGTATAATGGTATTGCTGCAAACTTAGGTTATGAAAAATTATTAATTGTAATTAAAGTAAGAAAAATTAAATTGAATTAATAAAATTCACTACAGTTCCACGCTTAAATTCGATAATCATATTCGCTACCTCTTTACTACCCTGGACATCAAAGGCATAATGCATAGGCATTTTATCGAATGGATAGAATAGGACTAGTAATTTCAGGCATACATTTATTTGATGAGGGTGAGACGGGTAGTGATAATTTGGTTGATTTTGTTCTGTTTGAAATTAATAAAGATTTAAATTTAAAAGCCAGTCAAACGAGTATAGATTCACTTCATTCATTTCACTGCAGAGAATTATTTTATTTATGATTAAACGTCAAATTGCAATTAGTTTTCCGCTACATATCGAAAGAAATATGCACTCTTAAAAATATTTTATTTTAGTTTATTCAAATGTAGCTAGATGGCACTATGTCACTAGTTGTTTATTTTGTCGAATATAAGAACTAGTTTAAGACGTAAACAGATGGCATTGTAGAAGGATAGGTGATTTTTATAGTCTCAATGTAGATAACTAAAAGTTGAAAATAATTATGATTAACCATTTAAATAAAATGTTTAATTGGATTTTCTAATGCAAGTTATTCTTATAAACAAATGTTTGTATCATTTATTCAATATTTTAAATTATTTCTGGACGGATTCTCGTTTTTTAAATATAATTTACATATTTTTGTAAAATACACATTTTTTTTGTAATTTACGTTATTTACATGTAAAATGGAGAAAACGTTTTTTACATGTAAAACGCCCAACCCTGCCATCGAAAACTTCAAATTTATGCCACAAATCAAAATTTCCAAAATCCAGGAAATTCATGATGTTAGCCCATCGAAACCATCAAATTTATGTCACAAATCGAAATTTCCAAAATTCAGAAAATTCATGACGGTTAGCTCATGGAAAACATCAAATTTATGCCACAAATCGAAATTTCCAAAATCCAGGAAATATGTGATGGTAAAGCCCATCGAAATTATGAAATCTATGCCAAAAATCGAAATTTCCAAAATCCAGGATATTCATGATGGTTAGTTAGCCCATCGAAAACATCAAATTTATGCCACAAATCGAAATTTCCAAAATCCAGGAAATTCATGATGTTAGCCCATCAAAAACATTAAATTTATGTCATAAATCGAAATTTCCAAAATCCAGGAAATTCATGATGGTTAGCCTTTTGAAAACATCAAATTTATGTCACAAATCGAAATTTCCAAAATCCAGGAAATTCATGATGTTAGCCCATAGAAACCATGAAATCTATGCCAAAAATTGAAATTTCCAAAATCCAGGATATTCATGATGGTTAGTTAGCCCATCGAAAACATCAAATTTATGCCACAAATCGAAATTGCCAAAATCCAGGAAATTCATGATGGGTAGCCTATCGAAAACATCAAATTTATGCCACAAATCGAAATTTCCAAAATCCAGGAAATATGTGATGGTAAAGCCCATCGAAATTATGAAATCTATGCCAAAAATCAAAATTTCCAAAATCCAGGATATTCATGATGGTTAGTTAGCCCATCGAAAACATCAAATTTATGCCACAAATCGAAATTTCCAAAATCCAGGAAATTCATGATGGTTAGCTTATCGAAAACATCAAATTTATGCCACAAATCGAAATTTCCAAAATCCAGGAAATTCATGATGTTAGCCCATCAAAAACATTAAATTTATGCCATAAATCGAAATTTCCAAAATCCAGGAAATTCATGATGGGTAGCCTATCGAAAACATCAAATTTATGCCACAAATCGAAATTGCCAAAATCCAGGAAATTCATGATGGGTAGCCTATCGAAAACATCAAATTTATGCCACAAATCGAAATTGCCAAAATCCAGGAAATTCATGATGTTAGCCCATAGAAACCATGAAATCTATGCCAAAAATTGAAATTTCCAAAATCCAGGATATTCATGATGGTTAGTTAGCCCATCGAAAACATCAAATTTATGCCATAAATCGAAATTTCTAAAATCCAGGAAATTCATGATGGGTAGCCTATCGAAAACATCAAATTTATGCCACAAATCGAAATTTCCAAAATCCAGGAAATTCATGATGGTTAGTTAGCCCATCGAAAACATTAAATTTATGCCTCAAATCGAAATTTCCAAAATTCAGAAAATTCATTTCAGCTCATGGAAACCATCAAATTTATGCCACAAATCGAAATTTCCAAAATCCAGGAAATTCATGATGGTTAGCCTATCGAAAACATCAAATTTATGCCACAAATCGAAATTTCCAAAATCCAGGAAATATGTGATGGTAAAGCCCATATAAACCATGAAATCTATGCCACAAATCGAAATTGCTAAAATCCCGGAAATACGTGATGGTTTGCCCATTTAAATCATCAAATTGATGCCTCAAATCGAAATTTCCAAAATCCAGAAAATTCATGACGGTTAGCTCATGGAAACCATCAAATTTATGCCACAAATCAAAATTTCCAAAATCCAGGAAATATGTGATGGTAAACCCATCGAAACCTTCAAATTTATACCACAAATCGAAATTTCCAAAATCCAGGAAATTCATGATGTTAGCCCATATAAACCATGAAATCTATGCCAAAAATCGAAATTTCCAAAATCCAGGAAATTCTGATGGTTAGTTAGCCCATCGAAAACATTAAATTTATGCCTCAAATCGAAATTTCCAAAATTCAGAAAATTCATGACGGTTAGCTCATGGAAACCATCAAATTTATGCCACAAATCGAAATTTCCAAAATCCAGGAAATTCATGATGGATAGCACATAGAAACCATGGAATTTTTATCATTTAGGAAAGCTTAAATTTAAAAATGGTCACCCTGTAGTTGAATATAATTAAAAAGTTTTTAATCGAAATTTTAATTTTCGTATAATAAATGAGAATTACAATTTTTATTATTTTTTTTTTTTTAATTTATTTTCCAAAAAATATGTTTTAATTTTAATTTCAGAACATTATGCAATTGGGTGAGTCTTATGCAACAGATTTGTGAACATACAAATTATGTATGGGGAATGGTAAATGTTTATACACATAACTCAAAAAAAAAAAACATAATATTATCACGAATATGTATTATGCTTTAAATCTATAACAAGGTTTTTGTTATCGGGAGGTACCGGGTTCGAATCCCATCGAAGGGTTGCAAGAAGAATTGTTCATTCATCACTTGATTACGATCGGTGATGACGATGAACACATATCTATGATCCCCCGTGGAGTTCAGAATCCATGGGCCGAACCTTCGTCCATATACCAGTACAGGCTGGAGAAATACAATGTGCAGATGGATATTTAAAGCAAACCTGTATTCGTCCGTCCTCAATTTGGCTAGTAATAGTGTAATTAGGACGTTTATTAACCGCGAAAGTGTTGGGAGAGCTGCCGCCTCTGAACAGATGGCTAACTATAAGAGTGGATTACGGCTCGCCAAGCAATAAAACTGACGCGAAATTGAACTGCCATATTTTCCCGACATCAACTCTTCGCTTGTAATTGTGAAACACGCAATTCCTAATTGTTAATGAAATCTTCATGGTCCAATACGAAATGTTACTAGAATTACAAGACGGTGTTATGTAACACAATTTTTAAATATTAACAAATTCAAACCGAATACTATACGCACTCTAACCGAGTCAACCCGATTCAACCGCGCGAATGATTCCACTGAAAAGTAAATTACAAAACAAAAACCGAAGCATTATTTCTTTTCCATATACAACCATCGAGCGATCAACACTGTGGTCGAAAAGAGAATTATAAAAATAAAAGAATTGCTCTAAAAGAAAATTGTAGAAACCTTTAATAAAAAAAAAAAAATAAAAGTCAAATAAATAGTGAATTATTCAATCATGTTATCATCACATAATAAAAGTCAAGAAAACTCCTGGTAGTTTTAATTATTACTGGAATATTCATTATACATCATCTTCACCACCCGAATCCACGAGAAAAATATACAACAAAATGGTGACAGCGGTGGGATTGACAACAACAAAATCATTAATCATAAATTAATTAATCAAAAAAAAAAAAAAAAAAAAAAAAAATTCACAACAAAAAAAAATCCGCCACGAAGAAACTCGGTGTTAGCAGATCATCCAGCATTTTTCCAAATGCCGATTATTCATTGATGATAGTGTTCTCCTTTGAGGTTGAGTTCCCTGACTTAAATTAATTTTTTTGTTAAAAATTCTATAAAAGTTGAAGTTTGCCTGTAAAACAACATAAAATATAGTCAGTGATTTTTGTTAACATGTTTTGGTATAAATTAGTGTTTTTAAATTAATATTTCAGTTACTTTAACTTGTGAAGTTCTGAAGTTCTTCCCTGCCGAAATCACTTACTATATACAGCAAATCCAGGAAGAATTCAACATAACGCAATATAAGGTACGAACAAAGCTAAAAATATGTAAATCATTCATTGCCAGAATATTATAACGTCTATGATAATGTGCACATTAACGGAGTGCTATGAAGTCTATACAAGAAGAAATACAAGGTTGATGAATAAAAAAAAAATTTATTTTTAAATATTTTCTGCTTCGTCCTAAAAACTGTGTTAAATCAGGAAGCAGCGGAACGAATACAGTTTGCATTTTTTTAATACATCAAAATGTCAAATTAATTTCTAAAATCAGGATGGAAATTGCCACCAATATATATATATATATATATATATATATATATATATATATATATATATATATATATATATATATATATATAAATATTTATATATATATATATATATATATATATATATATATATATATATATATATATATATATATATGTGGGATTTTCTTAAATAAAACAATAAGTTTAGTAACTATTTTATTAACAATATTTAATTTTCTGCCGATGTAAATGCTTTGAACAACCAAACTCAACTTCCACGTTTCTTTTTATTTCTCTCGTAAATACCTTTTTTGTGTAAGTATTTGTGTTCTCTTTTTTATAGATTTATATTCACGCTGAGTTTTTAATGTAACAAGGTGGTACTGAGTTTATGCTAAGTATTCAAGCATCCCACTCGGCCCTCCTGCACTCGTATTCGTCCCCGATACGCCTTCAAAAACTTCATTCCTAATCTTGTTACGCTTATCGCTATAATTTTTTACAAATTCTTCTTCAAGTATTTCCAGTAATTTGGCTCAAGTATTTCCAGTAATTTTTCTTCAGGAGATCTTATCTTTGTTCCGAACAACACCTCGAACGGAGTCGTCCCAATACTTCTTTGGAACGAATTATTTAGGAATCGTTGCAAGACACCTGTGTGTTTGTACCACTCCTCTGGTTTGTTTATTGACATCTTGGCCAATGCAGGAATTATAATGCTATTAATGCGTTCTATTTGGCCATTTCCAGTAGGCATGCCTGTGGTTGTACAAACATGTTGGATACCTTTCTTCGCACAATACTTCTTGAATTCTTCTGATGTGAAAGCCGCCCCTCTATCTGAAATTATACTATTTGGGTTTCCAAATATCGCTTTTTGCTGCTCTAACTTTTGTATGACTTCTGCTGCGCTGACCGTCTTCGTTGGATACAGCCATACAAATTTGGAAAACGCATCGACCACACAATACAAGTTCCTGTACTTCTTTTTTGTTTCTGCCAAATGCCCGAGATGGTCGACGTGGAACGTTTCCAATGGCACGTCACCTTTTGGAATTGGATTTAAAAATCCGTCTTGCTTTCCTTGCTTCCTTTCCATTAGTATGCATCGCACACAATTCTTGATGCAAAATTGGATCTTTTCTTCAACTTTGGATATGTAAAATTGCCGGTTGATTAGTTCAGCTGTCTTCTTATTAGCAAAATGACCCTGTTCATGACATATTCGCACAATCTCGCTTTGCATGGCCCTTGGAACCACCAGCAAAGATGAACCTTTGACAAATTTATACAGAATACCATTAGATAATGAATAATCACCATACGCACCTGATTGACTCAATATGTGGAATATTGGCGTAAGGCTTGGATCCTGTTTTTGTGCAGCTCGTACTCGACTTATAACACTGTCTTCTATAATCATCACACAAGGATTTCTGCTCAATGCATCCACATGCTGCATCCGCTTCGCTGGCCTATGCTCCAATTTGAAATGATATTCTTGCAATTGTAATGCCCATCCTGCAATTCTCGAGCTCAATTCTTTGCGATCCATTATGGCCTTGAAAGCTGCGCAATCTGTTGCGATAATAAACTGTAATCCTAGCAGATATACGCGAAATTTTTTTAGGGCAGTTACAATTGCGAGCACTTCTAGCTCATAGCTAGTGTAGTTCTCCTCATGTTTAGTAGTCTTTCTACTGTAATATAAAACTGGGTGAAACTGCTGGTCTTTATCGCAGCGTTGAACAAGTATAGCACCTAATCCTTGTTTACATGCATCCGTGTGAAGCTCCGTTTCGGCTTTTGGTGAATAAAGCTTTAATACGGGTTGACAAGTCAGTTTTTGTTTTAAACACTCGAATGCTTTAAGTTCCTTTTTCTGCATAGTAAATTTGGTATCATTCCTGAGCAAATCTGATAACGGCTTTGCTATAAGTGAAAAATTTTCGACAAATCTCCGAAAATAACTGGTCAGTCCTAAAAATGATTGCAATTTCTTGTCGTTATGTGGTACTGGAAACCTTCTAACCGCGTCGAGCTTTATTTGATTTGGCCGTACGAATCCATTTTCTATTTCGTACCCTAAATAATCAATTTTAGTTTTAAAAAATTGGCACTTACTCCATTTGATATCTAATCCATTGTCCTGAGCCGTTTTCAAAACACACTGTAATCTTGCCATCGCTTCATCCTCATCTTTTGCGGGTATAACCAGGTCATCCATATAGATACACACAATCTTTTTCATAACTAATGACTTAAATATATCGTTTATGTATCTTTGAAAAACAGCTGGTGAGTTACTAAGGCCAAATGGACATTTCAGAAACTCGTAGTGATCATCAGGTGTCACAAAGGCTGTATATTTAACTGAGTCCGAAGCAATAGGAACGTGAAAAAAACAAACCATTTCGAAGATCGAGTGTTGTAAATATTTTTGCTTCTTGCAATTTGTCTATTTGCTCGTCGATGAGAGGTAAAGGGTATCTATCTCTGATGATCTTTTGATTCAACTTTCTGTAGTCTATACAAAGACGTTTCGTGCCATCTTTCTTATTTGCGAGTACAATGGGGCTCGCATAACTTGAATTACTTTTCCTAATTATCCCATCTTTTAACCATTCATCTATTTGCTTACGCACCAACTCGGTCTCTAGCGGTGACAATCTCCGTGGTCTCTGAACAATTGGCTTTTCATCGGTCATAAGTATAGTCATTTGAATGTTAGAGCTAACTTTGATATTTCTGATAGGTTTATAATTTAGGATCATTGTTTTTAAAATTTGTTGAAATTGTTTATTTTTAACGTGATTTAATTTAATATCCAACTCACCATGTTCAATGATCATTACATAATTGTCCGGGACAAACCTTTTCATGATAATGTTGTTTGGGGTTAATATTGTTATGGTCTGTTTGATCAGTTCTTGACCCATAACAATATCAACTGGAAGCAAACCGTCATCAACTACATGAAATGTCGTATGGTATTCCTCCCCATCCACTACGACTGTGGTGTCAAAACAACCTATTGTAGACAATGCTTTGGATCCAACTCTATTGAACGTAGTATATTTCCCTATAAAATTTCGTTCTCCTATACTTTGATACTTTGACCTGCTCATGAGATTGATATCACTTCCGCTGTCTACCATTGCATAAAGCTCTCTACCTCCAATCGAAAACTGTTTCACTTCTTTTGAATTAATCTCATATTCTTCCTTTACAGATGTACATGCGATTATTTTTGAGACTTTTTCAGACTTTGGACACTTTGGAGCTATATGTCCGAACTCATTACAGTGATAACATTTTAATCCTTTTCCTTTATTGGGACATTCCTTTACTCTATATGTCCGGAATCACCACATTCGAAACATCGTATTCGATAATCTTTTCGGCTACCGCTGTCTTTATTTTTTGTTGTTGCAGCTGGTTGCTGTTGTTCTTGTTTGATTTGTTTTCGCTTATTTCGCATTTGCTCATAAATTATCAGCTTGCTTTTAAATTCAGTTATATCCGCAGCTCCGTAAAGAATAACTTTGTTATTTTCCGAGTCGCTAATGCCATTAATTACGTGGTCAATGATCGCAGAATCATAGTTGCATAGAGTATAAATATTACTTGTACGATTCATTCGGTTGTTTTGTTCGCAGACGCATTTTTTCATGTACTTGAGCACTGTTTAGGTTAACCGTGAATTCTTTGATTAAATGATAACTCAAACTATTCCAAGTGTTAGTATCCTTTGCGAACCTTAAACTTTGTTTTGCTGTACCAGTTCACAATCGTTTCGCGTATACAGTTTTCCGTTGTTCGTCCCATCCTAAGCATTTGGCTGACTCATTAAATTCTTTAATCCACATCTCAACTGGATAATGCTCATCTCCACTAAACTGAGTGAAAGACTCTTCGACATCTTTGAACGAAAATGAAGGCGATTGAACTGGATTAAAATTTGTTGTTGATACTGAACCTTTCCGTAATAGTTCGTTCTCTCTTTTTAACAGCTCGATTTCTTTTTCTTTTAGTAAAAACTCGCGCCTTGTCAAATCGTTGCCTTTAGTACGTTGCTTATTTGAATCTATTGGATTCTCTTCTGTTGTCTCTTGAAAATCCTCCTTAGGTTTCTCTTTTTCTATTTGCCTTAATTCAACTGTTGGTTTGTTGAAATTTTCGCCACCCATCGAACTTCTACGGCTTAAATTGATCTCTGCATCAAGCCGTTTACAAAAAATTTCAAACATTTCTTCATATGCATCTCTTCTCTCGGCTGGCGTTTGCATTTCTTCAGTAGTTTTAGGTTTTTCTACTCCAATTGGGCTTGGTATATACGGCGATTGATTTTCAATCGACTGTGTTTGTAGCTTTGTTTCAATTTCTTTTTCATCACCAGACATGTTGTTAATAATTTGCACTCCACTAGCACTAATAATTATGTTTAAACCACTAATATTATGTTTTATTTCGATTACTCAAAAATCACACTCTTTTGATAGAAAATAAATTAATCTACTGTTTAATTACACGTGTTTTTTCAATTTGAGTTTTTATTTGTTTTCAATCGCACCTTTCTCGAACAAATCCCGTTAACTCCACGTCGTTTTGCAAATTACACGTGTACTTCACTTTGAATTTTTATTTGTTTTCGATCGCACTTTTCTCGAACAAATCCCGTTAACTCCACGTCGTTTCGCAAATATTGGTACAATAGAATTTTTTATATTTATCGCTAGATGTCGCTACTAAGCCATTAAAAACAACCTACAAATGAAGCACTTTACATCAGTATGATAGCTCATGGCTATCTAAATTGTTTATTTGCTAAGGAACTGGTCACACTTTCCAAAGTTGTGCACGATAGTTAAAAAGCAAACCATGATGCTTTATAAGTGTATCCGCTCCTGCGCAAGATTTCATCCAGTTTTCACTTTTGTTAGCCCTTTTTTTTATATAAAACATCTATTGAGCGAACATGTACCAATGTTGGGCCAATGTAACCGTGATGTGTATTCGTCGTTTGGCTGCTGGCTACATAGCTTGTTATATACACAAATCACTTAAGTTGATCAACATTTGCCACTATGTTTGCAGTGACATTAAACTGACTGCACCTACAAAATAACACTACATCTTTATTTCACGCAGTTCTCGCAACAAAAATTAAGCTACGAAATAGTTTTTAGCACTGTACTATGCTCAGGAGTTATGTAAGTTACCGCTTTATAATAGGTGATATCTAGCTATGAGCACACCTATAGGAGGTAGCCTTTATTCTTGTAGAAATTAGAAATTTGGATACTACATCTCATAAACCTCAGTTTCCCAACAGAATTTGCTTAAAGGGAACCAGGAATCTTTTATGAAAGTTTTGATGACTTTAAAAAATTTAAAGTAGCCAACAGTGGATAACAAAGTACGAAGGAATCTCCCGGAAAAAATATTGTATCACCTGCAAATCTGCAGGTGATAATTCTTTGGCTGATCACGTGCACACACAATTCGTAACGAGTGGTTAGCGATTTTTGTTAAGTTCAGTTGTTAAGTAAAGTTAAGTTAAGTTGCTCGGTCAGTTAAGTTTCAGAAAAAGGTAATATCTACAGTCTTATTTAACTAAGGCTGCCAAAAATCTGGTGGTTGGAGGGACCGTTCGGATTTTGAAGAGTTTATCCCTTCTAAAAAAAATGTCCCTCTCTGTCCTTTTCTAAGACTTTCTACATAGAAAAAATAATCTATGTTAATTTTTTCTGTGCTTTTAAAAATGGATTTTAAAATGATTTTTTGGAAAAGTTCTGGAATATGGCCAGTTGGGAAGGAACTCAGCGAGTTCTTAACCGATTATGATGAAATTCGATATGTAGGATGAAAATGGGATTATAAAATGATTTTTTGGGAAAACCTCTGGAATATGGCCAGTAAGGTTTCATACTTGAATAATTTTAAGCAGAGAGATAATTCTATCTCCTTCACGCAACTCACCGAGTTCCTTCCTAATTTTCCAGAACTTATCCAAAAAATGGGTATCGAATTTCATCATAATCGGTTAAGAACTCGCCGAGTTCCTTCCTAACTGGCCATATTCCAGAACTTTCCTTAAAAATTATTTTAAGCTTAAATCACATGTCAAAATATCCGTTTTTTTTAAATATATCCAGTTTTGTACCATATCTCGTTTTGTACCTTATCTCGTTTTAAAATATCCAGTTTTGAATTATCGTATTTCGTCAAATCCAGTTGTAATATATCCAGTTTTGACCGGTACCCGTAATGAAATCATTGAGTCCATTCAGGCCATTTTTACAGATTTGGCTACTTTTACAAATTTAGGATTATAAATAACAATTATCAATAGATATAAACCCTATCTCTCAGTTTGTACTTTGAAACACGATAAAATCTTTTTTAGTTTGTTTGTTTGTTTATTTCTATGCAATATGTTCTTGGGGCCGAAGCTCTCCCAACTCTTTCGCGGTTAATTAACGTCCTACTTTACGCCATTACTAGCCAAATTGAGGACGCGCGAATACAGGTTCGCGTTTTCAAATATCCATCTGCAGATTGCATTGCTCCAGCCAGCCTGTACTGGCATGGACGTTGGTTCGGCCCATGAATTCTGCACTCCAACGGGGGGTCATAGTTGTGTTCATCGTCATCACCGATCGTAATCAAGTGATGAAAAATCCCTTTTGCAACCCTCCCCCGTTGGGATTCGAACCCGGTACCTCCCGTCCCAAACACCGCAGCTTGAACCACTGCGCCAATTGCTCGGTCTTTTTTAGTTGACAAACAACTTTTTTCCCATCCGTGAGTTAAATAAGCAAAATAACATCACTTGACGAGTGATTCTTACGAAGCCCATATTGCAAATTTGATAAAAGCGCATGCATTGCGAGATACTTCGTACGGTGAAAAATTCACCTTAAGTAATTTTGAATGGTATGTCGATTACAAATTAGCGGAGGAGCTTTTAATTTTGCTTCAACAGTTGGTTTAAATTTCTGTATTATGCAGCTTAAAATATTATGCAGCTGAAAATATTTTTCATATATTGCATATATTCATTCAACATCGTCGATCGTTTAATTTAAAACGAAATAATAAATGAAAGAATTTGTAGAAAATGCCTTAAATTGTACCAATTAAATGAAGTTGTAGTTTTACCAAATTCAGCTGCATCACAGTGTTCAACATCGTCGTACAGCAGTCTTAATCAATCGGAAAGGAGAGTATCACCACAAGAAAATCTACAACCAGTGTATCAATATATTTTCTCTGAATCATGTGTACAATTCGGTGGATAACCTGTAAGAAATCGCAGGTTGTCAGAGTCAGGTTATTGCCATAAGCAACTGGAAAAAATTGTAAAGCTCACTTGTGAAAATGTTTTGCACGTTCCGGTTCCCGTGATAAAACCAATCGAGGAAGATCAAGCAGATTGTGATGGAAAGGATGTTCTCAGCAACATTGTGGAAGCCTTTAATCGCGAGGAAATATACTAAAATTGCGTATTCCTGCTATCTTTGATACATGAGCACTGGCTAGTACCTCAAATTATGGACATGTTCCAGGCAACACATTGTATTAAAATCAAAGAATTTAATTAAAGATACCAGATATGGCAGTTTTCTTGGGTCAAGAAAAACAAGGTCGGAAATTTCTCCAGAAACAATTACCTTAGTTAAGGAATTCTACAGAAGTATGGATATCAGCCGACAGCTTCCTGGAAAGAATGATTACATATAAGTGTTCGTGATGCTAATGGGGAGCTGATTCAAAAGCAGAAGCTACTTGTTTTGTGTAATTTATCTGAGGTATTTCAGAATTTTCTGGAAAAAATCCAACTGATAACGTCGGATTCTCTAAATTTGCGGAGCTTCGACCAAAAGAATGTATATTAGCTGGAGAGGCCGGAACTCATAATGAAGGTGTGTGATTTTTTCATCAGAATAACAATTTGTTATGCCCAGTTATAACCAAAATTTTACGATGTGAACCTATTATTAAGAATGAAAGAGAACTGTTAAAAAAAGTAACCTGTGAAAATTTGATGTGGGACTGCTGTGAAGATAAATGTGAAGAATGCAATGTGCTTGTGGATAATTTTCTGAAAGAAATTAAAGCCACCGCAGAAGCTGAAGAGCTGGATGATGTAACATACAGCTATTGGAAGCCTGATGAGAAGACGTATAAATTGGAAAAAATTACATCTTCAATTGATGAAATTGTCGAAATTTTATCAAACTCAAAGTTTGGTCTAGCAGCATTGCGAAAACATGATTATATCGTTAAACAACAATCTAATTGCCTGAATCACGTAAAAAATAATCCGCAAGTTGGAGAATATGTTGTGATTTTGGATTTTTCTGAGAATTATAAGTTTATAACACAAAATGAAATACAAGCAGCGCATTATTATAAACGGCAAGCAACTTTATTCCCAATCGTAGCGTACTACAAATCATCAGCAGATGAAATGAGCATACTTTCTATGCAGTAGTATCAGAAAAGGAAGCACATGATCAAACTAAATTTGACGCCTTATCAAACTAAATTTATAAATTTTCTCAAAAAAAATGAGTCGGAATATCCAGCTCCAAAAAAAATTTATTATTTTTTGGATGGAGCTGTATCGCAGTTTAAGAACAAGAACAACTTTGCCAATATCAATTTCCATCAACATGGTTTCACGATCGACTGCGAATGGAACTTCTTCGCCACAAGCCACGGAAAGGGACCATCAGATGGTGTTGGAGGTACCATTAAGAGAATTGCTCGAACGGCTTCCTTGAGAAGTATTGACGAGAGCCTTTTTAATACTGCAGAAGGATTTTTTAAATGGTGTAAAGATAAAAGCAACATAAAATCTATTAATTTTGGTTATGTAAGCAAACTAGAATATGCAGAAACCAAAACTAAACTAAATAAAAGATTTTCAAATGTTAACACCGTTAAGAATACTCGTCAAACTCATCAAGTAATGCCGAACTCTGACACAAATTTTATTAGAACTAAAATGTTTTCGAACTCTCCTATTATAACTATATGTTCATTGAAAAACTGATTAAAAAATAAAAATAATTGTAAAAGTAGCATTTATTATTTTACTTTTAGTAATGAAAAATTAAAAAAAAAAATTGTTTAATTTTAAACGACATCTATTGGCCGATCTATGTATTCCATGTAGTTTTATTTTTATGCTTATTTAAGCATTGGGTTATTGTGTTAAGAAATAAGTGGTGTAAAAAACATTTATTCTAATTTTGGTTGATATTAAGCCATTTTTAGTTCGAGAAAACTGAAAAAAAAACTATTTTTTCAACTTTGAAGCCCTCTAGCGCCCAAAATAGGTTTCTTCTGATTTTAGGCTTGTTTAAAAGGTTAGATTATTTTATTTTAAATACCGTATTAAGATTTTTATGACTTTGGTAGCTACTCGCTCCAGCGAATAAATTCAAAACCCACATATATCTCATTATAACATCTAAACTAACGTTACAATATCAAAAAAAAAAATACACGCCAATTTAGCATGAATCTAGACCTTTTCAAAATAGTATAGTTTACTAATATATGTTTTATAGAACAGAAACTAGCATATTTTTTATATGAGTACAATATTGTAAGTGTAAAAATGCCAAAACTGGCATGTCCAATAACGGGACACTCGGAGGTAAAAAAAATAAATAAAACAACACGGGTCCCATTATTTTGAATGAGGAAAATAAAAAAAATAAAAAAATCGAAATCTAAGAGGTGATTTTCGAAAAATGCTAAAAATCGTCTGTTTTATAATGGAATGACCCATATATATATATATATATATATATATATATATATATATATATATATATATATATATATATATATATATATATATATATATATATATATATGTATATATATATATATATATAAATATATATATATATATATATATATATATATATATATATATATATATATATATATATATATATATATAAATACAGAAGAATTACCAAGATATCTAACAACAGATAAATTGGAAAGAGCTCACAAGATAATGATAAAAAATATACAAGAATCAGAATTTGCTGATGAAACCAAATCTATCCAGATCACAAAAATGATAAAAAACATTAGTAAGTTACAATCATTAAACACATTTATCGACAGTGATGGCCTTCTCAGAGTAGGTAGAAAATTCCCAACTTAAATTTAATCAAAAACATCAAATGATCTTACCAAAGGATCATGTTTTTTCAAAGCTAGTTACTCAACCTTGTACGATACGGAGGATTTAATCAACTATGGCACAATTGCAAACCAAATATTGGATTCTGAAAAGCAAGAGTCTTATGAGTACAACTATACGCATCTGTGTAAAATGTTTTAGATTCAGGAGAACTGCATCAGAACAACTAATGGGCATGCTATCTCCTGAAAGAATCACTGTCGTCACAAAACTTTAAAATTAATACAAATTAGATTTTAAAATAATTGATTTAAAAATTCGTGCCTTAAAACATTTATAGCTCATGTAAACAAACGTTAAAAGCCTATTTTTTATAGAGTTTGTAGAAAAAAACATTTCTACGACTTCAACGTTCTCTAGTGGCCAAAAACTAGGAAATGTCCATTAATATTGTCCATTATTTTTTTCATACTGTTGGTACTCCTTTATGGAGTGGCGGCTGCATCCTATACAGATCAAAATAAGAAGTAAAATTTGTATAATTGAGTGTAATACGAGAAAAGAGTCATGCCTTTGATATATGACCCTTAAGTTAAATATGCATAACAACATCACCTGACGAGTGATTCTTACGAAGCCCATATTGAAAATCTGATAAAAGCGCATGCATTGCAAGATACTTCGTACGGTGAAAATTTACCTTACGTAATTTTGAATGGTTTGTCGATTACAAATTAGCGGAGGAGCCTTTAATTATGGTTCAACAGTTGGTTTAAATTGCTGTATAATTTATGCAGCCGAAAATATTTTTCATATATTGCATATATTCATTCAACATCGTCGATCGTTTAATTTAACAATTTGTTTAATTTAATTTTCTAGAATTTTAATGAAAATTTACCAAATTTCTGATTCATTTCGATCTAAACTCGTATGCATGTAATGTACGATCATCATTAATCACAGTACGTATAGAATTTTAAAAAATGAAGTTCATTTGATGTTCATCGATTTATTTAAAACCATTTAAATATAGCAATTTTGTGTGTTTACCGTAATTTTAAAATATTTGGTAAAAATTTAAAATTTTTTCAGCTTTGTGACGTTTTAAACCAAATTTTTTATGTAATTTTAAGCAGTTAATAAAATTAAGACAGATGATATCGTTCAAAAAAATTAAATACAAATAATTATGGATTGTTTATTTATTTAAAATATTGTATTTAAAATCTGGTTTATATTGATTTTAATTACACGTGTTTGATTGGTGTTTCGATTTTTGCGATGCGATCAAGTTTTTTCGTATAATAACAACGAAAGGTGAAATTTTTTATTTGTATTTTGCAAAGTGTGGGCAATTTTATAGCACTGAAGTCATATAAGTATAAATTTGATTTTTTATTATTTAACAGATCGAGCATTTTGGAAATGATATATTACAGAATTTCAAAGTTTTTTTAAATTTTCAATCAATATTGACTTTTTATATCAGGAATAAATCAAATTAAAAAAAAATTCGGATTTCGCCAATTAGTCAGACGAAATGATTTGTTTGCGATTAATAGTTTAATGTTTTCGTGCGGATGATACCTCTTAGAATAGGTTTTGTTGAGCACATTAAATTAAGTCTGAAAATCTATGCATGGTTATATTAATCTAAGCTATTCTTAATATGAGAGTAAAAAGAATCACAAAAAAGTTCTTGAGATCCATAAGGCCGTCGAAACAACACTTGCCCAGATGTTTGTACCTCTTGAAAGCTAGAGTCAGACATGAGCAGAGGAAGTGGCTCACAGTCTCTTCCTCCTCATCATTCATACAGCTTCTACAGAAGTCATTTGCCATTGACACAAGCCTCGCAATGAGACAGAGCACTGTAAGCACTCCCGCGACTATAGTTAAGTCAGGTCTACGCAGGGGTAGGAGTGTTTTGGAGCGCTTCAAGTCCAGTTTCAGCCATATTTGCCGCACGACATTGCATGTTATGGTGTTATTCCACCTCTTCTGTGCCGAGGCTATCGCCTCCTTTTTAAGCGCCATAAAAAATGCTGCTATAGGCCTCCCCAGATTTGCCCTTTCGGTTTGAATTGGAGAGTGGTACCGTTCGTCAGCCCTTCAGTTCCTCAGAACGTCCAAGTGACCGAGACTCAGACTATCTGGATATTGAAATACTCACTAATCTTGTTAAGAGATGTGCGGCATTTTAATGCCATCACGGATGACAGAGAAACTGATTCTAGCGACTTGATTGCCGCCTGACTGTCCACATATATTGTTATCTCCCTTGTGGATATGATATTATGCATCAACCAAGTCAGTGCATCCTTAATCGCTACCACCTCTGCCTGGTACACACTGCGGTGATCAGGAAGACGAACGGATATATTCACATTTAATTTGTCACAATAGACTCCAGCTCCGACTTTGCCGTTTAGTTTAAAGCCGTCAGTGTAGAATTGTATACTTCCAGTTTCTGCTGTTGATCTGTTCAACAGGATTCCCTTTGGGATTCCGACTGTTTCCCTTTTCAAAGCATACAATCGGTATTTTGTAGTCACTATTCGCCAAGTCCTCCTTAAGCGAACTGCCAATCGTCGAGTGGCCCGTCTGTAGACATTTCCACTCAAACACGGCAGAGAGTCGTGCAGCCGTAGTTGCCGTACTCTGCTTACCAAAGCTATCGACAGGAAGAAAGTAAAGCATAGCCTCCAGAAGAACCATCTCCTACCGACGGCGTTCCTACATGAGTACAGAGCCATGGTAGACTTCTTTACTCTCTCTAAAAAATCGGCTTGCAATTTAGCCTACTGTCTAAAATTATGCCCAGAAATATTTCCTTATCAGTAAAGGCCAATTCCGTGTCTTTTAAGGTAGGAGGGGCGACTACCGGAATTTTATATTTCTTGGTGAAGAGTACAAGCTCTGTTGTGGATCGATTTATACCCAGCCCACATTTGAACTGCCTCCGTCTTGACATTGTTAAAGGCGCCCTCTATATCAAGGAAGGCTACCATACAGTACTCTTTTGAGTGGACTGATTTCTCAATTGGTTCGCACCCGGGAATGCAGAGCCGTGTCCACAGATCTACATTTCCAGTACGCATGCTGAGAAGTAGCCCAATTACTGGGTTTTATTTTTGCTCGTATGTACACGTCAATCAGTCTTTCCAATGTTTTCAACAGAAAGTATGATAGAGTTATAGGTCTTAGGTCCTTCTGTGAATTCTTCTCCGTTTTCGGGATACAAATCACCCTAACCTCCGTCCATTTCCTAGGAATATAATTCAGCTTTAAACACCCCTTGAAGATCACTTCCAGCCATGGGAGAATGTTCGACGAATGTTTGTGCAATTCCACTGGAATGATCCTGTTTATAGGGTCCAAAGCCGTTTAGTGCCCATAGGATCCGGTTTTTGTAGACGATTTCTTCCGGGCACCCCGACGATAATTTTTCCCTATTCCTATCAAGCTCCGTTGACACATTCACACTACCTGGGAAGTGGGTTTCCAACAAGAGCGTCTATGATTCCTTACTAGACGTTGTCCACAGCCCATCTGGTTTAATTAAGTAACTGGGGCTCGTTGGGCTCGTAGATAAGATTTTCCTGAGGCGCGAGGTCTTCGAAACACCTTCCGTTTTATCATAGAATTATCTCCAAGACCTCCTCTGGGCCTTCCTTATTTCCTTTTTATACTTTTTAAGGTGCTCCTTATAGGAGTCCCAATTCTGAGCTTCCCTAGAACCTTATGCTCTGTTGAATGCTTTCCTGCACCTTATACGAAGGATCCCCAAATCACTGGACCACCAAACCGGTTTCTGCTTCCTCTTAGGCATTCTCTTAAGGCAAGCAGTGTCCAAGGATAAGTTACAGGCACTTGTGATTTCCTCCACCAGAAAATCCAGCTCCATTTCTGTGGCTGGGGGCTTCAGAGCATCAGTCGGTAGGAGTCGTACTAACACTTCTTCCAGTTACTCCTTCTAGGATTTTCGGGTAACAGGGTGAATGCCAATATTAAACGTCACGAACCAATGGTCCGAAAAGAAGAGATGCTTCACCACCCTCCATTCTTTGACCATATGTATAATGGAGTCTGATGCAAAGGTGACATCTAGTTCCTCCTGCCTGTTACTGATAATAAAAGTGGACTCCTGCCCGACATTCCACACAGGTTAGTCCCCAATAAGTAATCAAACAAGTACTCACCTCTTTCATTGATGTCGGTGCTTCCCCAGATTGTATGATGCGCATTTGCATCACAACCCAGTATTACTCCTATCTTTGCCCGTTTCGTTTCGAGTATCAGTTCCCCCAGGTTTTCCGGTGGAACCTCGTTCTCTCGGTCCATGTAAGCTGAAACTAGCCAAAATACGCAGCCTCCCGGCTCCATGCCCGACTGCCGTTACGTCACCACTACTATATTGCGAAAGAAGAAAAATATTCAAGTTATTTTTAGCGAGAATGCAAGATCTGATCTTATCGGACCTAGAAGAGTATAAAATTGTATACCCTTTTAAACCGAGGCCACAGATCTTGTTTTTTCTAATAAAGGGTTCTTGGACTAGAATTATATTCTCATCAGATTTGGTCAGTCTAAGGATCACGGCTGCCGTGCTAAGCATAAACAGATTAACTGTCCTTCATATACTCTCGGCA
This sequence comes from Tipula confusa, assembly GCA_963556175.1. Taxonomy (NCBI): domain Eukaryota; kingdom Metazoa; phylum Arthropoda; class Insecta; order Diptera; family Tipulidae; genus Tipula; species Tipula confusa. Next base: position 174,030,638 of record OY744476.1, on the reverse strand, counting down.
GGGATTTCTTTTTCGGTCCTTGGTGGGACGTCAACAGTCTTGACGCTCCTTTCAGGTCCTCCTTGTTGTTTCTTTTTGTCACCCCCTTCCCCATCGACACGATCTTCCACGTCCGTGTCCTGATATAGGCGACTACTCATAGCCGTTAATCGCTTCACCGCTGAGCTCCTAACGTCCCGCATGTTAGAACCTTCGTCTCTTAGTTCCTCTTCCATTGGTAGGTCTTTCACAATCGCTTCGACCTCATCCTTTTTAAACACCTTTAGGGTAATTGACCCGAAGCTGAAGCCGTTTACCCTCTTTGCCTTAGCTAGATGGCCTAGGGACTTTTTGTACACCACTAAAATGAACAACCTAGATCCTACCTTCGCCTCCAATTGTTCGTCAGAAGATCAACATTGCTTGCTCGAATTATTTCATCCGGACAGGATGGCTCGACTGGCAGCCAGACGCGTGCCCTTGGTCTGCTAGGGATCTTGTTCCTGTCAACTACTGCCAGCTTCGCGCTTCCCCAATTCTTAATTAAGAGGCTATAACCTTAATGCAAAAATGCATTAATGCAGTATTAAAATTTGGGGTTATACCAAGGATACAAATCTACAAGTGATACAATGTTTTTATAACAAAGAGGTGCGTGGCATTGGCAATATGCAAGAAATGCGAAGAAATTCAAAATTACGTAAACCAACACATCCAGCAAAAACCCCGGTACCAAAATGCGGACATACAGTAAAGACTCCAAAGTTAGAAAATGATGGAACTGGGTAATTGTACTTAATTATAATAAAGAAATATTTCATGGGATTAACCATTGCGTCCATCAAACGTGTATCTTCATAAATCACAGCAGTACACGTTTCGATTGAATATACGAAAGTGATTGTTTTCCCATTACTTTATCGATCTTTGATCATTTTAATTGATTCACTAATAATCTTATGATACCTGGAATTTACAAAAACATAAATTACCAAAACCTTTCCATTTCGATTAAAAAGTACTTTCAAAACATTTAAATTATAGCGATAATATGATAAACTGTTAAATTAATTAAAATTAAATTTAAAAATAATATAATTTAATCATCTTAACGATTTTTTATAAAGTGGCAAGTGAAGAGAAAAAGAAAATTTAAAATAATGAAATAAAAAAAAAAAAATTTGAAGGTTAACTTATTTATGATTCGCGGAATTTAATCGCGCGATCGGGCTTTATATGTGTTTTACTCTGTGAAACGTGTAGCTGTCAGTCGATTAATTGATTTCGATTTTAATTTAGTTTTAATTTTTTTTTTTTGTATTTAACAAGTTAATTAATTAAGTAATGGAATCTTGATATGATCTAATTTATTATACAGATAACGAATCGTAATTTAATTTAGTGAACGATTCGTTGTTGATATAATATGTATGCATCATGTTTAGTATTTATGCGATAGAATTATGTGAAATGAAATTACATAGTATAACGTATATTTATATATTATAAAAGATTAGTAATCAATATTGGTTCCAATACAACTTCGGATACAATTTTGAATACAATCGAATACAATTTTATTAAAATAATTTAAAGTTTAAATTCGATCGAAATCACCGTTTTAAAGCAATTGTACAAAGTACTCGCATGAAAATCCTATTTAAATTCACTGTACTATACACAATAACACCGATTTTTTTAAAACAATTTTATTAACATAATTAAACACTTAAATTCAATTAAATTCACCGTTTTATAGCAATTACAACAAAATACTTGCATGGAAATCCTATTTGTATTCACTTATTCGACATAAAAACATCGAACTTGTTATAAATAAAATTGTGTTAAAATAATTAAACGTTTAAATTCGATCGAAATCACCGTTTTAAAGCAAATAAATAAAGTACTCGCTTGAAAAGCTTATTTATGTTCACTTCACTCGACGCAAAAACACAGAAATAATTATAAATTTTTTTAAATTAAAATAGTTAAATTTTTAAATTCGATCGAATTCACCGTTTTATAGCAATTACAAAAAGTACTTGCATAAAAATCCACTTTATATTCACTTACTTGACACAAAAAGACCGAAAATATTATACATTAAATTTTATTAAAATAATTAAACGTTTCCATTCGATTGAAATCACCGTTTTATAGCAATTATACAAAGAACTCGCATTAAAATGCTATTTATATTCACATACTCGATACAAAAACACCAAAGTTATTATAATTAAAAGTTTATTAAAATAATTAAAACTTTTAAATTCGATCGAATTCACCGTTTTATAGCATTTACAAAGTACTTGCATGAAAATTACATTTATATTCACGTACTACATACAAAACACCGAAATTATTATAAACACAATTTTATTAAATTAATTAAAATTTTAAATCCGATCGAATTCACCGTTTTATCAATTACGAAAATTATTCTTATAAATCCTATTTATATTCTATTACATGACACAAAAACACCGAAATTATTATAAATAAAATTTTATTATATTAATAAAATGTTTAAATTCGATTGAATTCACCGTTTTATCAATTACGCAAATTATTCGCATAAAAACCCTATTTATATTCACGTACTCGACACAAAAACAACGAAATTATTATAAATAAAATTTTAATAAATTAATTAAATTATAAATTTGATCATATTCACCGTTTTATTGCAATGATTTGATCATTTTCACCGTTTTATGTTCACTTACTCGACACAAAAATATCGAAATTATTATAATTACAACTTTATTAAAATAATTAAACTTTTAAATTGGATCGAATTCACCGTTTAATAGCAATTACAGAAAGTACTCGCATGAAGATCTTATTAATATTCACGTACTCGACACAAAACACCAAAATTATTTAAATAAAATTTTATCAAATTAATTAAAAGTTTAAATCAGATTGAATTCACAGTTATGAATTACACAAATTATTCGCATGTAAATCCTATTTATATTCAACTACATGACACATAATCATCGAAATTATTAAAAATAAAACTTTATTAAAATAATTACACGTTTGCACTCAATCAAAATCACCGTTTTATAGCAATTACTCAAAGTACTCGCAATAAAACCAAAATTAAATTCACTTGCTGGACATAAAAACACCAAAAATATTATAAATAAAACTTTATTTAATTAATTAAAATTTATATTCGATCGAATTCACCGTTTTAGGCCAATTACACAAAGGACTCACATGAAAATCTTATTAATATTTACCTACTCGATACAAAAACACCAAAATTATTATAAATAAAACTTTATTAAAATAATTAAACATTTAAATTTAATCAAATTCACCGTTTTATAGTAATAACAAAAATGAGTCGAATGAAAATCCTATTTATATCCACTTACTCGACATTTGTGTCACTGAAATTATTATAAAAAAAAATTGTATTAAAAAAATTATACTTAAATTCGATTTAATTCACCGTTTTATAGCAATTACACAAAGTACTCGAATGAAAATTCTATTTATATTCACTTACTCGACACAAAAATTCCGAAGTAATTATAAATAAAACTTTATTAAAATAATTAAATGTTTAGATTTAATCAAATTCAACGTTTTAGGGTAATTACACAAATAACTCGCAAGGAAACCCTATTTATATTCACTTACTCGACACAAAAACACCGAAATTATTATAAATACAATTTTATTAAATTAACTAAACGTTTAGATTCGATCGATTCACCGTTTTATAGCAATTACACAAAGTAATCGTAAGAAACCCCAATTTATATTAATTTACTCGATACAAGAACACCGAAATTATTATAAATAAATTTTTATTAAAATAATTAAAAGTTTAAATTCGATAGAATTCATGCAAGCTCTCAGGCAACATGATTGTCATGGTTTATTTCAGTAACTCTCGATCCACCAACACATCATACATTTGAAGCAACATTAAAAACTGTATTTCATTTGTTGCCATAAGTCGTCACATCACAATCGACTTGTCCTCCGTCAGAGACAGAGTTTATATTTTTTCAGGCTAAATGCCATTTTACAGAATTCGAAGTGATCACTATTCGTTATAAAGGCAGTTTTTACTTTCGAATTCTCAGCCATTTGTATTTGATAATATCGTATTGTTTTCAGTGTCGAGGAAGTCCAAACAGGATTTTCATGATAGTACTTTGTGTAATTGCTATAAAACGGTGAATTCGATCGAATTTAAACTTTAATTATTTTTATAAAATTTTATTTATCAAAATTTCGGTGTTTTCGTGTCGAATAAGTGAATATAAATAGCTTTTCCATTCAAGTACTTTGTGTAATTGCTGTACAACGGTGAATAGGATTGAACTTAAACATTAAATTATTTTAATAAAATTTTATTTATAATAATTTCGGTGTTTTTGTGTCGAGTACGTGAATGTAAATAGAATTTTCATGCAACTACTTTGTGTAATTGCTATAAAAAGGTGAATTCGATCGAATTTAAATGATTATTTTAATAAAATTGTATTTATAATAACTTCGGTGTTTTTGGGTCAAGTAAGTGAAATAGGATTTTCATGCAAGTACTTTGTGTAATTGCTATGTAACGGTGAATTCAAGCAAATTTAAATGTTGAATTATGTTAATAAACGTTTCTTTATAATAATTGCGGTATTTTTTTGTCAAGTACAGTGAATATAAATAGGATTGTCATTCGAGCACTTTGTGTACTTGCTATAAAACGGTGAATTTGTTTGAATTTAAACTTTAAATTATTTTAATAAAGTTTTCTTTATAATAACTTCGGTGTTTTTGTGTCGAGTAAGTAAATATAAATAGGATTTTCATGAGAGTTCTTTGTATAGTTGCTATAAAACGGTGAATACGATCGAACTTAAATGTTTAATTATTTTTATAAAGTTTTCTTTATAATAATTTTGTTGTTTTTTTTATCGAGTATGTGAATATAAATAGGGTTGTCTTATGATTAATTTGAGTAATGACTATAAAACGGTGAATTCGATCGAATTTAAACGTTTAATTAATTTAATGCAGTTTTGTTTATAATAATTTAGGTATTTTTGGGTCGAGTAAGTAATCATAATATAAATATGATTCTCATGCCAGTATTTTGTGTAATTGCCATAAAACCGTGAATTTGATCAAACGGTGAATTCGTTTAAACGTTTAATTTATTTAATAAAATTTTGTTTATAAAAATTTCGATTTTTTTGTGTTGAGTAAAGAGAATATAAATAGGATTTCCATTCGAGTATTTTCTGTAATTGCTATAAAACGGTGAATTCGATCGAATTTGCATGTCTAATTATTTTAATAAAATTGTATGTATAATAATTTCGGTGTTTTTGTGTCGAGTAAATGAATATAAATACGATTTTCATGCGGGTACCTTGCTATAAAACGGTGAATTTGTCGAATTCAAATGTTTAATTAATTTAATAAAATTTTATTTATAATAATTTCGATGTTTTTGGGTTCCGTAAAATGAATATAAATAGGATTTTCATTCGAGTATTTTGAGTAATGGCTATAAAACGGTGAATTCGATTGAATTTAAACTTTTTATTATATCAATAAAATTGTATTTATAATAGTTTCGGTGTTTTGTGTGAAGTTAGAGAATATAAATCAGATTTTCATTCGAGTACTTTGTGTAATTACTATAAAACGGTGAATTCGATCAAATTTAAACATTTAATTATTTTAAATAAAGTTTTATTTATAATATTTTTGGTGTTTTAGTGTCGAAAAAATGAATATAATTGGAATTTTTATGTGAGTACTTTGTGTAGTTGCTATAAAACGGTGATTTCGATCGAATTTAAACATTTAATTATTTTAATATAATTGTATATATAATACTCTCAGTGTTTCTGTGTCATGTAGGTAAATTTAAATGGGATTCTCATGCCAGTATTTAATGTAGTTGCTATAAAACGATGAATTCGATGGAATTTATACGTTTCATTATTTTAATAAAATCGTATTTATAATAATTTCGGTGTTTTTATATCGTGCAAAAGAATATAAATAAGATTTCAATACCAGCACTTTGTGTAATTGCCATAAAACGGTGATTTCGATCAAATTTAAACGTTTAACTTATTTAATAAAATTTTGTTTATTAAAATTTCGATTTTTTTGTGTCGAGTAGGTGAATATAAATAGGATTTTCATGCAAGTACCTTGCTATAAAACGGTGAATTTGTCCGAATTAAAATGTTTAATTAATTTAATAAAAACTTATTTATAACATTTTCGGTATTTTTGTGTTCCGTAAAATGAATAAATAGGATTTTCATTCGAGTATTTTGAGTAATTGCTATAAAATGGTGAATTCGATCAAATTTAAACTTTGTATTATTCAAAATAAAATTTTATTTATTATAACTTCGGTGTTTTTGTGTCGAGTAAGTGAATATAACTAGGCTTTTATGTAATTACTTTGTGTAATTGCTATAAAACGGTGAATTGGATTGAATTTAAACGTTTAATTATTTTAATAAAATTATATTTCACCGTATTTACTTGACCATTTTAAACGTTTAATTAATTTAATACAGTTTTGTTTATAATAATTTAGGTATTTTTGTGTCGAGTAAGCGAATATAAATACGATTTTCATGCGAGTACTTTGTGTAATTGCTATAAAACGGTGAATTCGATTGAATTTAAAGGTTTCGGTGTTTTGTATCAAGCACGTGAATATAAATAGGATTTTCATTTGAGTATTTTGTGTGAATGCTAAAAAACGGTGAATTCGATCGAAATAAAAGGATTAATTATTTTAATAAAGCTTTAATTATAATAATTTTGATGTTTTTGTGTCTTGTATGAGAATATAAATAGGATTTGCAGGCGATTAATTGGTGTAATTGCTATAAAACGGTGAATTCGATCGTATTTAAACGTTTAGTTATGTCAATAAAACTTTATTTATAACAATTTAGGTGGTTTTGTGACGGGTACGTTAATATAAATAGAATTTTCATACGAGTACTTTGTGTAATTGCTATAAAACGGTGAATTCTATCGAATTTAATGGTTGAATTAATTAATAAAATTTAATGTATAATAATTTTGGTGTTTTTTTGTCGAGTAAGTGAACATAAATAGGATTTCTATGTGAATACTTTGTGTAATTGCTATAAAACGGTGAATTCGATCGTATCCAAATGTTAAATTATTTTAGTAAAATGTTATTTATATTATTTTCGGCAATTTGGTAGGTTTGGTAATTAATGTTGATTTGTTGGTGCTCAAAGTACTCATTATACTATTATTACATAATGGTACCTCATTAATACCTGAATTGGATGGAACACCAGAAAACCTCCATAAATTTATAAGATGTTGTGAAATAATATTAGATACTTTGGAAGGAGAACATATTACTTCTTTTATGACAATTATACCCTCAAAATTGTCTGGTAAAGCATGTGATATTGTTCGTTATAAAACATTTAAAACTTGGAAGGACCTAAAATGTATATTAAAGAATAGATTTGGTGAAATTAGGGCGCCGGAAAACATTCAAATGGGATTAATTTCGGTTTATCAATTTAAGAATGAAGAAGTGCGTGCTTTTGCTTCAAGAGTATAGAAGTTGCTTTTCCAACTAAATGAATCACGCATTGAATCGCAGGGTCCACCTTCTGCTGATCCTATCGAAAAATTGAATTCAAAAACTGCAATAAAAGCATTTCAGGATTGCTCGAACCAATAAAATTAATTGTTAAAGCTTGTAGATTCGAGAACCTTCAAGATTCTATTTCAAAAGCAGTTCAAGAAGAAATTTCCATTTCCAAATCTTAGCGTATATCGAATTCAAATCAATCGCTTACTTCAAATATATATGTTGAGAATCAATCAACATTTGGATTATCAAAATTTACATCTGTATTTGTTTCAAACCATTTTGCAATAAAATTTATGTCATACTATGTCTTGATGTAGCTAATCATAATAAACAAAAATTTCTGGTAGATATTGGAGCCGACGTTAGTGTAATTATAGTTTCCAAAATTGGTAACAATTGTATTAAAAATTTAACCTTTTAAAATATTAAAGGGATAACCAACGAAGAAATAAAAACCTTTGGAAGTTGTAAGGCCGAAATTAATTTTTTTAATATTCCTAATATTGTTCATCAATTCCATGTGGTAGATTATAATTTTCCAATACTGTGCAGCGGAATACTGGGAAGAATTTTCTAAATGAAAATAAGTGCATAATCGATTTCTCGTCCTCTGAACTTAGAATTCCCTTTCAAAAATATAATATTGTCTTAGATCTTATACAATTACCAGAATCTATTGTAGGGTCACCACGCATTTTTTATTGGGATACTTGGGAACGAAGCCGTCACATCAAAAGATACTAAAATTTCATCGGGAGCTAATGTTATATCTCTTAGTTTTTCGACTAAATCCTTTGAATTTATTATACTATATCCTTCTGGTGGTGGAATCATTTCCAACTCTTTTAACAACCATTTAGCCATGTTTTATGTAGGTGACGATATGTTAGATGCAATTGTTGCCAGGCTTATGAATTTTTGGCAATACACCTTTGGGTTGGTAACGTGAAATTTGTACTCCAATTGACGATCATTTAATAACGTTGCTATTTCCTTTGTTACATTTTTGGCTTGTTTGACCATGTTGTTAAAAGGGTCCCTTGGGTTGTTGTTTCTCCAAGTGTGTTCTCTGTATGGACCTTCGGCTATGGTTTTTTTTTTATTTTTTTTTTTATAAATGTTCAGACCACTTAGGATATAGGTACGTATATCCTTTATATGAAAGTTTTAGCAACAAACAAACAGCTCTACTGCAAAAGTTAAAAGGAAGGATTAGGAGGGAAAAAGGTAAGAGAGGAATAACAGGAATAAAGGTATTCAGTCTTCTAGTTGTTTACTTTTGATATTAAGTTTAAATCTCTGTAAATTGTATTCCAAGGGAAACGTCTCGTCGTTCATTTTATTCCACATTCGCGTACTCCTAACAAAAAATAAATTTTTAAATTTATTGGTCTTTGCGAATTTAATTTCCAGATTGTATCGGTGTACCAGGCGTCTTAAGTTACGTGCGGGCTTTGACAAACCAGGCATAAATTCATAAAGTTCCGATGAACAATGACCATGAAAGTACTTGTAAAACACGCATAAGGCTCCCACATTACGCCTATGGGAAAGAGAATCAAGATCAGATAATAATTTTACGACTTCAATCATTCGAGATGCTCGGTTTTGGACCCGATCGAGTGCAGTTAAATGAGTTTTCGGTGCTCCAGCCCAAATATGAGAATTATACTCCAACCTGGGTCTTATGTAGGTCTTATATATTGTTAGTATTTCGGATGGATTAAAGTAAAACTTACATCGTCGTAGAAATCCAAGACATTTAGCTGCACCAATCGCTGCTTTGTTTATTTGTTCAGCCCAAGATATTCTCTTTGAAATAGTTAAACCGAGAATCTCAAATATGTCAGACGTAGCCAAGCTGGATTCACCAGTCAACTGACGGTGAATAACCATCAGTTCGGCCAGAAAAAACACAGGTTTGAAATTTGTTGGGATTAAATTCAACTCTGTTGGCTTCACCCCATTTAAGAATGAAATTGAGATCTCGCGTAAGGCAGTCATTCATAGCCATTCTTTCTGCGAGAACATCGTTTCGCGATGAAGAAGAAGGTAAACTGTAAGAGGTGGAAATTGAGCTATCATCAGCATAGGAATTTATTGGATTGAGAGTTGCTGATAGAAGATCATTGATGAAAATTAGAAAAAAAGTTGGAGAAAGGACGGATCCCTGAGGAACACCAGCGTTTATAAGATGTTGATCGGAAGTCACACCATCCACCACCACTTGGATTTTGCGACAAAAAAGAAAATTCTCAATCCATAAAATTAACGAACCGTGAAGGCCAACTGCCTTCAATTTACACAGCAAACCCTTGTGCCACACGCGATAAAATGCTTTTGAGATATCGAGAGCAATGACTTGAGATTCACCAGATTGATGAATGCTTCTTTTCCATTGTTCAGTAACAACATTAATTAAATCACCTGCTGAACGCCCTCCGCGAAATCCATACTGACGATCAGAAATTAGATGATTAGCTTCCAAATATTTCATCAGCTGGAAGTTGATTATGGTCTCAAGTACTTTAGAAAGCACCGAGACGATAGCAATTGGGCGATAATTTGAAGGGTTCGATTTACTGCCCTTTTTTGGTACAGGATGTATGTTAGCAGTCTTCCAGATGGAAGGGAAAATGCCAGAAGACATAGATCGGTGAAACAGGTATGATAGTGGCTTAGACAAGGATTTACAGCAATATTTGAGGATAATTGGGGGAATACAATCCGGACCGGCTGACTTGTTGGTGTTAATGCTTGCAAGGACTTTAGCGACAACTCTAGATCTAAATATAATGCGGCGCATCGATGAACTGGCTAGAGAGATAATCGGGGTTATTAAGTTAGAATCATGTAAATTAGAGTTTGCTGCAAATTTTCGGGCGAAGAGATTGGATTTTTCTTGAGCTGTAGAAAAGATATAATCCCCATCTTTCAGAGGTGGTATTGATGATTTCCTACTGTTCAAGAAGTTTTCCTCTACTTTGCGGGCAAAGGACCAAAAGGTCCGATTGCTATTGCCCTGGTTTAAGACCTGCCGCAACTCTTCTCGAACTTTTTTCTGGTAATTTCTTTTAGCTTGGGACACTGTTTGAGTTGCCTGATTTCTAGCCGCCTTAAATATAGCTAAATTTTCATTTGACGGGTTCTTAACATATTTGCGGTGAGAGGCTTCTTTATTGGCGGTTGTTGTTCTACAGTCATGATTATACCAAGGATTGCCAGATTTTTTTTTATTTGGCTTAGAGAGACTGGAAGGAATGAACTGTTCCATTCCCGTGAGAATGACAGTCGAAACCACAATGGCTGCATTGTCAATATTACCGAAGGCAAAACAAGAGTACCATTCGAACTCTTGAAAGAACTTGTTCATTCCTTCCCAGTCCGCATTTTTATAGTGCCATAATCGACGTTTAGGCGCAACATTCATTTGGCATGACCATGACATTGGAAATTCCGCTGTAATAAGCCGATGGTCCGAGTTTCCCAAAGGAGAACTGACGGAGATACTATATTTCTCCGCATGAGAAGTTAAAAACAGATCCAGTAAGTGACCCGTATCGTTGACCCGGTCTGGTATCCTCGTAGGCTGATCTACAAGTTGTGTGAGTTGGTTTAGAGCTGCAAACATTTCAGCCGCCTCACCAGCCGGTGTTACGGACTTAGAATAAGGAAGCCACTTGTCATTGTGAACGTTGAAATCACCTGCCACAGCGATTTCAGCATTTGGTGATTTCTGAAGGATGCGCTCAATGGAGTCTGACAGAGAATCAAACCCAAAATGAGCAGCGCTGTTTGCGATATTTGGGCTTCGATAGAGACCACATAGGAAGAGGGGGTGTTTCGAGACATGAATTTCAACCCAAATGAAGCTGAACTCATTATTCGTGCTTTGGCCTAAAAAACTGTGAATGGAAAAAGGTATATCGTTGCGGATATATATGGCCCCCTATGGTGAATAAGCCGATGGATTAAGGAGTAACACTTAATACCGATGGCCGAAGAATCACCGGAATCCAAAATTTTGGTCTCGGTGAGAAGTAGAACCGCTGGTTTTGTGGAAGCTGTGTGGTGTTCAACGGCTGCAAAGAAAATACTCGTTCATCGTAATCCCGTGTATCTAAAATTACAACCCCGTTCCTTTTGTCTGCTTTTAAGAAAATGATGTTCTTTCTTTTGAGAGCCGAGATGGTTTTCATTGTAGATTAGGCTTGGCTATTCTTCATTCCGTTGCGTTGAAGAATAATTTTCTGTGCCTCAAACCTAATATTATTTTTGACCAAAGGAAGGCAACGAGTTATCCCACTTTCAATATCCACTATGATATCTTCCATAGGTGCTACGATAGGTTTAGAAGCAAAATTTAACCCCTTGTTAAGTATTTTCAATTCGTTGACTGTAAATTCTGCAGATGACATATTATGGACGAAATTATCAATGATTGGTATCCATTCTCTAATGTTAATGCTACGACTATTTTTAAGTTTTTGAATTGTCTTACGATGAATCTGGTTTTGTTTTTTTTTTGGTACTTTTAATATTCTTCTATGAACATAACTATCGAACTCTAACCACAAACAGTTAAATTTTACAAAAATATTGTAAATATGATGGGGCGGAGGTGTTGTAAACCCCTGACAAAATCAGTCGTAATTTATTACAAACTTAGATTATTCCGTTTATATATATATTAAGCTTACCCTTCCTTTTAATGTAATAAAATAATTGTACCAAAAATAAAACTCGGACTGAAAAAAGATAATAAAAAGTGAGTCGATCGAGAGCAGTCATTGTGTAGTCAATCAAATACTTAATTAAAATATGTTCAAGTAATAAAAAGTAGATATATAAACTCTTAATAAATGCCTAAAACAGGCTTTAGTGATAAAGAAAGCCGGTGTACGACTGTGAAGAGTTTTAGAAAAGATCTCTCTAACATATCATTCCTTTCCCTATTCCACAAAATAAATTACTAACTATTGGCCGCCAAGGTGTCTATAACCGGGTTGATCTCAATAATTTTTCTAATATCCTGCCTTTTCCTTCCAAGTATATGTAAAAACTAGTAAACGGTGCGCCCCGAGAATTCCAAAATTTCCTGCTTAATGCTCGGCCGTACTTTCTAAATCAATCAACAAAACACAATACAAGGTCATAATTACTACACTTGGAGTAATTACAACGGAAATCGGACGACCCCTAAGTAAATTTTAATTTTCAATATGACAAAATTATCACCAAGTCTAATGAACCAAGCTGGCTTGTTTCACTTTTCATCCTATACGAAATTGTCAGCATGATTAAAATCGCATAAGAACTATTGTGTTTTCAATTTACCATTATAATGGTAAAATTTCCCCCCGCAAATACGTGATACGATGATACTACAGTATTTTCCTTATTAAAACGCATATCATACAGTTTTTGGAAAAGCAATAATAGAAAATAATAATGTAACAGTAATGGAAATTAATGAGGCCAAGTTAAAAAGTAACTACATATATGACATTTTTGTCAGCCATTCAATTTATACGCGAATAGTATGAGTTTTATGGAATCACTGGAAAAAAGTAGGTCAACATAGTTTTTTTATGTTTAATATTATTGTTTGACATATTGTGTCAAATTAATATTACAATATAGTATATAGTACGGAATCCTACTAAAATCGTTCAAATTTATTTTATTGCTGCACAGTACATCGATAATAAATTTTAATTGAACATTTTTTTTTGTACAAAATGTCTTTAAGTAAAAATTAATTTGTATCGCCATTAATTAAATTATATTTTTGTAATAAAAGCATTAAAAAATTAAATTTGTATAAATTTAATTAGATGTACATATGGTTTTATGTATGTACTCGTATGTCTAATAAATCTTAGTTTAAAATCTTTTAATAAAAAAAAAAATAGTATTTAAATTTTGGCACATGGCTTGACTTAATGACAAAATCTTTTTATTTATTAACTTAATGTTTTTTTTATTTAATTTTTTTTATATTATACGATCAGCTGTATGAGTAATCGTGTCATTCTTAAGATTGTGTTTACTATGAGAATGAAACGAGACAGTGCCTATAGTATAGTAAAATGAAGTTTGTTTAAGTTTTGGAGTAATAAAAACATTTCTGAGAGAATAAGGTGACATTTCCGCGTATATTCAAACATCTTATCACTCGTTCATGTTATAAATGAGACGATGAATTTCGAATGCCGGATAATAAATAAATTTAGCTTGCATGATCTAACGTTTTAATGCAATTAACATTTGAGGTCATACATTTTGATAGTATACTTGTGTTAATTATTTTTGGCAATTATTTTTAGGAGATATAAAAATTATTTAGAAGATGAGATACATTTTTCAGCACTTAATAACATTTTACTTATTTTCGTTGGCTAAGGACCGATAACTAAATCAATAAAAATCAAATGAGAACCCACTTGTATTTCCGGTTATGATTTAATTTAAGCAACAGTCACTGTTAAGTATAGAAATAATAGTCATAGTCTCTTTTTAGTTTCTTTTTTTTTTGTCAATAGCTAATAGAATTTATGAAGCAACGTTTGCAGTTCGCGTGTCATCTGTGGATGGATTCCAGAAGTAGGCATATGCAGACCACCATATTCTGAGGTTTTTTCTCCATTTCACATGGTCCAGAAAAAAACAGTAACGATTGGAGGCCATATGGATACTATCATCGATTAAATGCCGTAAGCTAACCCTATCGATATCGGCTCATATATCCAACAACTGTTGATGATTTTAAGGACATATCATTTGACCCCTGTTGCACACGAAGACGTTCCTAAAATGGATATTACAAGTTTGTAGTAAATATCCAAGCTGCCAAATACTCATTAGGGGTTGATACTTTAAAATTCTTCGGCCACTACTTTACAGCAGATCAGAGTAGAAGCCGATCAAAAGTTTTTGCCTAAAACATCCATCAGGAAAATTCAACAATTTGTCAGAATTGACAATTATTACCACAAAATCATTCAAAAGTTAGCCGAATGGTTGCTTAGAATTCAAAGTCAAAATATGAGCGCCAAAATATGCCCAAATTTTGCCAAAATTTTAAAAAAAATTTTAATGGCCAAAAGATTGCAAAGCAAGTCTTCTAGATATGCAGTATATCATCTGACGCACCATCTGTTGGTAACCTTTTGGATTCTATACGAGTTTACATTTGTTTTGTCATCTCGTCTTTCTTATGATGTGGTGCTCCATCTCGTGGAGAACACTGAAACCATTGCTGTAACATAAGCGCGCCTGTTGGTACTCGGTGTTATGGAAAACATATAATTAAATTAATTATAAGTTTATCATTTCTTTACGGATGAGTGAAACTCATCCGCTACAGGACTTTGCCTGGAGTAAAGC
Organism: Tipula confusa; assembly: GCA_963556175.1. Classification (NCBI taxonomy): domain Eukaryota; kingdom Metazoa; phylum Arthropoda; class Insecta; order Diptera; family Tipulidae; genus Tipula; species Tipula confusa. The sequence goes on along the minus strand of OY744476.1, from coordinate 174,015,622 downwards.
ATCCCCCCGAGAGGTGAATGTTACGCAGGTGATTTTTGTTGATGCCACCGAGAGATAAAGTTTATCTCGACCGTGGTGGCACACGGGAACTAGTGTCTAGCTGGTACCGTGATATTGTGGAAACAACAGTGTTGTTTCGTTTGTTTGTGACAGAGGCAACAGTGTTGCTTGTGCATCCTCGTTACTGACAACTGTAGTCTAGTGTCTGATAAAACGTGAGGCAGTTACACAATGTGAAAGTTTCACACTCTTATGCGGACTTTTCGAATTTTTCTTGTTGGAGAAGGTTTCTCAGCCAAAGAAAGAATTCCGAATGCCGGTTTCAATTTATCAATGCTGACAGATTGATGTTTATTTTTAACGTCCAGTACGAAATATTTTCTTATGCGTCGAATGATTCTGTATGGACCAACGTATGGCGGTGGCAAATCTGTGCGCATTCGCAAAAACACGATCTCACTAGTGTCTTATGACTTCGGGACGAGTATGCCCGTTTGTTTGGATACACGAGTGTTTTTGGGCACTAAGTTGCTCATACTTGATCGCAGTTGTTCGATCATAGAGTCAGTTGTTTTGAGAGATGAAAGAGGGTTATCTAGAAAAAATTTACCTAGCTCTGTTGTTTGCCCGTAGACAAGCTAGGGAACATTTGAGATCCTCTTTTACTGTAGCTCGGATACCTAATAGTGCTATGAGTATCTCGCAACTCTAATGCACAGTGTTACATCGGGCTTTTAATGAAGTTTTCAGCTGGTGGTGAAAACGCTCAGGTGGTCCGGATCCGGTTGGAAACTAGAAGCTTAGTTAGCTCACTAAACAGTTTGGTTCAAATGGTGTACCTTGGTCGGTCATGATGTTAACCGGTACTCCGAATCTGGAGATGTAGTTCTCATCAATTGTTCGGGCAATCGTAACTGCAGAGATGTCTCTCATGAAATACGCTTCTGGCAATCGTGTGAAACGATCGACACGCAGGTAAGTAGATATGTATATCCATTAGAAGGTGGAAGTGGTTCTACTATATCAAAATGGATATGTTCGAAACATCCCGGTGGAACGCTGAAATGCCCATGTTGGGACTTGTGTGTTTTGTGACCTTGCATCTTTGGCAGGATAAACCGGATTCCACCCAGTGAGCTACATCCCTATTCATACTGGGCCAGAAATATCTAGTAGATATTAGCTTCCGAGTGGCTCGAATGCTTGGATGCGATATATTATGCAGTGCATTAAAAACGGTAGGTCGCAGTGGTTCTGCGATATACTGAAGTGCCATGTCAGCTTCTTGCGATTTTGCGATTTGTTTCATGTCGAAGTGAGTCTCAACAGATGAAATTTCGTGGTTTGATGTTCGAGACAGTGTATCGACAACCACGTTATCCTTGCCTTGGATGTGTTGTATGTCAGTAGTAAACTGAAACACAAAATCCAAGTGGCGAGTTTTTCGCGGGTTGCGCTCAGCCTTGGATTGAATCGCTCGAGTGAGCGGTTTGTGGTCGATGTGGACTGTAAAATCTCGACCTTCGACATAGTATTGGAAATGTTTGATCGCTTGATAGACAGGTAGTACCTCTCTATCGAATCCGGAATATTTTCTGCATTTGAAAGTTTCTTCAAAAAGAAACCAAGCGGTTCCCAGTCCCCATTATTACATTGTTGCAACACGGCGCCTACAGCAGTGCTAGAAGCGTCGATTGTGACACTAAGTTTAGCGACGTGTATTGGTTGTGCCAATAACGCATTGTGAGCTAAAGTGGATTTTGGCTGTTCGAATGGCTGTTGACATTCGCCTGGCCAGAAAAAGTTCTTCGGAGTTTTGGGCTTCTTTAGTAAAGTTGCCAAATAGGTGTGGATAGGGACTAAGGTTTCCGCTTTCCTAGGCATGAACCTATGGTAATAATTTATCATGCCGATATATTGCTGTATATGCCTGATTTTTTGTGGAGCTGGAAATTGTATTTCTTAAGAAAGACGGCACCAATGATAGGGAGATTTAAGTTTGCGATCGTGAATTAATGCGGAAAGTTCCATCTTAGACCAATATCTACTTTCAGCAATTTGCTTTCGTAGGTATTGATAGTGGTACCATTAGTGTCTGACAGAACTAAGTCGGTGTTGCGTTCTGTAATTTATACATGTTGTATAGGGAATGACGCTAATGTCAGCACCAGTGTCTATCAGAAACATGAGTTTGTTCTGATAGTCCCTTATAAATAGGCGGCTAGTGTAATTTGGTCTATGGTCAGCCGCGCCAAACGATGACCTACTAGTTTGGGGAATTATTATTCCTCAAAATCACCTTTTTAACAGGGAAACGTTGTTTCCCGGTTGTTTTTACCTATGGATTAGGGAAATCACACGGGTACATACAATTTTCGGCTTTGGGTCCGAATTTTGTATGTGGTAATAAATCCAAGCTGGTTGCTGGCAGACTTGGCGTCTTTTCGAATTGAATCTCCTTCCCGTGGAAGAAGAACGTAGTCGTGTTCACCAGTCTATCTAGTCTGGCATTGAGTCTGTCGAGCATACGAGCTAGTTGGTCGTTGGTGCTCGTACCACTTGTTGTAGTATTCTCGTGATACCTAGTTGCCACGTGGTGATTGGGATGGGAGTAGATCATTTCAGTCGAGATTGAACAGCTATATAAATTATGAAATTTTCCATATACAAATCGGCCATTGGTATGTTTGCTGTCTTAAGATGTCTGAAACTGTGCGTTTGCTAATCTGTAATGGACTTCTATAAACAAAACTGAAGAGACACAGTATTTCTTCTATCTCTCAAAATTTCTTAAGATCCTGGTCATCTTTTATTTCCTCTTGAGTCTTAGTATGATCTATCCTTTGTGCTATGGGTAGGTCTGCACCGTTGGAGGTTTGGTCATCTAATAAAAGCAGCAGAAAGAAATCATACCCAATCAGATGATCTAGGGTTCGTGGTATATAGACGTCTGGATTGGCCTACGAGGTCATACATTTTGTAAATTGTGCTTTCGTTGAAAATTTAATCAAAGAATCGTTTCTCCTCGTGAGCAGGCTATTTTTTCACAATTTAGCGTATTTATGTTGAATCTTGCGCATTTTTGAATATCCATCTGCGCATTGTTCCATGCCAGGCTGTACTTGCATGGACGATGGTTCGGCCCATGGATTCTGCACTTCAACGGGGGGTCATAGTTGTGTTCATAGTCATCACCGATCGTAATCAGTTCTAGTCTAGAATCTAATTCGTCAAGCTGATTGATTTTTTCTGCAGCTTACGTAATTCGGGGCATGATTCTAAGAGGGTTTCCCATTCATTTTTTGGTTTAGCATAGTCTAATAAATCCTGTTTCAGGGAATCATTCCACGTGAAGAAGAGTCGCTCAATCTTCTTTGAACTAGCATTACAAATCGAGGCGGCACGTAGAATATCGATAAACCTTAAGACGTAATGGTTTTACCATGTAATATGTCTTTAATTGTATGTCTACCAAGAGCCGGTTTGTTAATGCTGAACTCAAGTAATTTCTTTAAGAAAAAATGTTTATATCTTCTTAAACGTCGACGATTTGCAAACGTAAGAGTAGCAGTCTTCAAACCATAAGGAGCAATGGAGACTGTATACATGGTAATGACTGTATCTTAATGGTCTTTATGATCTTAATCATCATCCTCGTGATGCCAAGCGCTTGTCGACAGCAAGTACGGATAGTTAGGGGTCGACTCAACCTTGAAGTTAAATAAATGCCGAGATGACGCATTGTTTTCACAGTAGTGAAGGAAACTCCAGCTAGAGTAATGTTGGGTGGAAGGCAGGATAAAGGATGTGGTTCCCTAATAAGTGTAGTATATTTAAGCGGATTTATTTTTAACCCTGCGAATTCTAAACATTTCAATAGTTCAAGGATAATAGGTTCCAAGCTAATTAAATCGCGGGTGATAAGCACAACACCATCTGCATAAGCCAAAATAAGAAATTTAAAATAAATTTAAAAAGCCTTGGAGAAAGGGGAAACCCTTGCTTAACCCCTTTTTTCGAACCCGCGCGGTACAAACATTATACCATTTAATAGTGGTACGCTCTTAAAGACAGGTCTTGATAATATGATTAATTAACTAGAGGGACATGTGTTGCTGTAGGCATTCAATTACAACATCTAACTTGACGGTATCAAAAGCCCTTGCTAAATCACTAGAGAAAACGAATACTTTATTTCCGACACGCCACTAGACGGATTGCAAACATATGGTCATCGGTTGAATGATTAGCTAAAAAAGCGGCCTGATAGGTAGGTGGTAAATCTAAATAATAGTCTAATCTGTCAAGAAGGAGCTTAGCATATATTTTATATCCCACGTTACATTATGCTATGCGACGATAATTAGCTGGATTTTTTGGAGGTTTTACTTGTATAGTGTCAACCAATTCGAATGGAGGCTCATTTTATATCCAAGCAGTCTCGAAAATGTAAAAACCGCATCGAGTGTTTTATCCGGACAATTTTTGAATATTTCAATGGGCACCCCATCAGGTTCAGGAGCAGTTCCGGAATGAAATTATTTGATGGTAAAATGAACTTCTTCCTTAGTTGGAGGAGGTCCTAAAGGAAAGTGATCACAATCTTCTAATAAAGAAGGCCAATCGCCTTCAGACTTGCAAAGTTCATTAGCCCAAGAAGAGATGGAAAAATGAACAAGTTTTACGCATTCATTCCAACCGCGGAATGCGAGACGTATTAGAAAAAAACTGCAGACACTCCAATGATCTATGAGTAGAATATACATCGTACAAACTCCTTCTACCGTCTTTTAGGCTAGTGTTAGCAATGAGGTCAAATGGTTGGGACCTTTGTAAGTATTGAGCATATTTAAATAAAGCAAGCGCACGCCTACGATTGGGTGTCAGTGGAGCTTTGGTGGTGAATGATTGCTTCACAACAAGTGAAGCAATTTTGAGGCTTTTGCCATTTTCAATAACAAAAGATTTTATGACTTATAACTGTATGTTAGGGATGAAATGGCAGTCTTTGGCACCGAGGAAGGCCTTAAGGGACAAGAATTTTGTTTCTTTCGATTAGTACAGTCAATCCAAAGTAAGCGATGCTCGCTTAAAGACCTAAAAAATTGATCGGTTTTAACAGATTTGATGAAAATAAGTCGATTATAATTGCGGGTTAAAATATAATCCAATAGAGAAAAAACACGACTATCTGTCCAAGTCGTAAGATTTAGCCGACGACCACCAATCGATTGGTTGAATAGTGAAGAAGAACGAGTAAGAAATTTTAGAGCAACTCCATTCACCGTCAGTCACTTTACTGAGAAGCGTAATTATCGCCCGAAATATTTTTTTAACTGCATTGATTGAAGGAAAGCATGTATCTTTATCAAAAGACCCACTCCTTTTCTCTTTGTTTTAGGATCGTTTGCGAGGTGCTATGTGCAATTCAGGTTAGAACATGTACCTGTGCTCATGTTAGTCTCTTGGATACCACATATGGAAATGTTTTTCTGACATAAAACTATGTCAATGTTATCTCGTTTTGAAGGAATATTAACCTCGCGGACGTTCTAAGTACCAAAGCGAAAGGAAAATGGGTTCAAGTATAGTATAAATACACATTTTTTTGTTATGATACACATATCATAACAAAAAAATAGTTTACCCATTGAAGTTCCAGATGTCGGGTCGATAGAATATCGTCAACATTTAGGAAAAATATATAACATTTAGGCGAATATTAATATAAAAATATTTTGATTATTTTAGAACGATACCAGCAGCGACATCTGACACGTCAACGGGCTAACATACCATAGTAGTACTATGTGTATTTATATTATGGTTCAAGTTACTGGCTGGCGACTCGATCATCTTTGGTTCCTCATATAAGGTATAAGGATTGTCCGTAGCTAAAATTTTACGGTGAAAATTTTCGTAAAATTATGCGAGGAAAGACGTTGCAAATCTCTTTCATTTTCTACTTCATTTAGTTAATCGGTACGTTCTTCAACATGTGAATCATGAATGAGGATATCCAGCGGCAAGCTCTACAATTAGGAAGGACATATATAGTGACGATCTTATAAGCGGATCTAATTTCGAATATCGAATTTTTCGAAATTAAGGAAAGTCACATCTTTGACCCATTTGGATTGTTATCACCAATTTTCTAGTATTAGGGACAATGTTTTTGCAGTAGTTGTAGCAACTCAAGCTAAATTGGGACGAAAATATTTCTAATTAGTGTCCAAACCCATATATACGTTTGAAGTCAAACTTTAAGGGATGTTTTATCGTTCGGTTACTGTGTTCGAACCCTTAAAACGCTCCAGTTAAACAAAAGAATTGGCCTTGCCTTGAATAAATCAAATATTATTTTACCATCGTATGACGTCAAGATATCTGAATATCGGGAAGCCTATTAAGTTGGAGGAAGCAGAATAAATGTTAAAGCGTGGCCATGCAAGAAGGTATTTTTTGACGTTGGTATTGAGTTCTTTGCTTTTCCTAAATTAGCTCCTATCGATGTAATATGAGAGTTTATTAAGCTATATATCAATGTCTGCTGCCGGTGTATTATATATGAGGGATGTCCAGTTCACAGTTTTGTTCAATTATTCGCATACATTCCTTCCAATTATTTTGCTGGTTTGTTACAAGTAACAAAATTGCACATATGTGCAATGGTTTTGGTTATGCAGATATCAATTAGATCAGGAACTTAACTTTTATTAGTAAACCGGCAGGTAGGATGCCAGGCAGATACTTAATCAAGCACTTATAAAAAAATAACATATAAAAACACAACTAAATAATTCAGTCATGACAATAATATTATGTAATAATTAAATTTCTAAACCACTTGTTTAATAAGATTGCGGTAGTGCATAAAATGTAAATGGTTTGAGTCTCTGCTATTCATATTTGTTTCGATTACCGCAAGGTTCGCACAATTTATAAATAAACACGAGAATCGCACTACAATATACGATTGCAAACTGTTAATATCGTTTTGTTTCAGAAAACTCAAAACGATTAGACAAAGATGCATATAGTAATTTAATTATGAAACATGACTTAAACACGATAAAAATGTCAAAATGTATGTAAAATTTACAATATTTAAAAAAAATTTTATTAATAATTAAATCGTTTTACGAATAGTATATTAATTAAAATTAAAATTTAGTAGTTTTGGTAGCGGATTACTGGAAAATATTCTAAAATTATTAAATTTTAATTGGTCAAAAATTTAAATGAAAATATTACGATGTTCCGATATATAAAACAAAAATTTATGGCTGAATAAATGAAATAATGAATACTAACCTGTATTTTGGCTCCTGCGGCACAAGTAACACAGTAGGCGCATAAAATACACATCATAAAACATTATGCAATTTAAACATATAAAACAAAATATTAATGTAAATAATAAATAAAACAAACAAACTATTTTTTTTTCACAAACACAACACACATCCTTTACGCACAAAGTTTAAATTTATACTAACTGTTTTTATGTTTTTTTTTTTTTAAACTGCGCTTAAGGAAATGCATAATGAATGCACCATCCGAGGCTTACCATCATGGTTTCAATTATTTTAGTTTAGAATCATATTTTCAATTATGCTGTTCGGGATGAATTCCCCTATGCTGCTTACAAGATCTCGCCTTTGTAGTGTTCACTCAAGGCACTCAAAAAACGATTTAAAGGCATCGTTCTTTTCTATCTATCTCTGCTGTCATGTGCTCCTACCGTATCTACACGATGCGAGCTCTCAGCATTTATTTCAGTTCTTGTTTGTCCTATATGTACCTTTCCTGTCATATATATTTTCCCTTTCCCTAGCCAGAAGTTAAATCGAAATATTTCCTGCAATAAAGAGTACAGCAAATTCTGAAACAGTTCGATATGAATCACTCTGAGGGCTCCTCTTCTTTGAATAGCTTCCAAAGTTTTTGATGCGCTTTTGTTATAATCACGATCTTCATTTTTTTTTCAGTTACTATAGAGGTAGTCTTCCATGCAATCAATAACCCTTCTCATCACTTTATCGAGTTTCTTTTGGGCAACGTGAGTTTCTCTTGCCTTAATTTACCGAAGCAGCATTATCCGCGAAGTCAATAAGAGTAGTGCCATCTAACATCTGTATTTTAAGTACTCCGTGCCCGTTGAGTGGAGCCAATTGTTAATTTTTTTTTACGTAGCCCATCAATGGTGTTGAAGAATAAAATCCTATCACTCTCAATTCGAGCTTTTTTCCCACGAGATTTTTTCACATGAACGGCTACTTCTAAAACCATATTGTTTACACGAGAGATCTCCTGTTTCCTAGATTGCAGAACTTAAACTAGGTTTCAGAAGTGTCTCCATGAGTTTTCCAGCGGAGTTATGCATTCATAGATGTCTGTAGTCTGAGGAAGATCATATAGATCTCCGTTGCCATTGCAAACCTTAACAGTTTTTGCTCCTTCCATTTCGGGGAGATCTCCTCTTCCAATGATTTATTAATAATTATATATTTTGAGTAAAGCATCATCCGAGCTCATCCGAGCTCGGTGCATTTCAGTTTTTCATAAACGAAATACTAAAGCCCGAGTTACTCTTCTGAAGACAGCGGTATGTTGCTACTTTCCACTACATGACTTCTTAAGTTCTTACTTCCCTATCTGGGAAAGGGTGTCAACAATGCTTTGTGAATCTTTGGCACTGATTGTTGGGCTTGGATTCTGTTTTCCAATCTTCTTCATGACTTTGTAACGCATTTTGTAGCGCATTCTTCATGGATCGAAGTCAACATCTGCGATGCGCTTTTTAAAGCTCGATTGCTTTTAAGAATCACTTTTCGTAGTTTTTTTGCCTGCTTGTAAAGCAGTGTTGCTTTAGCTGATTCTATCTCCTCTTTACGTCTTATCTTTGTGGCCCTACGTTTTTATTAGGCACCGTCTTCTATGCTCAGCAATTTCATCTGTGTTCCAATATGCGAGCTTTCAATTTCCTTGCAGTATATTCTTCCACGTCTACTTGTAATTGCACCCCTCTCGATTAGATCGGGTTTCTTTTTTTTTGCAGTTTTTCTTTGTTTTCTGTTTACGTCGAACTTCAGTCCTGGCTAGTAGCATTATCTTCTTTGGCACATTTTGTGATTTTCCTACCAAGTTCGTTCTTGGTGTCATTTATTCTGTATTTTCATCAGCCACTAAATTGATTGACATCACCACTGCTGATGGGCCTTCGATAATTCTACTCAATATAATGGTCACTTCTGTAGCCTTTTCCGAAAAAAACTTGTTCTTTTTTCCAAAATTTGAATTTGTGTCCATTACATCCCAAGATGTTTGGAACCCTTGTTAAACTGTATTCTCTGGTTTGTCACGTCGAACAACACGCAGGACGCAATGTGCCGTCTAGTTAGCAAAATCTATTTTGTTTTTCCTGTTGCTAGGTTCGAACCGTGATCACCTAGCAAGGTAGTTCCTCTACCACTATCTTTCGTGAATAATGATTTTGTTCCTGTACCAACAAATGGCTCTTTTCTATAGCTTCGAAGATAGAAGGCTTTCCCTGAAGCCGTATTGATTATTGGGTAGCTTTTATGATGCCTCAATTACAGCTGTTAACCGGGACTTTAGAATTTGTTCTAATGATTTGCCCGCTCTATCCAATATACACAAGGCTCTATATGCGTGTGGAGAGCTTTGGTCGTCCTACCTTTTATTTACGTGTACCAGTCGCTAGGTATTCATATTTTCAGCACAACACAATGGTTACCTCAGGTTGGTATAAAGCTTTCACATTCAACGCTTTCTTGTTTCGGAGCAAGGCAGAATGAATCTCAATAATGAATCTCTTCTACCGAGCTAGTTCATTTACCTCTTGAAAGTATGTAATTTTTGTGCAGCATTTCACCCAGTTAGCGACTCATCTTTTAGCTTGGCCCCATTCGGGGTCCATGTGGCGCTGTTCCTGGGTTTAGTTTTTAAACCTGGCTCTCTCAAGGGCCTCCCTATAGATCTGGCAAGTGCCTGAGTTTTAGTACATAGAAAACACTTCAGCATCCTTAGCAGCTCAGATGTATCAGGTCTCCTCAAAAACCGGTTGTTGCTTAATCTAAATCCCCGATTTGCAGTGTAGTCTTAGCTTGCAAAAGGATTAGAAGCGACTCGATTGTTTTCATTTCCTATTTTTAATTTATCTTTTTGCGTAGTATGATAGGCACTTCCACAGATCGTTCCACTTTTGTTAAATAAACTATGCAGCAGGGTTATTTCCTCTATCGATAACAACAAAGTTTCGTTCGAGATGCAGTCTGAAATATCCTTTGGATTGCAAAAATTATAAATTTGCAAATATTCTGCAAAAAGATAATATTTACAATGTGAAATAACATATATCATTTATATACATTATAAATAAAAACAGGCCTATAACCAACCACTGACTCCAAATAGACTTCGCAGTAAGTATTACAAATGGTTGAAATAATTGAGTCTTATTTAACTGATTGTGAACAATTAGACAAGTATGCCAAAATTAACGATGAGACGGTCTCGTGAACCTGAAATTGAGATTGTCGATCTATTTTTATCAAATGTTTTGCTAAAGTCATTTAGCAATCGGTAATCTTGCAAAGATAACAGCCTATTATCTATACTTAGCTTATTCATTGCTGTGAAGAAAGATAGTTTTACTATTTTTCGAGTATCCACAATTCCACTGCTGTCACCAATTGTTACGTTTTCACCTATTAAAAGTGAATTAATTGATTGATTAATTAGAATGTACGGCCAATGACGAACCAGGAACTCCCGAAATGCCTGGCACTACTCGTGTTGCACATAAAAAAACCGAAGGAGTAGAAGGAATGTTAGTTCTGACAGACCCGGTCAGTTATTACTGACACCTAAGCCATCGATAATTAATTTTTTTTTTGTGATATAGAGAAAGGAAAGGTAAGTTAGTATTGACAGAATTGGTCCGGCTTCCCGGTGGCCAATGTTTAACTTATATTATCACAAAACAATCACAATTTTACTGAACTGCTATTCACTCTAACGTCTCTTAGCTGCAACTCCAGTATGCCACCATTCAACTGTAATCTATAAAGATTTCTTAAGAACCAAATCTATTAATGAAATTATATCTCCAAGCCATCAGCTGTAACAGATGGCATTAGGTTTCAACCTGTTAATTACAAATTTATTATTTCATCTTCATGCTTCTAAAATTTATTAAGTGTACTATTGATTTGACACAAAAATTTAAAATTAATACAAACTAGATTTTTAAAAAATTTATTAAACATTACAAATCAATTGAATTGACCGTTTTATGATCAATACATCATGTAATTGCCGAAAATCTAATTTATATACATTTTATTTGACACTAAACTTTAAAATTAATATAAATTTGATTTTAACAAAATTATTTAAACCTAAAAATCAATTGAATTAACCGTTTTATGACTAATACGTTATGTAGTTGCCGAAAATCTAATTTATATTGAAATACATAATAATTTTTCTAGTTTAAGTTTATGCCGTTGATGGCGTTTGGATTATAAAGAAGTTCTAAAAAAAAAGAAAAGTAGTAGATTCATGAGTAGTAAAAAGAAAGGAGAGATAAGAAATTGTTTGAATGGTGATGAATAGAATAAAGAGGATTTCAAGAACATTCCTTTCCTTCCCAACCCACAAATTGGGGGGATCCTAATGCCCCTACACCTCTGCAATTTTTTGCAAATAACGTGCAAAATGATCCTCCTTTTTATCAGACGGGTGTAGGATATCAGTACGAAAGAGATTTATTGAATTATCGGCGGAACGAAATTGTTCGTTGTGAAATTGAGTTAATGTCACGGGAACAGAGATTGTAGTCGGAGAGGGTTCACGGTTTGGGAAAACAACAAGCCTTCTCGCCAGCAATGGTCGAGTTGGTTATTTCGTTATGCGATCCAGGTAAGAATTTTTATAGCGTAAAATTCTGGTTGGATGAAATAGAACGTATTCGTGAGGTTTACGATTGGACGGACATTCTTGCGGTGCACTATGCATCACTGCGTTTGAGCGGAACGGCTCAGTTGTGGTTTAGAAGTGTCCGCGTTCCCTTCCAAATATTCAACGATTTCCGTAGGTAACTGGAAGAACGATCTGGTAGTCGAGCTCAAATTCACAAAATTCTTGCGGCCCGGGTGAAACGATAAAATGAAACTTTGGTCACATATTTTTATGATTTGCTCTCCACGATACAGTTAGGGGATATGACCGATGCGGATCTAATTCAATATTTTATGTGGAGGGTATCGCATTTGGAAATTTCATCATTCCGAAGTGCGAGCGACTTGTTGAAGCATATTGGGAGCTACGAAAGCAATCGACTTCCGACGGGTCGATTGGAAGAGAATAATAAGACTATCTAGTTATTGAAATGGAGAAAACAATTGAAGACGATTTAGGGGTAGATCTAGAGAATAAATTAAAGAAGGCATGTGATTCTAAGTTTAAGAGAAGTGATAGGACGTATTTAAGGAATAGTTTAAGACCTAGTTTTAATAAGCTAAAAAATCATAAAATGTGACATGAGGAGAGTAGTAATAAAGAGGTCCGAAAAAATGGGTTAATCACGATGGGAGTTTCCAAAATATTTAAGGTTCTTAAGGAGGAGGACATTTTGATTAACAAAAGATTACTGAAGAATGAAAAGGAGAAAAATTCTGCCGTAATTTATGGGTATAGAAATTGTTTTGCAAAAGAGTTGTAGGAAATTAGACAAGCAAGAGATGTGAAGATTGTTATTGAATTAAATAATTCGACTTCTATTTATCATAGGCCTTATCGTATAGGGTTTGCTCATGAGGAGTGGGTTAGAGGGCAAATTACCGGTATCCAATGCTATCTATTGAGGAGATGTAGAAGTTAGGGGGAAATAAGTATTTTACGGTACTGGATTTGACATCAGGATATTACCAGATAACCGTAGAAGACAGTTCCAAACAGTATACTGCCTTTATAACAACTGAAGGTCATTACGAGTTCAACCGTATGTCATTTGGGTTGTCGAATACCCTAGCTGTGTGTCAAAGATTCATGGATGGTATTATTAGAAAAATGAAGGGAAAAGACGTTTTTTTGAAAAGGAACTTCAGTTTGTAGGTCACGAGGTATCTGGAAAGGGGTTGGGGCCGAGAAAGGATAAAATTCAATGTGCTAAGAATTTTAAGCGACCAGAAACGTTCCATGAAATTAGGCAATTTATGGGATTGACTAGTTACTTCCTCAAGTTTCGTTAATAATTTTGCAAAAATTGCAGGACCTCTTACCCGTCTAACGAAGAACAAGGAGAAGTTTGTTTGGCGTGAAGAACAAGAGAAGGAACTAGATTCGCTCAAAGCAGCGTTATGTGATCAGCCAGTTTTGACGTTATAAAGGTTCATCAAATAACATCAGGTGCATACAGATGCTAGTAGTTTGGGAGTGGCTGGAATTTTGATGCAAAAAGAGGAGGAGGGATTCAAACCAGTGGTATACTACAGTAGACGGGCTACGGAAGCGGAAAGCAAGTACCACCGCTACGAGCTGGTAGCCTTAGTCGTAGTGATCTTAGTCGTAGTGAGAGATTGTCATGCGCTAAAAACTGCATCGACAAAGCAGACATTAACTCCTCGGATTGCTAGGTGGTGGTTAACAATTTTAGAGTTCGATTTTGATATTATGTATAGGGCGGGAAAACAGATGGTGTCTTAAATCGTGAGTCTCGTAGCAACTGTGAGAAATAGATTCATGTTGATTATTGGTTAGAAAAGGATCGGGTTTACCGAAAGAAAAAAAAATTATTTTATATTCCGAAAAGAGCACGGTTTCAAGTAGTGCACAATTGTCATGACGCTAGGTGGCATTTAGGACCCAAAAAACAGTGAACGTGCTGCGAAGGGTTTGTTAGTTTCCTAAGATGAAGGCCTTTGTTGAGAAGTACAAGGAAAAAAAATTTCAAGGAAAAAGCTGGAAAAAAGGAGGGTCAGTTATACCCTATTCTCAAAACTCCCATACCATTCCATACTATCCATATTGACCATTTAGGCCCTTATCCGAAATCCCTCGCAAGAATCAATATCTGGTGGTCATTGTCGACGGGTATACTACATTTACGTTATTGAAAGCAGTCAAAAATACATCAACGAAACCAATAATCAATGCAATCAAGGAAATAGCATCATATGTTGGAGTACCTTCTCGTATTATTTGTGACCGAGGGACATCGTTCCAATCCACAAGTTTTAAAGTTTTTTGTAATGAAAATGTCATTGAATTGTATCACGTCGCCACCGCGGTACACCGAGCTAATGGTCAAGTTGAACGTTTTAATCGGACCATTAATCAGAAGTTATCCACATCATTTGGTGGTGATGATACGAGTCGGGACACTCCGATCAAGAAAATTCAGTGGTGGTTAAACAGTATGGAAAGTGCCACCCCAAATGAAATTCCTCAAAAGTTGATGTTGGGGTTTCAACCGCGACCCATTACGGCAGACAAGATCGCGTTGACTGTTCATGATTTTGAACCTAAGAGTGAACCTCAACATCAAGAGTTAGTCGACCAAGTATCGGAACGAATTGAGTGTAACCAACAAAAACAAAAAGAAAGATTCGATGGTAGTCGTAGAACGGCTCATGAGTATTACATTGGTGACTATGTAATGGTTCAGGCGGAAGCACCATCTACGGGTGAAAGGGCCATACCGAATTGTCCAAAAATTATACGGTGATCGGTATGTGGTAAAAGGAGAATCTTCGAAAGGGAAAAAGACGATACAAGGGAGTACAGGCAGTGGAGCGAATGTAGTTATGCCCACCGCCACCCGATGTCTCTGATGACGATGAAGAGAGTGACAGTCGTGATAGCGATTGTTCGGATTGAGGACAATCCGTGGTGTCAGGATAGTCCGAGTGAAATACATAATAATTTTTCTAGTTTAAGTTTATGCCGTTGATGGCGTTTGAATTATAATAATTTTTCTAGTTTAAGTTTATGCCGTTAATGGCGTTTGGATTATAAAGAAGTTCTAAAAAAAAGAAAAAAGTAGTAGATTTATGAGTAGTAAAAACAAAGGGGAGATAAGAAATTTAAAAATTGGTTTTAAATCATAAAAAATATTTCAATGTTTTTTTTTGTTATTTTTACAATATACACTTTATTTGACACGAAACTTTAAAATTAATCCAAATTAGATTTTAAAAACAAATGATTTAACCTAAATATCAATTGAATTAACCGTTATATGACTAATGCGTTATGTTGTTGCCAAAATCAAATTTATATACATTTTATTTGACTCAAAACTTTAAAATTAAACGTCTTATTAAATTTTGAGGGTCAGTCAGCTGAGAGATGCAAACTTCATTTACTCGCCTCATTCGAAAACCAAAAAGCACTGTGTTAAAAATACTTTACGAGGCATGTGAGTACCCTCCGACCACAATGGGTAATGATAAATCTGTATTTTTAAATGATTCATTTCAGGATTATCTGTGTTTTACAAATCGATTTATAACATTTACCAGAAACATAAAAAAATATATTCTGTTAATTGCTACAATCCGCGCGTAATCACATATGCACTGTTACGTACTTCAAATTAAACCAACCAATCCTCATCGCATTACAGATTGCTATTTTTAAATTTAAATTATCAATTTAAAAAAAAAAATTCGATTTGTAAAACGAAATGAATTTTTCCATTTATTATTTAAAAATTGGAACACAAAATAAAAAAAATAAAAATTTCCCGAATGGAACATGCTATCAAGCAGTGTATGATAACAATGCAATAAAAAAGAAAATTTAAGTAATCGATACAGAAAATAGAATTTAATTTATTTAACATTTTATGCTCTGCTTTATTTATATTGTATTTCGATTATTTAAATAATTTTACAATTTTAAAGGTATGTATACACTATAACAAACTAATCAACATATTATTAGAATATTGTGACTAGTGAAAAAGAAAATCAATTTTTACTTTAATCTTCCCCCTTAATCAATATTGTGTCTGTAGAATTTTATCAATCAATTATATCACAGTTTTTCCTTTGTTTGTTTATCTGGAAGATTAGAATAAATCTTATATAGATAACAACAACAACAACACCATTAAGATAATTTTCTTTTCATCTCCGAAACTTATCGTATTGCTTTTTTAATCTTTGATGCTTTTTTGATTGTTTTCTTGTTTGTGCACAGTATAGTGTTGCTGTAATATTTCTTTGAATCATTTTAAGAATCAAAAGCAAATATACAGTTTTTGGAATGTATAAGGCTTTGTTTTTTTTAGCACTTTTTTATTTTTAAGATGTTCTCTTGATTTTATATAAGAATTTGTCGTGGGTTAACAAGAGAAGCTGTTTACAAAGGTTAAGGATTTGTTTGAAGTTTTTTTTTTTTTAATTTAGTGTTGGGTTATTAATTCTAAATAAATAATATTTTTGTGAAAACTTTGAAATTTTGTTGAAACTTTGATAAAGATAAGTGCATAACGGTATGGTGGAAGAAAGTATAATTGGAAAAAGATTAGCCGTTGTGGCTCGAAAGAACTTGTTTAATCAATAAAAAACCAATAATGGCGGGTCAGTAAAAATGTTTGTTTGTTTGTATGTTTGCAGGTATTTTGTAGACTAAATGTTGAGTAGTTATATAATCAGTGAATGATTTTAGTGTTATACTCCTCCTACTGATATTTTAAATTCTTATTTATTAACGAATTTATGAGTGTCAGTGGGGGGAGCCAGCAACGAATCACGATCATTTGAATTACTGTGAAAATTAGTGAAGTGAAGTATTTTGATATGTCCGAAGGAATTCTAGCTACACTTAAAAAGCAACAAAGCACAAATAAAGCAAAACTAATCAATCTTGTTAAATATGCAAAACAAGATCATTTGCATACCGATATAGTGGAATTGACGATGCGTTTGCCTCGTGTTGAAAAACTAATTCAATGAACTTGATTTTCGCATTTTCACGGCCGATCCAAACAAAGATAGCGATTTAAACTATGAATAGAGTTATTATACTGCCCTTTCATCATTAAATCATTGGATTCGTACAAAGAGTCTAAACAAAGGTGTTATCAATCTAGACTCTTCAAATAATGAAACACAAATTGGTGAACACTCTCAAGTAAAATTGCCAAAGATACATATTCCGTCTTTCTCTGGTGAATATTCAGAGTGGCAATCTTTTTTTGATATGTTTACTACGACTTTACATGAGTCACCAAATTTAAACGCTTCAAGCGATTGGTGAGGTGGATGTAACACGTGATCCATGGCTGATCTACATCCTACTCCAGAAACTAGATGATAAATCTAAGGCAGCCTGGGCAGAATATTCAGCAGAAAAGGTAAATCCCGAATTCTCTGAATTTCTGAAGTTTCTAAGCAGACGAATAGATACCCTGGAATCAATGATTTCATTTTCTAAAAGATTCGTTCCAAAAACCGAGATTAAAGGACATGTCGCTGCTGAAAATACATCAAAAGAGCATGATGGCCAAATTACAGGCAAAAATACCGCATCACAATGCGCAATAAGCCAAGAAAAAGGTCATTGGTTATTTCACTGTGGTAAATTTCAGGGAATGAGCGCATTGATAGAAGACAATATGCAAAAGGCAATAATCGCTGCTTCAATTGCCTAAGCAATAGTCATCCCATATTCCGATGCACCTCCAAACTTCGATGCCAAACTTGTGGTAAAAAGAACAACACCCTTCTACATCAAGATGAAACTATAATTGAATCCGCTCAAAGTATGAAATCGACATTGCCTAATATGATCGACAATCATTCCCTGGAAGAGTAACCCCGTGCCGAGCGCTATTAGATTCCGGATCACAAACAAATTTCATTACTAAATCTTGTGCGCAGCGTCTTCAATTGGAGAAAAGAAATGCGCGGGTGTCAACTAGTGGATTGGGACAAACTAGCGCCGGAACGTCAAAAGGCATTGTTACAATTAGGTTACAACCTAAAGCCTCACCTGAATTTTCTTTTGATGCTTTGGTAATGTCAAAAATTACAAGCCAGCTCCCTCCTCAAATCGTAGATGTTGATTTAAATTCGTATGCTGAAATTGATTTAGCAGTTTCAAAAATTTTCCAACCAGGAAAAATTGATATTCTTATTAGAGCCGAGCACTTTTTTCATGTCCTTCAAAGTGGACAGATCAGATCAGGTCCCTTCAAACCAATGCTACAAGATACCGTATTTGGGTGGATCGTCACCGGACAAGCTAATAGTGCAACACCAAAATTAATATCAATGCTAAGTTCATCGAGTTTAAAAAATACGATGGAAAGCATTGATACGAGTTTAAAGAAGTTTCGGGAATTCGAGTCCATCGTTGAATCTCGGAAAATTTTCTCTCCAGAGGAAATACTTTGTGAGAAACATTTCATAAAGCATCTTGAACGAGACAAAGAAGGATGATTTATGGTACGACTTCCGTTTAAGAAATCATCAGACGCCTTGGGTGATACACTTGCTGCAGCTGTTCAAAGGTTAAAAGGAATGGAACGTAGATTCTTTTGTGATCCAGAATTTAGAAAAGTATATCATGAATTTTTGCTCGACTATGAGCGTCGAAACCACATGGTAGAAATACCTGGAGCAGAAGCATCACAAAAGGGTTTCTATTTACCGCACCACGGCGTATTAAAGAAATCAAACAACATCAGCAAACTTAGGGTTGTTTTTGACGGATCCGCCAAATCAACTACATGTCCCAATCTGATTCGCATTATCAAAAAATAGTATGGCGATCTGATCCATCCAAATCCATTCGTTATTTTTGTTTACAAACAGTCACTTATGGATTGGCTTCTGCCTCATTCCTGGCCACAAAAGCAATTAAACAAGTAGCAAAAGAAAACCTAGAATCATAACCTAAGGCTTCAGATATCATCCAGAACTTACGCCTGGACCGATTCTCAGATTGTACTCGACTGGCTAGCAAGTCATCCATGACGATGGAGTACGTTCGTGGGTAATAGAACAGTGGAAATTTTATCAACAACATCTCGTGAAAACTGGAGACACATGTACTCCGCATATAATTCAGCGGATTGCGCTCCTCGTGGTTTATCTCCCAAGGAACTGCAATCGCATTCTCTTTGGTAGCATGGTCCTAGTTGGTTGCTGCAACCCATCGAGACATGACCATCTCAAAAACCTAATTACGGTCATGCAGAAGAAGCATCAAATAAATTATTTACCTTCACTTCGGTCCACTCACATTCAAATGGTTTAACCAAATGTTTGCAAAATATTCATCGTTTCGGAAGCTACAACGAGTGCTGAGTTACATATTGTGATTTGCCACCAATAGTGCTGCACACACCGAGTTCAAAATAACAAGAACCTTTCCTTGTTATGAAGAACTTCTGAAAGCCAGAAATATCATCTGTCGCTACAAGCAATGCCTATAAAAAAGATGCTAACAAATCAAGCACTCTTCGATCACTGGATCCATTTCTTGATGACTTTGGGCTCCTTCAAATTGGCAGGTGACTCCACAACAGCATGGCATCCTATTCTACCAAGCATCCTCTGATATTGCATCCAAAATCACGATCTGCCTACTTGATTCTGCAAGAGATCTATTTGGATAATAAGCATGCGGGACCTTCACTTTTTCTAGCAATAAGTAGTCACGAGTACTAGATCCCAAATGGAAAGGCAAAAGCAAAGGAAATAGTACACAAATGTATTACCTGCGTAAAATGCAAGGCCAATTGTCAGAAGAAATTAATTGGCAGTTAACGAAAGAGAGAGGACAAAAAACTTATAAGTCTTATATTTGTCTCTTCATATGCACGAGTACCAAAGCCATCCATCTGGAGCAGGTCGGAGACCTATCCAGTGATACATTCTTAGCTGCCATCTGAAAAGATTCACAGCTAGAAGAGGCGTTTGTCGCAAAATACACAGTGACAACGGTACTAATTTTGTGGGCGCCGACGTAAAACTTAGACAGTCACTTCACCAAATATTTAAAGGTTCAAATAATATTTCTAATTATTGTTCCAGATTTCGGATCACCTGGCATTTTTTCCCACCTAGCTCTCCACTGAGGGAAGCGGCGATAAAGTCCACTAAGTATCATTTGAAGAGAGTGGTAGGCTCCAATATTCTTACTCATGAAGAATTAAATACGCTTTTAGCTGAAGTAGAGTGATACACCGAGTACCTTACATCACTGCAGCATCGAACTAAATGGCGAACCAGAAAACCTTCAATAGAAATAAATGACATAGTTTTAATTAAAGAAAACAACGTTCCGGTTAACCAATGACCACTAGGAAAGGTCATCGCATTACACCCTGGGTCGGACAAAATAGTCAGAGTAGCCACGCTAAAAACGCAGAACAACGAACTTAAACGTCCAATACACAAGCTTTGCTTATTGCCCATATCACAAGCCGAATAATAATCAACAAATCATTTATTGAACTTATCCGTTCAAGTGGGGGTGTATTTTATGCTCGAAAATAATTTATAAAAATTTATTTTAAAACAGAATATTACTGATGTCGAGAAGTTTCGATTAAAGTATCAGCCTTCAAAATCGGGGTTTTATTTAAGCATATTTCATTTTTATTCTTTAATAGCAATGCCTTTCTTAAGGAACTATG
The DNA here is from genome assembly GCA_963556175.1 of Tipula confusa. NCBI lineage: Eukaryota > Metazoa > Arthropoda > Insecta > Diptera > Tipulidae > Tipula > Tipula confusa. The sequence continues at coordinate 173,994,939 of OY744476.1, read as the reverse complement.
TCATAGGTTTGATGATCTATTATAAAATTATTTTTATTAGACCAATATATTTGGCGAAAAATCGATAGTAACAACGACGGTCCAGCGTCACTATATATTTGGTGCAGATCTTCTAAAATCATTCGTGTTAAATTAGATTTCGAAGGCAATATCACCGGATGCTTCGTACTATAAGATGCTGCTCTGTTTTCAAGCCTACCACCAACTCTAATCAGATTACCTTGGTCTATAAATGGGTTTAAGGAAATTAATTGGCTTGATTTAATTACGTTGCCGTTCCGTTTGAGGTTTAATATTTCGTCATCATAAGACTTCTTCTGATCGTATTCACAGATGTTTTGAATCACAATAAATAGCTCTTGTGGTTTTAAAAACTGTCCTTTCGATCTCTTCGACGGAAGCTTTTTTTCGTGTTATTAATGAATCGAAGAATAAATGCGACGCTTCGCTAGAGTTTGTAAAATGATGAATAATTTGCTAACAACCTTTCAAATCATTGGCTATGAATCTCAAAAGTGTATCCACTTTTTTTAGCCGCTCTTCTTCTTAGCACCCATATTTTGATTTTTGAAGTGGCCAATATTTAGAGTTATAATTCAGTCAATCTGGTCCATTCCACAACAATTTATGCTTTTAACTGCTGCGTAGACATTCTGGCTGGCATCGCAAAATCCATGAATATCTACTATAGAGTCAGACGACAAACCAAGGAATCTTTTAATAGTAATATGCTACGTCTTGTAAATTAGACCGAAGCCTCTGCCACTGCTGCTTCTGCTCTTCCGGTAATGGATCATCCCATTGTAGATTCAGGATCCAAAGTTGCTGCATAAAAATTTTCACAGCTATAACCACAGGTACCAGCCAGCCAAGAGGATCGAATAATCTGCTAGCCTCTGACAGAATGACCCGTTTCGTGATGTCTGTGTATGCGTGAACTCATGCCTTGAATACAAAATTATCATTTATTGGATCCCAACTCACCTATAATACCTTTATGTATGCGGAAGACCCAGCTTCTGCATCATCTGATTCTTTAATGTTTCCGGCAATATCTACTTTATTTGATATGCAATTCGAAGACCATTTCCGTAATTAAAAGCCGTATTAAAGTAAAAGGTTACTGGTGTCTTCCTTTAATTGTAGTCCTTGTTGCGTGGTATCAACAGAGATCATTAGATCATCTAAATATTGCTTTTTGCAGAACCACCAAAAACCACTTATAGCTTAGTCGTAGAACTTGTATTTCGTAACACTCCGTGTTGTGGCAGATAATAGCCTTTAGTGGTGGTTTCGTTGTCGCGTATCTTCTCCATATGCCGGTACTGCTCGTACTCGGCCAAGAAAGAGTGATACAAAATTTTAAACTCCTCATCCCTCGCAAATTGTCTTTCTATGTTCTTTAGTCTTTGTATGGCAATATTTAACGTGTTGCTTAATTCATCTGCTGGTTGTTTGACTGGTAAACCTACGATGAACTGTACATTCGAACTGCGGGTAAGGTTATCTTGAAAATGCTTTTCGCACAATTCTTATTTGGTTGACAGCATATTTTTCCTTCCACCTATCGATTCTATATCCTAAAACCGTTTTAAAGTGGCATCAATATTTGCTTCGGATTCCATGCAATTCGTAATTAAAAATGATTTGGATCCCACTTCTTCCTTACAGCATCCTGACACTACCCAGCCAAATATTGTATTTTGTAGTATTGGACCATCTCGGTTGAATTGTTTTCTTTCATCACGCAAAACAAAAAAGAAATGATTTGCTCCGATTAAGATATCCACTTCTCCAGGCCGATTAAAGTGTGGATCAGCTAACTGCAAGGGACTCCAAATATCTGTCGAAACACCGGTAATAGTTTGCGACGGTAACTCTGATGTAAGCTTTGATAAAACTAATGCGCTGATTGTGAAGTTAGATTATCTTCTAAAGATGATGCAGGTAAAATATCTAGGTTTTCGTTGAATATAGGTTTTAACCTGTCGATGGAGATTTTAGTTGATTTGCCATGTAAATCAACGTCGTAGAAGTTTTCGTACCGCTTAAGGACAAGATAAGGTCCTTTGTAAGGAGGTTGTAATGATTTCCTTGCAAAATCGGTATGTATAAAAACATGAGAACAAGTATAGAGTCCTTTGTGAACAAATATTTTGTCTGCAGAATGTATCACAGCAGGAGTAGGTCGAATCTCATTAAAGTAGTTTTACAGAGAATTTTTCAATTCAGTCTGTGGAAGTGAATCCTTTTGAATTGATAAAAATTGACCTGGCAAATTTAGTGATTCTCCGTAGACCAATTCAGCGGCTGAAGATTGAATGTCGTCTTTGGAGGTTGCTCTTAAACCTCAGAGAATGGACGCGGTAGAAATTGTGTCCAATCAGGACGATTGTAGCACATTAAGGAACTTTTGAGAGTCCTATGCCATGTCTCAATGATGCCATTGCATTTCGGGTTATAACTCGTGGTTCTTTTGTGTTCAAAACCCAAAAGTTTTGAAAGTTCGGCAAAAAGATGCGACTCGAATTGTGGACACCGAATCGAGCGATCCAGCCTGAGTAAACAGCAAAAGCGACTGTTGGTGCTGTAATGTCCGGAATAAAGATAGCCTCAGGCGAACGAGTATATCTATCAATCAGTGTAACGCAATACCGCTGATTGTCTGAAAAAGAAGTGGACCAATGATATCCAAACTTATGTCTTGAGACTTTTGCTTGATGACAAGCTAAGCAATTTTCAGCCATAATTTTTGTCTTCTTTTTAATGTCTGGCCAGATTACTTTTTCTGTAAGGAGCTTAACAGAAGCTCGAATTCCCGGATGTGGCAAGTTATGGAATGAATTAAAAACAGATTGTCTAAACGGTTTGGGAACGAAAGGTCGTGAAATTTCAGTAGAAATGTCACAAAAAATAGATTTTGTCGAAATGAGACAAATGGGAATCTTAGCGAATTTGAGTGAGTACTTACTCAAAATGAACTGTTGAAGTTCTTTGTCCGTCACCTGAGCATCTGCGATGCTTTCATAATCAATTGATTCCGGTAAAGAAATCTGATCGATTCTTGAAAGTGCATCAGCTACGAAGTTGTCTAAACCCGAAATGTGTCGTATGTCTGTGTTGAACTGACCAATAAATGTGCAAGAGTTGTGGCTTGACACAACTAAGTCGTACAGTTCTCAAAAGCCTCCATGGATGCCTCAGATCAATTAATTAAAGCTTTACTATTTTTTTTTGTAGCCCCTAAGAAAATTGTAAAGTATTAACTGATCTTTTGCAGTTCCAGGAATGGATCGGTGGCAGAAATTTATCATTCCTAAAAAACGTTTAAGTTGACTGACTTGTTTGGGTCGTTCGAAGTTCACAATAGCTTCCACGCGCTGCTTTAGTGGAAGAATACCGACGACGTTAACTGAGTGGCCGAGAAAGTCAACTTGAGATTTAGCAAAAATGCCAAATTCAGATAATTTGGAGAAAATTATTCTCAAATGGGCAATGTGTTCCTTAAGAGATTTAGAAGCTACTAAAATGTCGTCTAAATAACAAAACAGAATGAAAATCCTGCTAATATAAAACTGCTCGGCATTAGACGTTGAAAATATTAAGCCGCATTACGCAAGCTAAAGGGCATTCTAGTGAATTCAAATAATCCAAAAGAGATGATGATGGCGATTTTAGGGATGTCGGCAGGTTCGACGCGGATCTGATTATAAACTCTTACCAGATTCAATGTCAAGAACACATTGCATCCTGCTAGTTGCTGAGTGAAATCTTGCAAGTACGGAATGGGATACCTATCGGGTATTGTGACGTTGTTAAGAGCCCGATGATCTCCGCAAGGCCTCCAAGTTCCATTCTTTTTCTTTACCATGTGAAGAGGACTTGCCCAAGAGCAATCGCTTGGTCAGCAAATGCTACTCTTCACCATATTTTGGCATTCTTCCTTAGCTAAAGCCAGTTTATCCGCCGGTAAACGTCGAGCTTTAGCTGAGATTGGCGGACCATTTGTAACAAGACCATGAGTGACGTTGTGGAGTATTGGGTTAATTTCGAAGTCGTCTCTAATTACTTCAGAGAATTATGACAGTAATTCAGAGATTGGGGAAAGAAGTTGAGTATTGTCGATGTTAGTCAGAGAGAAATGTGTTGGTGGTCAATGGATCAATGAGTTTATTTTTTAATGTCGACGATAAGACCAGTTTTCTTAAGAAAGTCAGCTCCTAAAATTGGTAACGAGACTTTTGCGACTATGAAATTCCAAACGAAGTTTCTTATCAGTCCCATATTTAACTTTAATGAATTGGTACCAAAAGCTTTAACTGTTGTACCATTCGCAGCAAAAAGGTTGAATGCTGAGTTAGAAGACGGAGAGTAAGTGGTAGTTTTAAATAGATTAGGAGGGATAACAGAAATATCCGCTCTTGTATCGTCTCTTTCTGCTAGTGTGTTAAGAGGGAAATCGTTCTCAAAAAGGGCAAGAATCATCTGCACCTGTTGAGGCAGACGTTTTAACCAAAGTTGCTTGACCAATTCTTCATTAAAATTACCTCCAGCGTTCAGCCGGAAATTGGCTAATAACTGAGAATGCTTTAAATCACCTAGTACAAGACCGTGAAGTATAGGATTATTTAATTTAGTCTTTTCAGACTCGCCGAGACCTTTAATTACGGCGGTTTTGAAAATCGTGTTCGGCATGGGACCCTTATCCCGAATAATCAGGTCTGCAAAAACATTTGGTTTTCTCAGTTATAGGTAAAACTGTGGTTGGTGTTTCAGTGTTGCTATAACCAGCGCTAGTACTAGCGCCTGTGTTATCTACAGACCTGAGTGCCGCAGCGACATAATTTTCGATTAGTGTTGTTAATTGCACTTTACTTAGAACGATTGATTCTGAAGTTGAGGAAGAAGACGCGCTCACTGAAGGTGATTGTTGCCTCTATTTTCCAAACTCATGGTATTAAAATATGGAATTAATGTAAGTGAAAAATTAAAACAATAAAAGTATGTCTTAGCAAAATAATAATTGAGCAACCCGTTCTTCATTTAAATTACCAGAACTAATGGGTACTTATAATTTAAATTGCCAATCCAATGGTTACCGGATCCTGTGGAAATGAACTGCTGTTGGAGTTAACATTAGTGATGCCACAGCTGTATATAAATTCGATTATCGGCGATTACATGACGTATTGGTCATTAAACGGTTAATTCAATTGATTTGTAATGTTTAATCAAATTTTTTTTTAAATTTAATTTATATTAATTTTAAAGTTTTGTGTCAAATCAATAGTACACTTAATAAATTTTAGCAGCATAAAAGTGAAATAATAAATTTGTTATTTACAGGTGAAAACAATAGCCATATGTTACAGCCTACGGTTTGGAGAAATTAGTTCTTTAATATATATTGTTGTTAGGGAACCTTTATAGATTACAGTTGAATGGTGGCACACTGAAGCTGCCGATAAGAAACGTCAGAATGCACAGCAGTTCAGTAAAATTGTGCTTGTATTTTGCTAATATTAGTTAAACATTGGCCACCGGGAAACCGGACCAATTCTGTCATTACTAACTTACCTTTCCTTTCCCCACACCACAAAAAATACTAATTATCGATCGCTTAGGTATCAGTAACCATGTCGAGTCAGTCATAACTAACATTCCTTCCACTCGTTCGGTTTTGTTATTTGTAACACGGATGTACGGTGGTGACTCGGTCATAAATTGACATTTACAGTGAAACCAAATCAAGGACCCATGACTTTATTTTATGTCGACTTTAATTAAACAGAACACTTAAATGATCTTTATACAACGGTCAATGTTTAATCGATACTAATTTTTATTACATAAATCGACATTTTTTTTATTGACCGCGTCGCTTTTGTGCATCACGTTAATTATATATCACATATAATAAGCCAATAAAATACTAATAATTGTAATAAATTCTGGATTAATTAATTTAAATATTAATAAAATATTGTACATTAAAATTTCCATAATCATTTTAATTACGAATAAATTTAAAAGATTTAATTTTATGGCCAAATTGCTAATTTTTTTACCGGATATTTTTTTTTTTTAATTACTTTTTTATTTTCTAAGAGACTCGTAAATATTTTAAAGATTTTATAGAGAATATCCCTCGGTAATAGTTAATTTTCGAACGTTAGGTCACAATATTTATTTTAGTCACGTCTTTATTTTCATTTCAAGTTAGAGACGTAAAATTGCATTTCAATCTTCTAAGGCGATTGTGGTGTACTAAAAAAAAAATGTTATACATTTTTTGTTATATTTCCATTGAAAAACTCAAATGTCTTTCTTTAACATGATTTGGTACAAGAAAAGTTATTCCGCATTAGTGCAAACAAAAGAAAATCCGTTGTGGAGACCAACACACGACCTTTTTTTAGTTATATGTATGTAGTCTCCTACTAATACTTCCTGACCAAATTATAATGCTTCCTATAGCAGTCCAAATTATTGCAACACTTTCCCATCTATGTAATTGAAAATGTTTATAAATTTAATAATACTACGCTTAAAATAGAAAAAGATCGAAAAAAAATGGTATGAAAAAAGTTAAACTTTTCCACTCCATAATTTTACAAAAAACTTTTCTTCTCATAATACCTTGTGGTTAAACATGAAGTAGGATAAAAGGATAAGTTTACGATTATTTTTTATTTTTTATGATTTTATGATTTTTTGGTTCATTTGTTTGCATTCACAGGTGATATATTTTAAGAAATTTCGAATTTTAATAAGATTTTTTAGTGTTATTGCTTTTGTTTTTTTTTGTTGTTGTGTCAAAGAGTGTACAAAAGGTATTTAATCTTAAGCTACTGGTTCAATTTAATTAAGTTATTTTACAGTGAAAGTAATTCAAAAGCGATTACCACAAAATGATAGTGGGAGAAAATTATTAGGATTTTGGGTATATCAATATGTACCGGCTGCTTTGAGTAAGTTACTCGTTATTTTTTATGTTTTGTTATTTGGATTAGGGTTAAAGTTCTACAAAACGTTTAAAAATTATTTGTATTGAACTTTTTTATAAAACCAATTAACTTAAAAAAAGGCTACATAGCTAGACATACTTAATTGCTTAAGTCTAATTAAGATTCTTTTAATGAATGTTTGTGGCAAGGCAATGAAAGATAAATTTCAACCTGAGACTAAAGAGTATCGCAAATAAATGTCCCGCTGTCGTATTCTGCACGTGCAAAAATGTCTTGTGCTTTGATCTAAATTTTCATGATTATGTGTTATATATCCGCATAAGATTTCCCTTTTGGTTTACTCATTTGCTTTATGAGCAAATGTAGTCTACTATAATTACCTTTGCCAGCGTATTGATTGCAAGCAGCGTTACCATACAGCAGCAGCGTTACCGACTAATACTCTCTTAAAATATTGAAGTTTTTGTGCACAACTTATTTTTAAAATCCCGGAAAACATTGCAATATTCATTCTAAAAAGGCGAATTTCACCATTGCCATGCCGTTTAGTGGACTTCATGTCTTCTAAGAAAACTTTTTTCTTTGGTTATAAAAAATTTAATGAATTTTATATGAATTGAATATGAATTGAATATGAATTGAATATGAATTGAATATGAATTGAATATGAATTGAATATGAATTGAATATGAATTGAATATGAATTGAATATGAATTGAATATGAATTGAATATGAATGGAATATGAATGGAATATGAATTGAATATGAATTGAATATGAATTGAATATGAATTGAATATGAATTGAATATGAATTGAATATGAATTGAATATGAATTGAATATGAATTGAATATGAATTGAATATGAATTGAATATGAATTGAATATGAATTGAATATGAATTGAATATGAATTGAATATGAATTGAATATGAATTGAATATGAATTGAATATGAATTGAATATGAATTGAATATGAATTGAATATGAATTGAATATGAATTGAATATGAATTGAATATGAATTGAATATGAATTGAATATGAATTGAATATGAATTTACTAGAGTATCTTGTGTTTTTTACAGCTGTCATTAATTTGGCCAGAAGGTGAACTCCACATAAATCCAATGTAGGAAGGTTAACATTTTTTTTTGCATAACTTTATAGTCTTGGACGCTATAAAATACACTACTACAAAAAAGGGCCGTTCGCTCGCATCTGAAATTCTGTAATTTAATCTCGTTATTTGATATATATCTCTGTATGTTCAAATTGGCAAATACATTGAATTCTTTCTTTAGATGGTGCCACACATTAGCGATATCGGCTGGCAATTCGTCATTTCAGTCTAGTTTTTGCAGCCAAAACGTTTGAAACAACATTTGAGTGATTATCGTAGATGGCATGTGAGAAAGTTTTACAGCGAAGAAGAATGTATCCTGAGTTGAGTTTTATTATAAGCGCAGATGAATTAGTTTCGGCTTGTTGAATATCCAGAGTATTTTCTTTCACCTTCCCTGATAATTCTTTTAAATTGGACTTCCATTAATTTAAACTTCGATTACCTCAACTTCAGGAAACTGTTGGTCCATATCATTAGCTGTTTGCTAGAGAGCTCTGATGGCTAAAAACGCCTCTCTTTGATAATGTTGATTTTCTTTAGTCATTAAACACATTAAATATTGCCATTAAGCGTTTTTTTTTAATCTAGAGCGAAAACTAAATGCCAATTCAAAACTAAAGGTCGAATATGTCAACGTGATGCAAGAACACCTGGAATTGGGAAACAAGCGAGAAATACAATAAAGCTTGAATGATAGAAAACCTAATATTTTAACCTAATACGGATTCCTCTTTCGAGTGCACCTTTTTCGATTTGATGGGGTGTCTTCTTTTTCTCCTTTTTCTCTGTAGACTCCTTTTTTGCCTAACATCAAACTAGCCTTCTGGGTTTTCTTTATCGTTCGTTTTGTTGCCTCTTCCTCTTTTTCTTCAGGACTAGAAGATTTTTATATCTTGTTCGTGTTCATCGAAGGAGCCGAATACATATTTGTGTTCACTGATGTGACCGACTTTTTGACTTCGGTGCTTATGTCTTTTTGCTGCTCTGATTGCCATTTTAATTTCTTCAAGAATTTTTTTACAAGCCTGCAATGAACAATTTGTATGTCCCTTTTCCGTTCTAAAATTACCCCAGATTAATTTATAGTATTTGGTACGTCATAGAAAATGCTTTACGTAGTTTTCCAAAAACTATTTTTAACATATAGAAACATAATATTTTTAAATGTTCATTACGTTGGTGCCCACATAAATTATTTACAAAAAATGGCACAAATTAATTTTAGATTAAAACCACAAACACGTGAAAATTATCTTTAGACATTTTCCAAGTAAAACGATGACCTTATTGTTATTTTACATAGACATTAATTTCAAAAAAAAAAAAATCACGGAGGCAAATTCATATTTAAATATTATCAACCTGTCAATTTTTCAATCTTCATGCGAATTTTTTTTCACCAAATCATAAACCGCCTGTTTATCTATCGCTTTAATCGATGATTTTTTTTTACAAAATATGTTACTTGGGAAACTGTTAACACGCACGTATAAGAAGAAGAACAATGTTGTATCAAAATTATTGGAACATGAAAAAATTAATTGAAAAAAAAAAAAATGCTTACAGCAGAATGTCATTGAACTAGACACGATACCTTGGATGCCAATCAAAAATATTTTGTATGCTCAAATTGATGGCTGTTTATTCATAAAGGCCACCAAAAAATTTATGTTTTATATAGCAAGCCGTTTCATAACAAAATTTTGTAGTATGCCATATAAAAATAGATATTGATTCTGTATTTAGCATACAGATGAACATAATCTACATGTCAGCGCGATAATATTCAAAATATTATTCGCAGTCGATTGGTCTAAAAAAAATTTGTTGAACTGTAGCTTCGCATGTTCTCACTCCAAAAATCAGTTTAACGAAAATATATCGAAAGTTTGTTGTGAACCTATTCAATCAAGATTTTATGTCTGTTTTGGGAATTTATAGTCAGAATGGCTTTTGTTTTGTTGCTGCTTATTTTGATTTGCCGAGACAATTGGTCGCGGTTTTTTTTTTGTTTTTGTTGGTTATGTGATTTTTTGATTACACAATGTAATGATAATATAATATTGGCGCTAGAGGACGAATTATGTTTGTACAGCTCAAATATGTTAATTTGTTTGTTAAATTCATATTTTTGTCACAAACAGGATTTACTTAATACAGGGTGATTCACATTAAGGGATATATTTATCTTTTCAAGGTTATTGACACAGAATTTTCTTGCAAATGTGATCCAACAGTTAAAAAGGATTTTCTCACAAATTCTGACTAAATGTAGTAAATAACGATTTAAAATGAGACACAGTGCTTCAAAAACCAAATACTCAATACTATCTTTCCAGTTCTCCGGTTATCTCGATTTAAAAAAGTTTTACTCACCATATTATACCATTCTAAAAATAGTATTATATAAAATTAAGAATTTTATGCGCTGTACATAATTATGCTAAATAAATTTCATAATTTTTTATATATATTTCGCACTGCTATAATAAAAAAAAATTTCAAGATAACGAATGGAAATAAAACGTCAAATCTTAATAAACAACAGCTCATAAATTTGAATTACAGTGAAATCAAAGTATATAGAAGGAAATCAGCATAGAATTTTATTTTATGTTTTAGCTATATAGCATACATTATTATGTTAATCGAGGAAAGTTTTATTTTATTAGTAAATATACTAACATATAGTAATGGGGGACCATTTATTGGTAGGATTTTAAATCATATGCCATGGCAACACTTTTACTATGGCAACATTTGAAATTTTGACAGTTTCTCAATCTGATATTTCGTGGCACAAAACAAGCATGTTTTCGCTTGGAGAGCGTTTCGCAATATTGCAAATTCATTCTAGAAGTATAATTGTTTGGTACCCGAGACCGTTCAAATTTTGGAAAGAAATATGGGTCGTGTAAGAGCGCCAAGCGGAATCATTGTAGTGAAATTGTTGAAGACATTTCGTGAAAAGGCTTGTTGTTGGGTAACAGAAGTGGTAATAGGCGTTGAAAGTTAATGACCATTCGCTTCGATTTTAGTTCTCTGCTATTAACTATCTTTTTAAGGACTATATCGAGAACTGCAGGACTTTGGGTTCAAAACATCCTCACATAATCATAGAGAATACAATACAGAAGCATGCTAACTTTTTTTTTAGGATCTGAGTTCGGAACAGATATCCATGGATGATGATCATTCTGCTTGACAAACAAAACGCCTACAGTAGCTAGACACTGATTTCCCTTGAATGAAGCGTTTTTGAACTTTATAAATTATAGGTGTGATTAATTTTAAAACAGCAAGAGATTTAAAACTCAACTATCAACAAGCAAACAACAGGCAATATTAACAGTCAAAGATCAGCATTCTACAAGTGCTTCTCGGCAAAGTGTAGGTTGTGTAGCCTTCAATTTAAGTTAATGGATACGTCATCATGAAAAGCATACATTTTGGAAAAGGGTCTCTGCTTTAATATATGCTTTAATTTAAACCGCACGCCTAAAAATCGAAAGTTCAAGTTGCATGTGATATTTTGAGGGTCCTGCAAAACCAACTTCAGCATCTTTCTTAGTCAAAAGCTGCTTAAAGGCCTTATTATACAAGGCAAATTTATATAGTGATATTATTTTGAGGTTTCGTCTATCTTTTTGTGCAGTAATCGCAAAAATATCCAGACAGAATTGAATCAGGGCAGAGATACTACCAGAGAATTGACCCAATATTCGATATATATATATATATATATATATATATATATATATATATATATATATATATATCACATTCAATTAACGACAGTAGCTTATGGAACATCGTATGTGCACCATTTCTTGCAACGTGCACATTGAAGTTACTTCCAAGCAACAATTTTCAATAGCAGTAATGGTAGTTGCAGTAAAATTCAACGTAGACGATTTGTTGACCAAAACTGAATCATTGTTTTAAGCTCTGCAGATGCAAAAAGATATATGTGGTATCTATTTTAGAGTCGGGAGGTTTAAGCCTTCAAACGTCGTCATCCAATTCATCCAAAATAATGGGTTGCATCAATAAATTAAGGAATCCTTGGAATTTATATTGGCAACCTAAAATAGAGATGTTCAAATACAAGATAAAGGAATATAATAATGACAGTTTGTTATTCAAGCGTAAGTTTCTGTCACAATCCGCAAAATTGCTCGACTCATCTGGTTAAGTGTCATTTGTAATAATCAAGATTTAAATTTTGTACCAAAGTTTCCGCCGCCTCCTCTTGAGCGTACGTCTATATCTCAGGCCCATATTCTATGCTCGATTTCGTTTGTCTTCGAATATGCAGGATATTTATTTCAATATAGTATCTTATACTGGGGAAATAATATCTCAATTTATATTCAATTCATATTCAATTCATATTCAATTCATATTCAATTCATATTCAATTCATATTCAATTCATATTCAATTCATATTCAATTCATATTCAATTCATATTCAATTCATATTCAATTCATATTCAATTCATATTCAATTCATATTCAATTCATATTCAATTCATATTCAATTCATATTCAATTCATATTCAATTCATATTCAATTCATATTCAATTCATATTCAATTCATATTCAATTCATATTCAATTCATATTCAATTCATATTCAATTCATATTCAATTCATATTCAATTCATATTCAATTCATATTCAATTCATATTCAATTCATATTCAATTCATATTCAATTCATATTCAATTCATATTCAATTCATATTCAATTCATATTCAATTCATATTCAATTCATATTCAATTCATATTCAATTCATATTCAATTCATATTCAATTCATATTCAATTCATATTCAATTCATATTCAATTCATATTCAATTCATATTCAATTCATATTCAATTCATATTCAATTCATATTCAATTCATATTCAATTCATATTCAATTCATATTCAATTCATATTCAATTCATATTCAATTCATATTCAATTCATATTCAATTCATATTCAATTCATATTCAATTCATATTCAATTCATATTCAATTCATATTCAATTCATATTCAATTCATATTCAATTCATATTCAATTCATATTCAATTCATATTCAATTCATATTCAATTCATATTCAATTCATATTCAATTCATATTCAATTCATATTCAATTCATATTCAATTCATATTCAATTCATATTCAATTCATATTCAATTCATGTTCAATTCATATTCAATTCACATTCAATTCATATTCAATTCATATTCAATTCATATTCAATTCATATTCAATTCATATTCAATTCATATTCAATTCATATTCAATTCATATTCAATTCATATTCAATTCATATTCAATTCATATTCAATTCATATTCAATTCATATTCAATTCATATTCAATTCATATTCAATTCATATTCAATTCATATTCAATTCATATTCAATTCATATTCAATTCATATTCAATTCATATTCAATTCATATTCAATTCTTATTCAATTCATATTCAATTCATATTCAATTCATATTCAATTCATATTCAATTCATATTCAATTCATATTCAATTCATATTCAATTCATATTCAATTCATATTCAATTCATATTCAATTCATATTCAATTCATATTCAATTCATATTCAATTCATATTCAATTCATATTCAATTCATATTCAATTCATATTCAATTCATATTCAATTCATATTCAATTCATATTCAATTCATATTCAATTCATATTCAATTCATATTCAATTCATATTCAATTCATATTCAATTCATATTCAATTCATATTCAATTCATATTCAATTCATATTCAATTCATATTCAATTCATATTCAATTCATATTCAATTCATATTCAATTCATATTCAATTCATATTCAATTCATATTCAATTCATATTCAATTCATATTCAATTCATATTCAATTCATATTCAATTCATATTCAATTCATATTCAATTCATATTCAATTCATATTCAATTCATGTTCAATTCATATTCAATTCATATTCAATTCATATTCAATTCATATTCAATTCGTATTCAATTCGTATTCAATTTCGTTGCTCTACTCAAGAGGGAGCTAAAAGCTTAATCTATTAACTTCGAAAACACGCGTCGCACCTATAAAAACCATTTCCTTGCCACGCTTAGAATTAAATCCCGCCGTGCTATTAACTAGATTGATGAAATCCGTAATAAACTCTTTAAATATTCCAGATATTCGGATGCGAGCATTCACTGACTCTACCATAGTTTTAGCATGGCTAGAAGAATTTTATTAAACTTGGAAAATATTTGTCAGCAATCGCGTTTTAGAAATCATTGACTTTTGGCCTCGTTATTACTGGAATCATATCCGAACAACAGAAAACCCTGCTGACCTTGCCACCAGAGGTATTTACCCGGAAGAAATTATTTCGAAAACATCAAGGTGGCGTGGACCGCATTGGTTTGAAAGAAATGAAAATGAGTCGCTAGTAACTAGTGCATTTTTAAGAGATTCTAAGGCAGTTCAAAAAGAAAAACGTAACATAAAAACCTTCATCGGGATTTCAGATTCTAATCCCCAAATATCGTTCTGCGATTCTTTAATAAAATGGTTCTCCGGCATGGTCTAAATTAATAAATATCACTGCATTTTGCATGAGGTTCATCACAATATTAAAGGTGCGTGCGAAATGTGCAAAGCCGAAAGGTTTAACAGTTCAAGAACTACGAGAATATGAAAATATTTATATTAAACATATACAACAACAACATTTTTCGGGAGAAACAACTTCTTTGATAACATAAAACCTTCTCAACCATGCCAGAAACGAATCGATGTTAATGTCAGTAGTAATTTCGATAGAAATAGCCTTGGTGGCCATACAGATAGAGATGACTATATAAGCCATATATCTGAATAAGTTATATTTTTGGTTTTATTGCAGTCGGATATTAAGATAAATTGGTTATCGGAATGTTTGACAGACTCACATATACAATTGTACATATGAAAACCATTCTGATCGTAAGTCTCTCTGTATTTAAAGGTTTGACCCTGAGATTTGCTAATTGTAATTGCAAAATAAATTTTAATTGGAAATTTTGTCTTTTTCAGCTGGAAAAGCAAATCTGTAGGACCTAATCCAAGAGGAGGAACAGATAACTTTCATTTAGTGAGTCATGCTGACCAAGCACCGATTACTTAACACACCGGTTGATTTAATTATCCTACTACAAATGAAGTGACTCTACTTATGGTAGATGAGGATAAAGGACCAAGAAACATCGTCCTGCACTACCGAGATGGGAAGTGAAAACGTGTCTCTGAGCTGAATCGCCTTTACGATCCGCTCTAGCACTCTTTTATGTTTATTAGAGGAGGATATGCGTACTATCTAACCATTACGTAACAAGATAATCCAAACCTAAGGTCAAAATGTATTCTAAATATAACTTTGGTGGAAGATGATTTTTCTCGGCCAAACATCGTTAGGGAGATTTTGTCTAGCGAGAAAATTCTTGGTACCATGGCCGCGTCGAACAATGGTCCCGTGGCTAATTCCTGGAAGATACGGACGACAACTGGCGCACTCATTCATTTGGTCACAACCATAGGCGATTCTGCCAAGAAAACATTGCGCGAATCCAAAGGGATCGTGGCATACCGCTTCGGTCACATTAGACTCGTTCTCAAGAGTAATTTTCCAACCACCAACTAAGCCACTGGAGTCAGCTTCAGTAAAGAAACGAGGAACAAACGACAACAAGGGGGCACCTGAGAACAGCAGCGCTGTATAGCATCCTGTTCCTGCTGTCTATTAGTTAGTTAGTCCTACTTTGTCACCGGTGAAAGCATATAGAGTGACCACACACAAGGCTGTCAAGAAAGACTGGCCAAGTCAATAGCACCCACCTCGAGAATCAAGCCAAGGAGCGCTCAAAGTGATATTGGGAACAACACGCCTAATCCCGCGAAGCAGTCGGCTGGTAAGCAGTCGGCGGGTAAGCAACCAGGAGTGGAGAGCTCTTTATCTAGCGTTAAAGGGTCTAATCCCACTTTAATTAACAGGATTCGGCAAAATGTGTTGGACCTAACTCTGTCGAGTTAGTTTATTTCCAACTCTGTCGCAAACTGGCATGCATCAAATGAAGCTTCTTTATCGGACCACATGCAGGCGACAGAGCGTTGTATCTCTTGTTTTACAAATTGGAAGAACTATACAGTGATATTTTATTCATCAAAGCGGACATGCTGCCAACATCTTTGAGTTCAATTAGTGACCTAGAAGCTGCAGCATGTTTGCTAACTGATGTGCTACTGTCTTCTTACGAAAGCAGCTGTGTGGCGCGTAACGCTGTAGTCAATCAGACGTAGAAGTATTGATGATAATACTATCCGCTGGATTAGTTATTTTGGTTAGTAGAAATATTACATCCAAACTAGAGTCAGTCACAATTACAGTCCAGTGGTACCCGCAAGGCAATGTACTGTCACCTTTACTGTGGTCACTCATGATCGACGAATTACTAGATGAGCTGCATCTACTCGTTTATGACGCCATTGGTTATGCAAACGATCTGGTTATCATAGTCTTTGATGGGCATGAATGTACGATGTCTGCCAGCATGCAATAGGCCTTGCTTATGTTATTTCGAATTGGTGCACTAAAGAGTGCCTTTCGATTAATCCTAGCATAAAGGGTGGATGGTCCAATAGAAAATGCGCCGGTGTTAAAGTATCGATTACATCACCAGATATTTGACATAATGTCATAATGTCTTGAGTTTAAGATTGACTCAATTTTAGCTAAAAGTGTGGCCATTTACTCGTAAGCTAAAATTATTTGATCAAACACACTCTTCAAGTGAAATTTCATGGACTTTACTGCTGCTTCAAACAGTCCGCCAAAATGTGGCGCACAAGTACTTCAAATCTTGATTTGCTTCAACAAAATTAGTGTCTTGGTCGCAATGTAACTCGGCACAGAGACCTCTTCTAGCTGCAAATCGCTGCAATAATCCCAAAAACGACTCGGTTGCGAGACTGTTCACAAATTCAATGTACACAGATCCTTTTTTGAAACAGATAAAAATTGCTATATATGCCTAATGGTGAGTTTTGCCTCTCTGTTGCAAAATAATTGTATGCTTTCTTGTAGGATGTAATAGAATGTTGAATTCTGCCGCAAACGCGTATAACACCATCTTTGTCCAGGACTGGGCTGAGCGAAGCTATTTGGCTGATGGATTTCACTGCTTTCCCACAACTCAATGACGAGAAGTTTTGGGGGTACTCCTTCCTTTGGAAAAATTTCTATATTTTGATTGTCGCATGATCGATTTCTGTCACAGTCAGAATTTTCTTCAAATGGATGATTTGTAGCTGGACCCCTTTTTTCAAACGACAGTTCTGAATGAACTTTAGTACCCATGCCAATACTTAAGTCATTCTGTAGATTCTGTAGAACAAAGAGAATCGTTTAAAGAGTTGATCGCTCATATCGAAAGTTAACCCTGCTGTGTGTGAAATGACTAATTTCGGTTTTCTTCTCTTTTTATATCTTCTGACTTATTATCTTCTGACTTAATTTGACTTATTGTTACTTCAACTATTTCCCAATACGATGTTTTTTGTGAAAGCCAGGACGGACCTTGCCACCATAATGACCATGAAATCAACTCTGACGGATTCAGTCCACGCGAAGCACAATCCGCTGGATTGTCCTTTCATCGTACATGCAACCATTTGAACCGTGATGTTAAATTGTGGATTTTAGCCACCTGATTCGCGACAAAGGTTTTCCATCGTCTTGGATAAGATCCAATCCAATGCAATACGATGGTTGAGTCAGACCACGCGTACACTTCACATTCCTGTAGTTTTAAATTTTCTATTGAGCTCCAATTTCAGAATTGAGATTTGTTGCAAGGTGCCACCTTGGTTTTTGCGGCTACAGAGTTGACTATGAACGATGCGTCTGCTTGTTGTATTCGGGCATACACTACAGCGACATAGGCGGCTTCTGAGGCATCAGCAAAACCATGTAGTCAAAACCCTTTTGGTTTTGAGTCAGCGCTTTATTGTTATGTTGTGAAGTAGTGGCAGTTGATTTATAAACGTCGACCATTCGTCCAGAGTACAGCTTGGCAATTCATCGCCCCAAGTTAATTTTACCAGCCATAACCTTTGCAAGAATACTTTAATCTTGACTATAGATGGTGACAGCCATCCTAACGGATTGAAAATCCGAGATGACTCGGAGAGAATTTTCCGCTTAGTTACCGGGATACTAGAATCCAATTTTATTTTAAAGAAAAATGTATGATCAAGTAAAGAACCTTTTTGGTATTTGATTCATCCGCCGTACAGCCGCCAATGGCCCTGTCACTAAATGGTATATGATTCAATAGTTCTTCGTTATTTGACATTCACTTCCGTAATGAAAATCCTGCCCTTTTTATTGTTTCGATTAATTTTTTGCTCAAGGCTGTCGCCGTTTCGATGTCATCTGTTCCAGTCATGACATCGTCTGTGTAGAAATCTTCAGCAATCAGTGATAATTCTCTTTCGTTAGCATTTATCGATATATGTTTCAGGACTCTGGTGGCAAGAAAAGGTGTCGCTCGAGGTGCTATACGTGAGATAACAATAGTTCCTCAGATTCCCAGAACTTACGAAGCGATCGATCAATATCTATCGGAGTGTAAATTAACTATTCTGTCGTTATTATCAAGAAAAACTTATCCGGCAAGAACCCAACCGAATATAGTTCTTTGGACGATAGGTAAATCCGCATATTGCTGAATTTCCGGTAAGAGAATTCTAAAAACTTGATCTGCCCCAATCAAAAGATCTATACCACTTGGGTTGTAAAAATCCAAATCAGCCAGTTGAAGATCTTTCAAGGTGGTCATTTCAAGACCTGTGATTTCCTTTACTGGTAATGTTGACGTAGTTTTAGACTATATTAAGGGTTTGACTGTGATTCGTTGGTTTGTAAATTTAGATGTGACTACGATTTCTATCAGGCCTCGTAAGACTGCTGCTGAAGTCGAAGCTATTCCTAAAACTGTAATTCGTGCATTTTTCAGATACAATTGAAGTCGTTGAATGCACGCCTCAGATATAAAAGACACCTGTGATCCGGAGTCTATTAGAGGTCGACATTTTTTTAACTTTCCATTTGAACCCAATATTAAAACTTGAGGAGTGGGTAACAATTTTTCTGGGAGACGCAATGTTCGATTGTCGTTAGATTTACTGTGTGTATGCAAGGTTATTTTTGGTGGCTTTGAATTAGAATTGACTGCCTCAACAATATTTTCTTCTATATATTTATATATATATATATATATATATATATATATATATATATATATATATATATATATATATATATATAAGAAATATATATATATATTATATATATATATATATATATATATATATATATATATATATATATATATATATATATTTTTTTTTTTTTATTTACCGTTTTTTTTTTTTTTCAAAACAAATGAAAAGCTTTATGTACTTGAAGCTAGGTGGCTATTATATTGAGCGATATTGACAACGATTTAGAATGTTTGACGCTAGATGACACTATCATGTTTTTTTTTTGTTTGATTTACTTTTGTGTTAAATTGGGTGGAGTTTGGGTTGATTGATGAAAGGTTGAAGCTGTCATGCACTTGTGGATGATTTTTCTGCATCATATGAACAATCTACATAAATTTTAAAGTTTTATGACAGTTAAAGTGTATATATAAATTGGATTTTCGTCGGTTTTATCATTATATGACGTAAATTTATTGGCAACATCACTTTAAAGTTTCCATCAGAAAAAATTAACACTTGTTGAAATTTTAGTACCGAAATTTATTTTGTTGCCTGACCCACATCAATGTTATATAATTTTTTTTCTTTTATGTAATTCCAATATTTGGCAATACTTTTCTTAGAATGACATTGAATTTTATTGTGTCCCTCATCTTCACATTTTGAACTATAAAGCAAACGAATAAGGTCAAATTTGTTTTCCACAAAATCAAAAGGAAATCTGCATAATGAAAATCTATTTTTGTTCATATATAAATTAGATTTTATGATTTCCGAGGAAAATTGAATCGTCGCATATATGTAAATTGAATAGCTGGGGATTTTTTATTTATTTTAAAAAACTTATTAACATGATTAAGAAATTCTAAAATTTACCAGCATCCTAAAGTCAATTTAAAAATGAATCATTTCATGTATTTATTACCAAGAATTTGTAAAAAAATTTCCATTTCTTTTCAAAATCTCCGCATGCATACTCGTATATATATACACAATGAACTTCACCTTGTACTGTCAAAAGACAATAACGTATAATGATGTGTGCCATAGTCAGTTTGTTGTTGTACAAGTAAAGTGATCTTGCGTCGATGTGGGCGGAAAAATTTGTAACGTATAGAAAATCGATTTACTCGTATCTACTTTCCTTACTTACTGTGTACTTTGTGTTATTGTTATGCCGAAACCAATTCAATCTTTGCTTGGTTTCTTGTTTGCTTTTGTATTCGGTGTGAATGAGTCTCAGTGTGTGTGTGTGTGCGGTGGGTATATCATTTCTTTTTAAAACAATTTTACGAGACCAAGACGGTTGTTTTTATTTATTGTTGTTTTTGTAAATTTAATTTGGATTACAAAGAATTATGGAAATGAAAATGGCAAATTGTATGAAGTGCTTTGTAAAAAAAAAAAAAAAAGTACGACCAACTTTTTTTTTTTCTTAAGAATTTCTAAGAATTTTGAATTATTCATTTTTTTGCTGTTCACTGTATAAAATTTGAATATAATTGGGTTGTTTGTGTTTTGTGTGTAACGTGCAAGTGATTGTTTAAGGTTTTCACTTATAAGGATTTTCGTTGTTATTATGACTTGTTGAATATTTGAATGTTAATCGACGATAATCAGGATTAAAATGATTAATAACAAAGATTTGATGTTAACAATTATTATTGGTCTGGGATTGTGAGTGGCCCACCGATTATTTGAGTTAAAATTTGACAACTAATTTTCCCTACTTTCTTTGAGACAAATGGAATTTATGACTTATCATAAAGTGGCGCAAAATAAGATTTACATTTCGAGGGGTATTCCTGTCATTTAAGTGAGTTCACGCGCAGTTTAAACATTATTTTGAATTAAACCAGTTCGGTGCAATATGTAACATTACTTTGTGATCGACTATGGTTCAAACATGATCTTAAAAATCCTCAAGATAGTTCGATATCCATTCCCTTAGCTGAATTTTCAGAACTCAAATGGTTCAAAATTCTGGTTTGTAATAAATGTTACGCATCGCTAAAAAAATTAAGAATTACATTATTTTCAAAATCTAATGGTGTATCCGAAATGGACTGAAAATCTACTCAAGCTCTATTTAGTGACGGAACGGTTAATCTCGACAAGACCTCCATTCATGACGATAAGGGTAATGAGCAGTACGATATTCTTGCCCAAGTTATTAATGTGCCAGTATCTGTTAATACGATGGTACGATGGAAGTTATTTGGTGGGGTTGTGAATAAACGAACTGTCAATACTTGGTTAATTTTTTTAATTTACCGCTCTATATGCAATATAACATTTCAGCAGTTTCGATGCCCCAGGAGGATTTGAGAGAAGCCATTGACTGCGAAAAAATCTTGATAATGCAACAATAGACTCTTCATTGGAGAGAAAATATACATCTACGTATTCTTCCTGGAGAGACTTCCGTACCTTAGAATATTAAATTTGACGAGCATCCCGAAGAATTTCTTTCCCATCTATCTATCTCGGTCAATTTTGAACATTTAAAGAAGGTCCCTGGATGTATGATGGCAACAAGTAAACAACGCAGATCCGATCGGAGAGGAGTGCCACCATTTCATTTATTATACATGGCAATGGAGATGATGCATCTGTGTACACAGAATGCACTTACGGGAGCTTTCGTCAGCAAGAACACCAAGGTAACTTGAGCCCAAGTCGAGTCTGTAGACTTCATTAACGGATGCATCGAAAATTATGTAGCATTCCTACGATCAATTCAAATCGACGTACTACAACGAGCACAAAGAAAGGTAGGACTGATTTGCCATTATTCATCAACTTGGTAAGCCAACCTATTTCCTCACCATCAGCGCCAATGAGATTGGATGGCCAAAGCTAATGCATTCATCTACAAATTTTAAAATAATGGAACTATTTTTAAATAATTCCAGAGTCGTTGCAGTCCACATGCATATATATACCACTCTGGCTCAATAACGCCCTCGAGAACGTTTCCGGTACAGATTTGGCTGTGGCTGTAGCTGTAGCTCCAATTTATCGGCTAGTATCTGTGTCATTATATTATTATATTATTATATTATTATATTATTATATTATTATATTATTATATTATTATATTATTATATTATTATATTATTATATTATTATATTATTATATTATTATATTATTATATTATTATATTATTATATTATTATATTATTATATTATTATATTATTATATTATTATATTATTATATTATTATATTATTATATTATTATATTATTATATTATTATATTATTATATTATTATATTATTATATTATTATATTATTATATTATTATATTATTATATTATTATATTATTATATTATTATATTATTATATTATTATATTATTATATTATTATATTATTATATTATTATATTATTATATTATTATATTATTATATTATTATATTATTATATTATTATATTATTATATTATTATATTATTATATTATTATATTATTATATTATTATATTATTATATTATTATATTATTATATTATTATATTATTATATTATTATATTATTATATTATTATATTATTATATTATTATATTATTATATTATTATATTATTATATTATTATATTATTATATTATTATATTATTATATTATTATATTATTATATTATTATATTATTATATTATTATATTATTATATTATTATATTATTATATTATTATATTATTATATTATTATATTATTATATTATTATATTATTATATTATTATATTATTATATTATTATATTATTATATTATTATATTATTATATTATTATATTATTATATTATTATATTATTATATTATTATATTATTATATTATTATATTATTATATTATTATATTATTATATTATTATATTATTATATTATTATATTATTATATTATTATATTATTATATTATTATATTATTATATTATTATATTATTATATTATTATATTATTATATTATTATATTATTATATTATTATATTATTATATTATTATATTATTATATTATTATATTATTATATTATTATATTATTATATTATTATATTATTATATTATTATATTATTATATTATTATATTATTATATTATTATATTATTATATTATTATCCCGTGTGGGGTTTGCTAGTTCCCCCATCGGGCGCCTCCTCGGGTGGCGGATAGGGGAGAGCCCGCCAGATATGGCAGGTACCGGGGAAATCAAATACCCGGGGCGGACCAAAAAATCTAGCTCACCCAAGCCAAGGTGGCACTGCATACGCCGAGGGCTGCGTGGCTAAGGGGAAGCTTAGTCTCTAGTATGCGAACTCCGAATTAGGCGACCTTCGGTTTAAACTTATAGCCTTCCTGTGATAACGCAGAGCTCTGTCATAGGTGACCGTTGTTTCTCGTGCAACTCGTGGGAATATAAATGAAAAATAATAATAATAAAACAACAATATTAAGGGCAGTAGATTTAACGATGTCCCCAAATACTTCCGGAGCAACCATGTTGGAGAGCTTAGATGGTAATTGGACATTGTACAATAAAGTAGTAGGGACGGCTAACTTGGCTTCAGGACCAGATATGGCACCAAGCCAAGCTGCTGTGGTTAGCCTTGGTCACCTTATACCAACGGGTGACTTGGTTGATGCTGAGGAGAGGGAAGACATCCTATTTGGCAGAAGTGGTCGGATGCAAAGAACGCCACCTAGCCAACTAAAGTTACCTGGCCAGGTAATGAAGGATGAAACACCAAAAGCACCGAAAGAGAGCGGTGCTATACGTAAAGTACCACCTTTACCAGCAAAACAAGGTGAGAGTAACAACCGAAAACAGGCGGACGACGATATACAATATGTCTCCCCAAAATCAGACTCCATCAAAAAGATGAGGCAGTTAGAGGAAGAGGAGCTGGTAAAATGTAATGAAGTTCTGTGCAAAATGAAGTCGGCAATCTCTAGGCAGAAGAACATCTCCATGGATGTCAAAAATGGATTGGGCCAACTAGTGGAATCAATGGAGGTAATTGCTTCCTATAGAAGCATTTGGTTGAAGGCAGAGCAAATGCAGAAGTCAATTGACCGAACTGAAGAAGGAACACCTAGTATACTGATGAACGCAACTGGAGCCAAACAAAGGGGATCAGACGAACCCACAGAACGTGGAGGTACCAAACGGATTGCCTCTAGTCCTGCTGAATCTGATCTTGTCAAAAGACAGAAAGAGGGAGAGCAGGCAGACTCGTGGACTGTGGCCCGTTCTAAAAAATCCCGTAAAATACAGCAACGGAAGGAGAGATTGGAAGCGACCGGGAAAGATGTACCCGCCGATACACCTGCCAAAAGAAGGCGAAAGAAAAGGAAAAGGAAAACTCGAGCCCCCAGAATAAAACCAGAGGCCCTGATCATCAAGCCAGGAGACGGTCAATCTTACGCACAAGTGCTTAGGACAATTACGGGGAAAGTTAATCCGGAATCGACGAACACAGAGATTAAATCTGTTCGTCGTACTAGGACAGGGGATGTCTTCCTAGAATTCGGGCCTGGATCAGAGAAGAAGGAGGAATTCTGCGAAGCCCTGAAAAGTGCTTTGGGAGAGACAGCGGCGGTATGTAAAATTGAACCCACGACGACTCTCGAGATTAGAGACATCGATTGTCTGACATCGGAGGACGATGTGAAAGGTGCTATCAAGCGAGACTTGAAGGAATTTGCTGGGTATCTTAAAGTATCACTGACAAGGTCAAATACCAGGGAACAACGGATAGCCATTCTAGAAATTGGTGCTCAAGAAGCCTCCAAACTTCTCAAGGCGGGCAATATCAAGATAGGTTGGGTTTACTGCAGGATTTTACGCAGGGTAATGGTGAAACGATGCTACACCTGTTTTGGATACGGCCACTTTCAGGCCATTTGCAAAGGACCAGACAGAAAGAAGCAAGGTATATGCCTTAAGTGTGGTGCAGAGGGTCACTTAAAGAAGGACTGTAAGGGGAATCCAAAGTGCTTTCTATGCGCTGAGCACGGAGTTTCCCCCGAGCATACTAAACACATCGCTGGTTCAGGCACTTGTCAAATCTTTCGGCAAAATCTGGACAAAGCAAGGAGAAAAAAGCAATAAATGAAGGTCCTGCAGGGAAACCTTCATAGAAGTAAGGTAGCGGACGCCCTTCTAGACCAATTGAGACTAGAGATGGGTGCTGAACTGTTCATTATTAGTGAGCAGTACCGTAACAGAGCGGAATCTGAATGGCTATCTGATAAACTTGGAACAGCTGCCATCTGGACTCCGCACCCGATAAGGGTCGAGAACTATGGAGCCGAAGAGGGTTTTGTATGGACTAAAATCAAAGGTAGCATATATGTCAGCTGCTATTTTACACCGAACGAACCAGTTGACGTTTTTCGAGGAAAAATTGATGCCTTGGAGGATAAAGCACGAGAACTGAGTGGTGATCTCATCATAGCCGGAGATTTCAACGCAAAAGCGCTGGAGTGGGGTATGAATACCACTGACACAAGAGGACGGTATATCCTCGATATGGCAGCCAGAATAGGACTCACAGTGGTCAATGAGGGTAGCATATCGACATTTAGAAGACCAGGTTACGCTGAAACGATTCCCGATATCACCATGGTGTCTGACAGGATAGCACGAGATATCATGGGATGGAGGGTAATAGAAGATTACACTGGTAGTGACCACCAATACATTACATACGATGTACGAAGGGAATTATTACAATTGTAACGTGCGTTTTTTTTTACGTCACAAAACACGTTGCACTATCATGACAAACATGCCTGTTGAAAACGAGAACGGAAAAAAAAGAAGAAAAAACGGACGGGCGGTATATATATTTTTTGCGGTATTATATTATCTTATTATATTTCTTGCGGTATTAACCCGTTGATATATTTTTTTTTTGTATATAAAATGAACCAAAATTAATCACGGGGCAGTCGAGTTTTGGAGTTTATCGTAATTTATATTATATAAAAAAAAACAAAAAAAAATTAAACGAACAAAAAAAAATAAAAAAATAAATATTAAAAATATGAAGAATAAAAATGGAAATTACTATAAGTGATGTTGGAGAGTGTTCTATTATAGTTTGAAGAAAAAAATAATAATAATTGTATTAGTTAAGTTATAAATTGTATTATGAATATTATAAATGATTGAAACATTTTAAAAATGTCTTCCTCACAGTATGTTGAATTGTGTTAAGAACTGTAAAATAAAACTGCTTGTGTAAAACGAAGAACTGAATTTGATAATAAAATGAGCGTTAACGATTTAGATAGTAAAAATTAACTAATAGCTAGACGAATAAATTAAATAAATTAAAATAATAAAATAATAAATATAAACATATAAAACATAAAAACATAATTAAATAATAAATTAACATTAAGTTTTAGTTAAATAATCCATTATTTAATAAATCTGTGTTATAGACGATGGAAACATATGATTTTTAGGAGATTTAAAAATAACCGTGATAAAAATGAACTGTTAAACTGTAAACTTGAATTAGAAATAACATAATCAAAACTATATAATAAGTAAAAATATTTAATTAAATAATAAACGTACATAACGACTAGTTAAATAAGTGATCTAAATTAAAATAAATAAATTAAAGACTTAAATTTTAAAAATATTTAATAATAATATAATATTATATAATATCTAATATACAATTACATACATAACGGATAATAATATATGTAAAAAAAAAATAAATATATGAATGATCAACATATTCTAATTCAGTCTGTAAAATATTTTACATTGAATATTTAAACCTGCAAAGCACATAATCATAATACCAAACAAATAACAAGATAATAAATACGAGAGAGCGTCACCAACAACAACAACGACGAAAAGTGAATGTATTTATATTATAAGTAAATACAGTGTGATCAACGAAACCCCGGGTAGCACATACTATATGGTTATGGAATTCAGTTAAGATTATTTTTGTATCTTATATTATATTATATTATATTTTTTTTTACTGAACTTAAATAAATAAGTATTTAAATTTAGGGTAGTGGGTAAGTTTAGAATTAAGAAAATTTTTATGTTTAAACAAAAATTTTTTTTTTTTGTTCCTCTTGATTGTTTTTTTTGTTTTTTTTAGTTATCATTAGAATAAATTTCAAATAGCAAAAATTTATAGTTATAACTTATTGGGTTTTTTTCTTATTTTTTTCTCGTTCTCCTGTATTGGGTATGTTTGTTTTTTTATCTACTTATAGTGATGTATATATATAAAATGAGTGGTTAAACTACGTTTGTGAATGATGGTGAGTTGCAGGTGAGTATTTATTGGTTTAAGATGATAAGTTGCATTCCTTTCCCTTGCGGTAAATTAAAGATCATGCATGCCTTTGCAAACCCCACGCCTCATCCCTGAGCTCTAGCCGGCTAAAATCACCGCGCAAAGGCCTCTGCATGGTTATTCTGTAAATTGTGCTTGCATATATACAAGTTCCGTTACACAATCCAACATTGGTACGGGCCGTACAAAGGGGTGGAACGTTGAAAAGCTAAATAAAGAAAACTTCTTGGCGACCATTGAGGCAGGAAAGGAATCAGCTCTGGGAGAATCCGGACCCCCAGAAAAAATTGTGGATACCACAATGAGATTGGTAAAACATGCATGTGACGTGTCTATGCCAAAAAGAAGAGGCCCAAAGGGAAAAAACGCCGCGGTTTACTGGTGGTCTGATGGTGTAGCAAACCTCCGGAAACACTGCCTACACCTGAAGCGCGTATATACCAGAGCAAGAAGGAGACACGGGTACACACCAGAACAAGAACACGAAGAATATAAACTGGCTAGAAGAGCGCTAAAGGTGGAGATTAATAGAAGTAAACGCCTTAAATGGGAGAATTTAAAACGGGATGTAGATGCGGAACCATGGGGTCTGGGCTACAAGATTGTTATGCGGAAGCTGCGATCTCAAGCACCAAGCGCAGTTATGGACAAAAGTCAGATGTGGCACATTGTGGATTCCCTTTTCCCACATCACTCAAACGACAACCGACCACCTTGTCCCGATAAACCAGAGGAAGTACCAAGATTCACTGTGGAAGAGGTACAGCTAGCCGCTGAATCTCTCAGAAACAAAAAAGCGCCGGGGCCAGATGGAATCCCTATGGAAGTACTGAAGGTAGTGGCCCGATTCCATCCCCAAGTACTCCTAAATATGTATAACCGTTGCCTTGAGGAAGGAGTTTTTCCTAAGGCATGGAAGAACCAGCGTCTGGTTCTCATAAGCAAAAAGAAAGGTGACCCAAACTCCCCGTCAGCATATAGGCCTCTGTGCATGCTGGATACAGCAGGAAAGTTACTGGAGCGCCTAATCAAGCCGCGGCTCTTAGCTGCCATTCAAGCTGCAGGAGATCTATCGGATCAACAGCATGGCTTCAGAAGAGGTCGGTCTACTATCGGAGCTGTAGGAGAAGTGGTGAGAACCTTCTATAAGGCGCAACATGGAAACCACTATTCGAAAAAAATAGTTTTACTTGCTACACTAGATGTGAAGAACGCATTTAATTCTGCGAGGTGGACAGATATGTTAACAGCATTAACAAACACTTTCCATGTACCAGATTATCTTCTGCGTATAATGCACAGCTACCTCCAAGATAGACAGCTATTGTTCGATACCATGGAGGGACAATGCAAAAAGAAGGTAACGGGTGGTGCCGCCCAAGGGTCTATTTTGGGTCCAGATTTATGGAACGTCGCATACGACGGCATCTTGCGAATGGAGATGCCTGATGACACTTTCATGGTAGGGTACGCGGATGATATAGCGGCGCTGATAATCGCCCGAAATATAGATGAAGTGCAACGTAAGCTTAATCAAGTTATGAGGAGAACTAGG
Organism: Tipula confusa; assembly: GCA_963556175.1. Lineage (NCBI taxonomy): Eukaryota > Metazoa > Arthropoda > Insecta > Diptera > Tipulidae > Tipula > Tipula confusa. Next base: position 173,965,646 of record OY744476.1, on the reverse strand, counting down.
TCTTGGCTGAGTAGCCACGGGTTGACCCTAGCAACAGAAAAAACAGAATTAGTTCTCCTCACGAGACGACATATGGCGACTGATGTGTTATTTCAGGTGGAAAACAAACAAATACGGTCTAATACCGCAGTCAAATATCTAGGGGTGCATTTAGACACAAAATTAAATTTTGGAGAGCAGATAAGGCGTTCCTCTGAGAAGGCTACCAAAGTATCGTTTGCCCTGAGTAGACTTATGACAAATATCGGTGGCCCCACGGCTGGGAAGCGGAGATTACTGATGTCGGTCACAAACTCTATCCTTCTGTACGGGTGTGAGATATGGGCAGATACACTCAAGATGGAGAAGTATAGGAAACAAATGGCAACGGTACAACGTCGTGGTGCACTCAGAATATCTAGTGCCTACAGAACGGTTTCAGAACCTGCTGTCTTAGTTATTTCCGGTGTAATGCCGATCGACTTAATGGCAGAGGAAAGGAAAAAAATATACGATACCAAGAATATCCTGGGCCTTGTAGAAGCACGAATTGCGGCCAAGGAATACGCCATGCAATGTTGGCAGGGCAGATGGGAAACAGACAACCGTGGAAGATGGACAGCAAGGCTGATTGCGAACCTGACTGAGTGGATAGATCGGAAACATGGGGAACTAAATTATTTCCTTACCCAATTTCTTTCGGGTCATGGGTATTTTCGCAAGTACTTATTTACTATGGGGAAGGTGGATGACTCATCGTGCATTTATTGTAATGCTGCCGTAGATGATGTAGAACACACTTTTTTCGCTTGTGACAAGTGGAGACCAGAAAAGCAAGAACTAGAAAGAAAGATAGACACAGTAACACCCGAAAACATTGTCGATACTATGCTTGCCACATACTCGAACTGGAATGTAGTGGCACAGTATGTTGAAGCAATCCTTCGGGTAAAGAAACCAGATATGGATAACTACAGCCAAATGTAAAACAAGGGAAACCATAAGAAGGTAATACACGAGACACCATCTTGATGAAATACGAAAAGTAGTTCCAAGATGGATTATTGTCTGGAAAAGAGGAGGTTTTTAGTGGGTGCGAGTCCCACACACAGTGCATAATGCATTTTCCCCCTCATAAAAAAAAAAAAAAAAAAAAAAAAAAAAAAAAAAAAAAAAAATTATATTATTATATTATTATATTATTATATTATTATATTATTATATTATTATATTATTATATTATTATATTATTATATTATTATATTATTATATTATTATATTATTATATTATTATATTATTATATTATTATATTATTATATTATTATATTATTATATTATTATATTATTATATTATTATATTATTATATTATTATATTATTATATTATTATATTATTATATTATTATATTATTATATTATTATATTATTATATTATTATATTATTATATTATTATATTATTATATTATTATATTATTATATTATTATATTATTATATTATTATATTATTATATTATTATATTATTATATTATTATATTATTATATTATTATATTATTATATTATTATATTATTATATTATTATATTATTATATTATTATATTATTATATTATTATATTATTATATTATTATATTATTATATTATTATATTATTATATTATTATATTATTATATTATTATATTATTATATTATTATATTATTATATTATTATATTATTATATTATTATATTATTATATTATTATATTATTATATTATTATATTATTATATTATTATATTATTATATTATTATATTATTATATTATTATATTATTATATTATTATATTATTATATTATTATATTATTATATTATTATATTATTATATTATTATATTATTATATTATTATATTATTATATTATTATATTATTATATTATTATATTATTATATTATTATATTATTATATTATTATATTATTATATTATTATATTATTATATTATTATATTATTATATTATTATATTATTATATTATTATATTATTATATTATTATATTATTATATTATTATATTATTATATTATTATATTATTATATTATTATATTATTATATTATTATATTATTATATTATTATATTATTATATTATTATATTATTATATTATTATATTATTATATTATTATATTATTATATTATTATATTATTATATTATTATATTATTATATTATTATATTATTATATTATTATATTATTATATTATTATATTATTATATTATTATATTATTATATTATTATATTATTATATTATTATATTATTATATTATTATATTATTATATTATTATATTATTATATTATTATATTATTATATTATTATATTATTATATTATTATATTATTATATTATTATATTATTATATTATTATATTATTATATTATTATATTATTATATTATTATATTATTATATTATTATATTATTATATTATTATATTATTATATTATTATATTATTATATTATTATATTATTATATTATTATATTATTATATTATTATATTATTATATTATTATATTATTATATTATTATATTATTATATTATTATATTATTATATTATTATATTATTATATTATTATATTATTATATTATTATATTATTATATTATTATATTATTATATTATTATATTATTATATTATTATATTATTATATTATTATATTATTATATTATTATATTATTATATTATTATATTATTATATTATTATATTATTATATTATTATATTATTATATTATTATATTATTATATTATTATATTATTATATTATTATATTATTATATTATTATATTATTATATTATTATATTATTATATTATTATATTATTATATTATTATATTATTATATTATTATATTATTATATTATTATATTATTATATTATTATATTATTATATTATTATATTATTATATTATTATATTATTATATTATTATATTATTATATTATTATATTATTATATTATTATATTATTATATTATTATATTATTATATTATTATATTATTATATTATTATATTATTATATTATTATATTATTATATTATTATATTATTATATTATTATATTATTATATTATTATATTATTATATTATTATATTATTATATTATTATATTATTATATTATTATATTATTATATTATTATATTATTATATTATTATATTATTATATTATTATATTATTATATTATTATATTATTATATTATTATATTATTATATTATTATATTATTATATTATTATATTATTATATTATTATATTATTATATTATTATATTATTATATTATTATATTATTATATTATTATATTATTATATTATTATATTATTATATTATTATATTATTATATTATTATATTATTATATTATTATATTATTATATTATTATATTATTATATTATTATATTATTATATTATTATATTATTATATTATTATATTATTATATTATTATATTATTATATTATTATATTATTATATTATTATATTATTATATTATTATATTATTATATTATTATATTATTATATTATTATATTATTATATTATTATATTATTATATTATTATATTATTATATTATTATATTATTATATTATTATATTATTATATTATTATATTATTATATTATTATATTATTATATTATTATATTATTATATTATTATATTATTATATTATTATATTATTATATTATTATATTATTATATTATTATATTATTATATTATTATATTATTATATTATTATATTATTATATTATTATATTATTATATTATTATATTATTATATTATTATATTATTATATTATTATATTATTATATTATTATATTATTATATTATTATATTATTATATTATTATATTATTATATTATTATATTATTATATTATTATATTATTATATTATTATATTATTATATTATTATATTATTATATTATTATATTATTATATTATTATATTATTATATTATTATATTATTATATTATTATATTATTATATTATTATATTATTATATTATTATATTATTATATTATTATATTATTATATTATTATATTATTATATTATTATATTATTATATTATTATATTATTATATTATTATATTATTATATTATTATATTATTATATTATTATATTATTATATTATTATATTATTATATTATTATATTATTATATTATTATATTATTATATTATTATATTATTATATTATTATATTATTATATTATTATATTATTATATTATTATATTATTATATTATTATATTATTATATTATTATATTATTATATTATTATATTATTATATTATTATATTATTATATTATTATATTATTATATTATTATATTATTATATTATTATATTATTATATTATTATATTATTATATTATTATATTATTATATTATTATATTATTATATTATTATATTATTATATTATTATATTATTATATTATTATATTATTATATTATTATATTATTATATTATTATATTATTATATTATTATATTATTATATTATTATATTATTATATTATTATATTATTATATTATTATATTATTATATTATTATATTATTATATTATTATATTATTATATTATTATATTATTATATTATTATATTATTATATTATTATATTATTATATTATTATATTATTATATTATTATATTATTATATTATTATATTATTATATTATTATATTATTATATTATTATATTATTATATTATTATATTATTATATTATTATATTATTATATTATTATATTATTATATTATTATATTATTATATTATTATATTATTATATTATTATATTATTATATTATTATATTATTATATTATTATATTATTATATTATTATATTATTATATTATTATATTATTATATTATTATATTATTATATTATTATATTATTATATTATTATATTATTATATTATTATATTATTATATTATTATATTATTATATTATTATATTATTATATTATTATATTATTATATTATTATATTATTATATTATTATATTATTATATTATTATATTATTATATTATTATATTATTATATTATTATATTATTATATTATTATATTATTATATTATTATATTATTATATTATTATATTATTATATTATTATATTATTATATTATTATATTATTATATTATTATATTATTATATTATTATATTATTATATTATTATATTATTATATTATTATATTATTATATTATTATATTATTATATTATTATATTATTATATTATTATATTATTATATTATTATATTATTATATTATTATATTATTATATTATTATATTATTATATTATTATATTATTATATTATTATATTATTATATTATTATATTATTACATTATTATTATATTATTATAAAATTATAATAATATATTGTCACTAGTCGTATAGTAGATTTTATTTTAAGGTTAATCTAGTTAAAATTTAACGGAATAGTAATTTTTTATCAAAAATCTTCCTAAAACACAATTATCCATTAACAAGTGGCTGGAAGTTATCTTTCATTTGTCGATCCAATTTATCTTCGGACCTCTTACGTTAGCATCTAAGAAACTAAAGCTATTCCCTTTAATGTAATTACCATCAACAAATAAATTTTCTAATCATTTATTTCTGTTATCAACATTAGCAAATTACACGATGTACATTTCATCCACAATTCTTGGAGATTTTATAAGAAATATTTAAATACCACATGATGAAAATCTCATACCTGAAGACGGTTATTTGACGAAATCTTTAATTATTTTCCTTTCAATATTTTTCCATTTGAATACTAAAAAGAATATTCATGAATAATTTTAATTTATTTTATGCTATATAAATAGATTTGGCACGTGAATGAATCATATAGGCCGTAACCAGTATTATTCACTTCTAATGTGAGATCTAACAAATGTTGATTTACATATTCTATACTTACGTTGTAGTTGGTCGACTCAACATACTATTTTGCACGTAATAGTTCGATCTATTAAAAGATTTCGAATGGCTTGTTTGATGGACAACACCAGTTTGCATTGCTTTACCATAGCAAAATAGTGAACAAAGCAAATTTACTCACTCTAAAACATTTTTATAAAGATTTTTCCAATATTTGCAAACGTAATACTTAGAATTTTGCAAACATTGAACTTAAACCATTCGTCTCGATTTTATATTATTTGCACTTCACTACACAGTTGTGAAAATTTTTGTTTTCTATGCTAGAATCGACTCTATTAAATGACAGTTGATTATAATATGATATAATATGAAAAAGTGGTGCTTTGCAAAGTTAACCGTACCCTCTATCACTACGTTTACCAAAACCAAATGAAATTGATTTACTTAAGGTTCAAACAGAATGAAACAAATTAGCAGAAACTGCAAAAGCGGACAATGTTAGAATATAAATGGCAATTAGAGAAAAAAAGACAGCGGCTGACACATACAGAAAATTTTTTATACTTACTTTCTATGCTTGAAAGAAGACACGAGAGAGCTCTACGGAAATATAGTTTTGGAGACTGAAGGAGTCTTACGGAGACTTTAAGTGAATATGAATTGAATATGAATTGAATATGAATTGAATATGAATTGAATATGAATTGAATATGAATTGAATATGAATTGAATATGAATTGAATATGAATTGAATATGAATTGAATATGAATTGAATATGAATTGAATATGAATTGAATATGAATTGAATATGAATTGAATATGAATTGAATATGAATTGAATATGAATTGAATATGAATTGAATATGAATTGAATATGAATTGAATATGAATTGAATATGAATTGAATATGAATTGAATATGAATTGAATATGAATTGAATATGAATTGAATATGAATTGAATATGAATTGAATATGAATTGAATATGAATTGAATATGAATTGAATATGAATTGAATATGAATTGAATATGAATTGAATATGAATTGAATATGAATTGAATATGAATTGAATATGAATTGAATATGAATTGAATATGAATTGAATATGAATTGAATATGAATTGAATATGAATTGAATATGAATTGAATATGAATTGAATATGAATTGAATATGAATTGAATATGAATTGAATATGAATTGAATATGAATTGAATATGAATTGAATATGAATTGAATATGAATTGAATATGAATTGAATATGAATTGAATATGAATTGAATATGAATTGAATATGAATTGAATATGAATTGAATATGAATTGAATATGAATTGAATATGAATTGAATATGAATTGAATATGAATTGAATATGAATTGAATATGAATTGAATATGAATTGAATATGAATTGAATATGAATTGAATATGAATTGAATATGAATTGAATATGAATTGAATATGAATTGAATATGAATTGAATATGAATTGAATATGAATTGAATATGAATTGAATATGAATTGAATATGAATTGAATATGAATTGAATATGAATTGAATATGAATTGAATATGAATTGAATATGAATTGAATATGAATTGAATATGAATTGAATATGAATATGAATTGAATATGAATTGAATATGAATTGAATATGAATTGAATATGAATTGAATATGAATTGAATATGAATTGAATATGAATTGAATATGAATTGAATATGAATTGAATATGAATTGAATATGAATTGAATATGAATTGAATATGAATTGAATATGAATTGAATATGAATTTAATATGAATTGAATATGAATTGAATATGAATTGAATATGAATTGAATATGAATTGAATATGAATTGAATATGAATTGAATATGAATTGAATATGAATTGAATATGAATTGAATATGAATTGAATATGAATTGAATATGAATTGAATATGAATTGAATATGAATTGAATATGAATTGAATATGAATTGAATATGAATTGAATATGAATTGAATATGAATTGAATATGAATTGAATATGAATTGAATATGAATTGAATATGAATTGAATATGAATTGAATATGAATTGAATATGAATTGAATATGAATTGAATATGAATTGAATATGAATTGGATATGAATTGAATATGAATTGAATATGAATTGAATATGAATTGAATATGAATTGAATATGAATTGAATATGAATTGAATATGAATTGAATATGAATTGAATATGAATTGAATATGAATTGAATATGAATTGAATATGAATTGAATATGAATTGAATATGAATTGAATATGAATTGAATATGAATTGAATATGAATTGAATATGAATTGAATATGAATTGAATATGAATTGAATATGAATTGAATATGAATTGAATATGAATTGAATATGAATTGAATATGAATTGAATATGAATTGAATATGAATTGAATATGAATTGAATATGAATTGAATATGAATTGAATATGAATTGAATATGAATTGAATATGAATTGAATATGAATTGAATATGAATTGAATATGAATTGAATATGAATTGAATATGAATTGAATATGAATTGAATATGAATTGAATATGAATTGAATATGAATTGAATATGAATTGAATATGAATTGAATATGAATTGAATATGAATTGAATATGAATTGAATATGAATTGAATATGCATAGAATATGAATTGAATATGAATTGATTGTGAATTGAATATGAATTGAATATGAATTGAATATGAATTGAATATGAATTGAATATGAATTGATTGTGAATTGAATATGAATTGAATATTCAATTCATATTCCATTCATATTGTGTGTACTTCTAAGGACTTCATATTAATTTTGAATGAGAATGTGTCTTGTAGAGGGTTCCATTGAATACCAAGAAGTTTAATATATGTTGGGTCTTCATCTATACTAAGGGGAGTGATTTCTTGGTCTTCGGCTGGTAAATCCTTGAGAAACTGAGAAGAGTTAGAGAACTATTTTCGAAGATGTAGTCCACCTCATTCTAAAATGTTGATTATATTATTGCGGATTTTTCGTGCCTTAATCAAGTTTAAAGCTTGTCGTTTTTGCAGTGTTTGGAAAATCTGTTTCTGTCTCAATTGCCAACTGTTGTAGTGATCGCGTAGCTAGAAAAGAGGCTGAAGCCTGGCCGTATGTAACTGTCAGTAGGCGGTAATGGGTGACTGAGTTTAATAAACAGGTTTACCATACTATACGTTGGTAATGGCAATGCTTTCCGTCGACAAGAATTTGCCGAAACATTTTTACAATGTCGGCTGTAAATACAATTGAATATTTCCGGAATCTTATTAAAATATTGATCAACCTATTTTTGATGGTCGGACCCACAAGCATAGTATCATTTAGGGATATCCAAGAAGTTGATTTGCATGACGCATTGAAAACAACCCGTAGTTTTGTTGTCGTACTACTCTCCTTTCTAATGACATGGTGTGGTATATAGAAAACCTTTTCAGCAGGTTTATCATATACTTCATTTGGTGGAATTGGTATCAAATGGCCCAAAGTTTCATATTCAAAAATAATTCAATTATTTTAGTGTTGGCATCTCAGAACTTACGGCTTCTCTAGACCAGAGCAATCTGTTTTCGGGATCTAATTTATTCACGAATAAATATATGACCCACACTTCTCTGGTTTCAGTTTTCTCACCTAGGGTACGTAGACCTCGGATTGCTTTATCGGCTGACTCATAAATTCTTCGTACATCTATCGCTGAAGACCTTGAAGTGAATGGCTGGTTAATGAATGAGTCGGTATACGAAAAGGCTATTTTATCTGGTTTATTATAACGAGAATTCAGTTTTTCCCATGCTTCATCGTAGCTCTCGCTAGAAAGCGTCAACCCGTCGATTAATTGATAGTCTTAAAAATCGAGACATATTACAAATTTATTTCAAGAAATAACTTGACGATAAAATGAAATCCCATTTGGTAGCTTATGGGAAGCTACTGTAAAAGCTACATCTATATTACTCTAATAAAGCAATTAGAGGAATTGAATTCTCGGCCTCTTGAGGCGATCTAGAATGACGATTTTAATCTTCTGACTCCTGGTCATTTTTGATTAGTCAACCAATAACCGTTATGCCAGTACCAGATCTGACCTAAATAAAAATAAACCGGTTAAGAAGATGGCCGTTACTGCTGTCCCTTTTACAAGAATTTTGGAAGAGGTTGTCAATAGAACTATCAAATGAAATCGGAGAGTCTAGTACTTTTTCGAGATCAACACGTGCATTTCGATGAAGATAATCTTATCAGGCTTATCACTATCAAGCTTCCAAATGACAACCTTCAAAAACGACGCGATAACCAAATTCCAAATATATCTGACCTTAAATCTACAATCACTACATTTCAGCCAAAAACTCGTTCACATCCATCAAACTCATAATATTTTTGTTTTGACCAAGAACTTGTGATTTCGAATATAACACAATTATTATATAAAAAACCTTTTAATTTGATTGGTTTACATTTTAATTAAAAATTAAGAATAATTTTCGTTTTCTAAATTATAATTTTGTTTTTTTGGCAAAATTTTTCGCATACAATCTGTTATACTGCAATAATATATACATAAAAAAATTAAATGAAAATAAACTTTAAATTTAGCCGTTAATTAATGTTTATTTTATTTAGATTTTTTTAAAGTTTTAATCGCTTACGAAAATAGTTAATCTTATTTTATATACACCGACATAGCTATACATATATGCAAATTTATGTTTACATCATTAATAATAATTAAAACGATGTACAGTACAAAATAATAATTATATTAATGAGATGTATGCACGATGGTGCGTTGTTGTCGATGTTGTAAATTATAATAGTACCACACACACACTCCTCTTGGAGTAGAAAACATACGAGTAGTATTTTATGCGGCAATAACCGATAACAATATACATAATTATGATTTACATTTTATGTAAATTTTATTATGCCACGGCAGCCTTTAATTACATTCAACAAAACATCACAATTAGACGAAAGAAATTATCACTAATAGAATATGACGTCGTCGCAGTTACACGAGAAAAAAAAAGTGAATTATAATTGTTGACATTTTTTTGTGGTATGACATTAATTACAGACAGTTTTTTATCCCACCATATAAGTTATGTTAATTGCTAGGTATAGCGAAAACTTATAATAACACGAATGCAAAACTATCGTTATATGAACTATAACATAATTTAAATTGACAGAAGAATGTGCAGATTGCATGAACAAAATTTAAACTTGAAGCCATTGAGAGTAAATATGTCAACGTAGGCAGCATAAAGTCGCTACGACTATTGTATTTACACTTCTATTTTCATGTATTGGCGCTAGATCCAATCATTAGGTGCCATCTGGCCCGATTTCTAAAAATGTCCAATAAAGCTGTGCCTAAATTTGGTATCTATTGAAGAATCCCCTTACTCCCACAAAATTCATGGTACTCAAACAATTTGTTCACAAACACTTTGCCCTGAGTACCCCATTCCTACTTATTAAAGGTAATCCGTTCAGTGACTCAGAGAATTTAAGAAATTTCCTTCTCCTTTCATTCATTGCCATAACATGACATTTTTTAAATTTTTTTACTGCTAGAATCAGAGAAAATTGAGAACATTCGGAACATGTTGGGAATGGTTGCCCGAATGGATCCATTGTAAAAGGAGACAGAGAACATACCACAATGCAAAACCATAGATGTTTAAAATGTGCCAAACAAAACTCCAGCAAAATGTGCTAACTGCCAAGAAAATTACCCCTATAGCTATAGAGGGTGTAAAGTAGCAAAAACACTGTCAAATATGTGGAATAGGGCAAACAAATACCAGTCAATGAGAGCAATGAACGAAAAGGAAATCCCGACAGTAATATTGAAAAGTTAATATTGAACAGCAAGTAGGACAACAAGGAAAAATAAACCAGATTTGTAGCATAAAAGTTCCTTTATCTGATCTGTCACCAAATAACCAAATAATGAACAAACTTTTAGCACTTTTTTAGCACTTTAGCATGTCGTGTTATCTTTGGGTCGTATTACCAATTGATCGATCTCAGTACATGTTGCATCTGCATCCGACACATGCCATTTTATTGAGAATGTAGCGATTGATCATGTCGTAACTCCTCACTGGAATGAAGAAAGGATGTCCTCGATCTTTGTTGTAATCCCAAGATTCGATATAAAGTCAATGTCGATGACTAATGCTACGAAGCTTATTAGTGAAAGAGAAACACCTCCAAAGATCGTCCAAATCTAATATTGTTAGTTAGCTAGTTAGTTTTAGGTGGCCGCCCAATAAAAGGACGAGGCATAGACACATATGGTCCGTTGCCTTACCACAGAAATTGCTTCTCCGCACTACCCTACTCAATTTACTGAGATCAGTAAGATAGCACAGAAGGTAAGCTCCCAAAAACTTGAGTCTGTTTTGAAGTCTGTTTGGAAAATCCGTCCGCCGTTCCATGAATTTTCGAGCCTTCTGTAAAAAATTTAATAAAGCCTGACCTTAAAACTGTTTCATTCACCCAGTACTCTCTGGAAGGAATATCAGTTATAAATTTAGCTTCGAGGTATGATGTCGAGATGGTGTAGTCGATAAATTTGGGAATTTCTTTGTTCGTTAGAATATATGAGTGCCCCATAATGTTACAGGAACACATAGAAATTGATTTAAGCCTTATGGCTGTACTAGCAGCCAATTGCTTAGCCAGGATATTCAGAAGTTTGAGATGAAAGAGAATCTCCAGTGCTTGATGGTGCTTGGTCTAACTATAAAGGTATAAAGCCAATACACAATGTAAGGCTTAAGTCCCCATACTTTTCCATTGTCATTTTTACAGGAGTAGAGTTTATCGTAGTCTTTTTTACTCTTTCCAGAATATTTGGCTTCCAGCTTAGTTTACTAACAATAATGAGACCCAAGAAATTCACTTTATTTGCGATGTTCAAAACAACTCCATTGAGAGTTGCAGGGTCAAAGCGAGGAGTTTGTACTTCCTGGAAAAAAAACCTACTCAGTCTTCATTGCGTTAACACTAAGGCCACAACTATTGGTCCATTGAGTTAAAATGCCAAGATCATTCTGCATAAAATTTCTAAGGATATAAATATATTTACCAAAAGCACCAACAGCAACATCTGCATAAGCCACCACTTTAAAGCCAGTCCCTTCCAGGTTTAGTAACAGCTCATTTATGAACAAATTCTAAAGAAGGGATACACCATCTTGCAATGTACCTTTACTTACAAATCTACAAATGGATGATACATCTAGGTTTGCCGTTAAGCCACTGCCTTTGAGCATTTAATCAATTCAGCTTCTAAGTGCCACATCCACCGCCAAATTTGAAAATGCTAGCGTGATCTGCTCTTTTTGGACATTATTAAAGGCACCCTCAATATCACAAAAGGTCACCAAAGAGAATTCCTTAAATTCAAAGGACTCCTCAATAGGATATAAGAGGAAATGGAGAGCAGTTCACTGATTTTCTCTTACTTTATGCTTGCTGAGACGTTGACAGCTTTGCAGGCTCGATTGAGGTAAGCCTTTATCTGCCTTCCTAGAATTTTCAAAAAATAAGAAGATGTGCTAATAGGCCTAAGGTCTTTGAGATTGCAATGAGAGAGTTTTCCCGCCTTTGGTATACAAATTACATTTACTTCAGTCCATTTCTTTGGAATGTGACATAGTTCGAGGCTACTTTTGAAAATTACCTCATGCCAGGGAAAAGTTAAGTCACTGGTTTTCTGAATATCGGCAGATATAATGCCTGGATGGCCTGCAGACTTGAAATACTTGAAACTGTTTACTACCAACAAGATAGTTCTTCTATTGACAATTTTTCTCGCAAGGCCAGTAACCTCCAAGGATTCTCTACTTGTTGTAGTCCATTGTCCATCTGGTCGTTGGAGATAACTTGGAATGACAGGACAAGTGGATAATATCTTATGTAGCCTAGCTGCCTCAGAGGACTCCTGTATTTGATCACTAAAGAGTCCCCAGGAATTGATTTTGGCACTTATTAGTTCATATTTATACGATTTGAGGACTTCCTTATAGGAGTCCCAGTCCATGTCAGTTTTTGTTCTCTTTGCGATTTTAAAGAGTTCCCCAGTGTTCTCCTTCACAATCTTAAAGAATGAGGAGGCTAAAGCATTTTCCACCTTCTTCCAATTAGAGAAAGTGATGCTGCCATCCTCCTGATCTTCATGAACCACCGCTATAACTAGTGGATCTTTTAGCACCTTACTAAAAGGCCTACCAACAGTTACTTGCAATTTAGAACATATAGCGGCATTTGGAGATTCATCCTGTGATCTCTGCCTTTTGGTGAGAGAGAACTCATATGAAGCACTTGGCATTGCTTTGGTAATCTTATTACCCCACGAAAGCGTGACTATCCGTTCTCACATCCACCGGAATGTTCATCCGTTCTCACATCCACCGGAATTTCCTCTATCCTTTTCTCCTAGCAATGAATGTTGGTTTGGAGGAACCTGCTTTTTCGTTGTATAAATCCACTTTTCCCAACTTTAGGTAGAGAGGGCCTACATTAATCGTTTCTCCTAATTTGGTTTGGAGGGACCTGCATTATTTTTGCACGTATTCCCTTCCCCAACTACAGGGAGAAAAGGCTTAAAGACCCATTTCTCCATATTTAAATTTTCTGGTTTTTTAAGAGTTCCAGACCCTTTATTTTTTATTTTAAGATCCATGTTTGTCCCACGAGTAGCGGAGAAAAATGGTATCCATCCTTACAGAGATCCGCAATAAAACGATAAGGCTAAGAACAGCTGGAGTTCGCCAGGTATCCAGAAGCTCCATTCAAGACTGGGCTATTTGAAAGGGCTCCCAGCCAGGTTGATCATCAGCACAGGTCGCATGAGACCTTAATCCAGCCCTTTTGCCGATCTCTTCATTTAAAATTTAAAATTGTTTATTTAATTTTATGTGGGAAAATTTCTGAAATAGTGAAATAGTGAAATGGATCGGAAACTTTGTCGCTTTCCCAGAGAACAAGTATCAATGCATCATTTAATGTCCATTTTTTCATTTTTTTATTGTATTTTTTGTACATCATGTTGCCAATGATGTCGAATGTGCTATGAACAAAATAGTCAATATTTAATTTAATTTATTTTTTCGTATATTTAGATGTGTGTGTCGAGGGTTCCCAAAATTACTAAAGCTAATTTTAAATTAATATTCGGATCGTAAATCGATTGAATTATTGATAATCATTGTGGTCTAACATTTTCTTACATTTTTATATTTACATTTGTATTGTGTTTAAGTCATGTTACATAAATTACAATGTGCATCTCTGTCTAATCGTTGTGAGTTTATCGAAACAAAACGATATTAACAGTTTATACTGGCATATTGTTGTGCGATTCCCGTGTTAATTGTAAATAAAAAATGTGCGATCCTTGCGGTAATAGAAACAAATATGACTAGCAGAGATCCAAACCATTTAAATTTTATTCACCTCCATAATTTATATCCATTATATTATTTTTTCTTATGCACACGGCCAAATATTTATTTAAATTTTTAAATAGTTTTATTACTATAGGTTGTTATTGATAATTTGACATCTATGGCTATGCCATAACTAAATGGTTTGTTTGTAGAATTTAACAACGGTTCTAGTTTATTTGTTGTGATTGAGTAATTCGGGAAGAATTACAGACATAGATAGATAAAACATTTTTTATGCTTTAAATTCGGGTTCTGGCATACTGGGCATTGGTGGATAGTGATGTGTATCGAGATGGATTTGTATGTGATCGAGTTTCTAGTAACTGTATCAGTGTGTTTAGTCATAGTGTTGTAATTTGCATATTATCCAAACACAGAGATATAAAACGGTGCACCAAATACTAAGAGTAACCCTGTTTGACTTTCATTTGTCCGCTGCATAAAATATAAAATTATGGTTTGTTGTTGTAGGATGAATGGAGACACAAAATATAAATATTTTTAACAGGCGTAGTCATCCTTCTGTCTTCCTTAGCCGTTGTCTTTCTGTTATGCTCTTCCTTTGGCATTTTTAGGCACTTTTGAGTTTTTGGATTTCCGAATTTGAGAGGATGTGGTTTTTGGGCCGGATTTTAGATTTTACAGGGTGCATTGTCAATGGCAGACTTGGAACGGCCAGGTTCATGCGCTAACGTTTCGTTTTTGTGGGCATTTGAGTTGTGGGTGGGATGGTTTGGGTTTTGGGTGGTGTTAATTTTGATTTTCAGAAGTCTGTAGACTAGTAGAATTTCTGATAGTTCTAACATTGTTGGTTATTGGATTAATACTAACAATCGTTTGCTCGATGTCAAGCCTTCGGCTTTATTATATGTAACATAAGTGTACGGTGGAGCCCGTTATTCAGGGAGTTCCTAGTTCGTCCTTGGCCGTTCACTCTAATCAATCAATAAATGAATGATTAAAGGACCTTTCTTGCAAAAAAAAAATTACTTTGAACAATTGCTGGAATAAATTTATGAAGCAGCTTTGCTGTGAATTTACTAAAAGCATCATTTTGCACAAATGAAAGTATAAATACAGTTTTGCCAGTTGGAAATTTACGTGCTTGGCTGCGGTGATTATACCTATGGGTACTCTTTTCATACACGGCTTTCAGATTTAAAAATACTTTGTCATTAATTGCGTTAAGCTGATCGGCCTTGGAAAATAAAAGTAAGTAATTATTTCGTTCAGCTTCCAGCAAATTCTTCAAAGCGTAGTCGGAACTATATTGGACCATATATTGTCAAAAAAATAGAAAATTTGGTGGGAACTTAGCGGTACTATGTATATCATGTAATAGCAGCAGCGAACTGGTGTTTATGTACGTCCCAATTGGTATGTTATCCTACTAAATACGAACGTATTGCTTCGACAATGGTGTGGTTCACTCGCTCTGAGTTATTTGAATGAGGGTAATATACGGATGTACGAGTGTGACTGACTCCATATTTTTTAGAAGTTCTTGGAGCTGTTTAAACAAACTATTTGCTGTTGTCTGAGGTTATGGTTTCAGGAATTGGAAACAAATTAAAAATGTTGTTTTCTAAAAGTTCCCATAACGATTTTGCAGTTGCCTCTCTCAGCAGTTTCAACATGGTAAATTCATAAAATGATCTAACATAATTAGCAAATTTCAGTTTCCATTTCTAAATTTCGGTTAAGGTCCTACCACAGATTTAATATAACCGAATGATGCTACAGCGAGTCCGATTCCGTTCTGCCGTCTAATTTCGGCGCATATCAAATTAAGAAGAAATGTTCTACCAGTTCCTCCAGGTGCAACAAGAAAAATAATTTCTCTGTTGCCCTTTTTTATGTATTGCATCACTTTAGTATATGCCTGTCTTTGATCATCAATTAACAGAATGTTTTTGAGTCTCAGCGAAACATCGTAACTGTTTAACTTAGTAATGTTGCTCTCGTTATAGATCTCTATCAATTTGTTCCATGGCGTATCGGAGCTGGCAAACTAAGATAGCAAACGACTTTGTTACTAAGGGATATATGCATGCTTCCTTGAGTAATATGAGTGCTTCATTAAAAATGACTTCTGAAAACTGTATCTCAGTGTCTGTAAGTTGTTAGTATGATTGCAAAGAGCTTGAGTATTACTAGTGGATGACACGAAAGGGATGATTCTGTTATTGTTCTGCCCCAGTGTTGATAATTTTCAAGTAACTCAAGTTTAAGATATAGGGTATCAGTCATCATTTTCCAGCCGGATCTCTCGCTGTTCAATTGTTTCAGAAGCTCTAGATGAATAACGGGCATTCAGATGTACACAAATTAGTAATAATTTACAAAAATGATTAAAAATATGTCCACTTCGATACGTTTCACCGCGAACTGTGTTTGAAAATGACATTAGGGAAAACAAAAGATTTTTTTTTCAAATTAAGCCAATTTTACACGAACAATATATTGTAGCAAAGGATATTTCTTATAGAATATGTACTTTAAAATATTAAAGGTTAGTCCTTTCCCTCCAATATTGATTATATAATAAATATTGTTATATCATAAACTACTGACGATTGGAACAGTGGCAATAGTGGAACAAAATAGAATGTGAATTATTTCCAAAGTTATATGGAAGTTTGAAGCCGTGCATTATGTCGCATTTCAAAACAGGCTTTAAAAATAAATAAAACAGTGGAAAAACAGAATATCACAAAACAGTACATAGCACGGATCTGGGCCGATTAGAACAGTACATCAGTACAAAACCGTGCATAGTACATTAAAGTATACGGAGCAGAACCGATGAAAACTAAACTTGACATAACAGTGCATTGCACAATAATGGATCATTAGTATGCTTATTATAACGTAAAGGTTTGTCTTAATTTAAAGTTTATTACTTTTGTCTTTCACTTAACAGTTTTAGATCATATAAATTTCGTTCTTTGGTGTACTAAGCACTGTTTTGTGAAATCCTGTTTTGCATTTCAAAATGATTAAAATGGTTCACATCCCCACTCTCGAATAGTGATCATGCAAAATGCATGGATTATCCAAATTCACACCAGCTATTTTTAATGATTGCCAATAGTTGTCATTGCGGAAAGAATCATTGTTAAAATTTTTGAATTTATATGCAAAATTTGAATCAGTTGGGATGAATGGTTAAGAAGCGTCCCCTTGATTCAGACGACGAAACCTTCGGGTTCGAGCATGTCACTCATTTTATTTATTCTCTTTCCTAAGCCTATTCCCGTGAAAAAATTGAAAAAAAAAATCGAAATTTTAGAACCAAATTGTACCGGGGCCTCTAGACCACGGGGTCCAGCAAAAATATCAAAACTATCGTAAGGTTTGTTCTGGACATGCAAATAATAAATTGTAAAAATTTCATGACGATCGGTTGAACGGCTGAGACGCCCATTCCGAACAATCAGATAATTATATTTATGTAAAAACTAATTCTTGATCCAGGTCCGGATCCGTCGAATTTGAATTTCTAATTTTATATAACTCTTTTCCTAAACTCATTCCCATAAAAAAATTTAAATCTTAGAAAAAATGAGTACCGTAGCCCCTAGACCCGGTGCCCCTACATAAATATACATGGTAAAAATTTAATGACTATCGGTTGAGCAGCTGACTCTACCATATGGAACAGACAAACAGACTGGAATTCATATATATATATTTATATATATATATATATATATATTTATATATATAATTATATATATATATATATATATATATATATATATATATATATATATATATATATATATATATATATATATAATATATATATATATATATATATATATATATATATATATATATATATATATATATATATATATATATATATATATATATATAGATTATAAAATTAAATCTTTGTAGTTTTATGCTCCAGCAGTTCGTTGCTTGCTATTCTTGACCCAAATTTGAATCACTGAGTTACTGATTTCAAAATGAACATATTTGTGTTAAAGCCGGATGAATTAAAGGCATCGAATGTGAGTAACGAGTGGTAAATATAAATGAAGTAGATGGCACGATGGCACCTCATTGACACGATCGCAAATAGAATTAAAGGAGGGCTTCATAAAATACATTAAAAAGCTGTTAAACGTTCAGATCCCGAAAAAAAAACATTTTCGTGCCAAGATATAGCTTCTTAAAGCTGACATCTCACGACTCACAGTATACTTAATGGACAATCTGATAAGTGGAGTTTCAAGAATATCCTGATTTAATAAGTATTAAAAGGTTATACAGTTCCAATCATAAAATGTTGTAAACACCTGTCGTTTGATTCTCCCATCCAATTACAAATAAACCTGTTTAGTTAGTTTGTAGATCATAACACATCACGTGATTTACTTGCACAAAAGAATAAAATAAAATTTCAATATTTTGTGTACAGTGACTCACAGTAAGGCAAATTTGACCACCATGTGCATTTTTGCAATTGGCTTTGCTTTGTGAGCAATGCAAATTATTCCAATGGCCATTTTTATTGTGAAACTGTGTGAGCCACTGTACATAAATTGATATAACAAAAACAGTGAAGTTATAACCAAAATATTGGTCGCAATTTGCCGTCCATCAGCTGACGGATAACTTCGATTTTTTTTTCAATTACAGTTAGAATTTATTTCGTCTAAAGTGTGTCGGGCTCGGTAGTAATGTCGCGTGTACAAATTTAAATAATTTATAGTGCTTAAAATAGTAAAGTGGTGTTTAAATGTTGTTGGTGTAGCCAATTAGTTGGTTAATTATTTATTTATAGTGCAAAAATGAAAATGTCTTATAAGAGTGTGTGTGTGTGTGTGTTAAAGTGACATTTTGTGAAGTGTTGTTGTTGTGCCTTATTAAAATAATTTGTGTTTCGTGTTATAAAAAATGTCCAAATAAACATTTAAGTGTTAACTAAATTCCAAATATATAGTTACAGCTTAAAGCGTGTCGAGAAAAGACAGGTAATTTTTTTAATTTTTAACTTAAATGTAACTAGTAATTTCGATCATTCCAAAGTTTTAATCTCATAGTGCGCATTTTTTTTTATTTGTTTCTCTCCAATTATAATTTTTTTGACTATAGGAAATTTTTCCAAACCGAGTGCATTCGGGCTATATGGTGGTTTAGAATCAGTTAAATTTTCGTTTGTTGACTGTACTAGTATATTTCCTAAACTTCTTAAACCTTGCCTATACACGAACTCAGCAGGTGAACTGCCGAGATCCGTTTTGGTTGCTGATCCAATACCTAATAAAACTAATGGTAGGTACGTAGTCCGTTACTCCAGTCCAAAGTATTACCATGAGCTGTCAATGATGCTTACGGATGATAATGATATAGTGTGAATTTTGTGTGAACATCATAATATGACACACCCTTGGAAAAGTTTCGATTCAAATTGACTATCCTGATCCGTCGTTATTTTCAGCGGTATTCCGAAACGAGAAATACATATATATATATATATATATATATATATATATATATATATATATATATATATATATATATATATATATATATATATATATATATATATTTAACAGGTGGTCACCAAATTGCGTTGACATAAATGAATGTTGTGCAGGGTCGAAAGCGTGAGCCGTCTAAATTGTATGAGCAGAAGGGTAGAAGGGTTACCAGATATTTTATTAAGAAAGTGGTAGATTGGAATCTGATCTGAAATATAAAGTTAAATTTGACCCCTTACGTTTTTTAGATTTGATCGGTTTCAGTCCGCAAACGTTGGCATTGTTCTGTCGGGGTTTCGATCTTTTAAGGTACTTTTGTTTGTTCCCTAATGTTGGAAGATTGTATCCATTTTTGTAAACAATAGGTTTAATGTTATCAAGATCGTTTGGATAGTCGTATCGCGGCTTCGGTGTACTATGTGGTCTATGGATCATGTGGATGTGTTCTGCTATATTGTGCTGATCTGGATGATTTGATTCGTAATGAATTGTTTGGTCCGTTTGGGTTGATTTTCTCGTTTTTAATTTATGTTCCTTGTTAGGATTATTATTAGTAATCGATTTTGTAGATCTCAGACAGTAGTTTGATGGGAGCGTGGTGGTTGACTGCAGGGATTGAATTCTGGTTGTATGGTTCTATATATACGGTGGTATTTCTGGTTTTGATTAATGAAGTGGGTATTACTGTTTTTTTCTGGGTGATTTGTGGATTTCTGGCCTGAGAGTGTTGCGGCTGGATGGTTTTTATTTTATCCAGGCCATGTTTCCGTGAACATGGTTGTTTTTGGTTGGTGAGCTTCTTGCGTTGAGTTTGAGGATTTTGATGTACTTATGAGTTTTAACAAGTTGCCGGTGGTGTCCTTGATGTTCGAGATCGGCGGGAGTTCCTGTATTTGTGCCTTCGGAGTTTTTAAAGGTGTTTTCGTGTGATGGGCTTGCATATTTTTGAGGTTGCTGTTTCTGGATTTTTGGAAGCTTTGCTTGGTGATCCTCTTGAAGATCCTTTATATTCGTTGCTCCTATGGCGGGGTACGAGGCAGGAGGCAAAAAGTTTGATGTGGCTTTGCTGAAAGCTGCTGCTTTTATGAAGCGTCCCGTGGCACTGTGGCCGATTTCACTGATTCACTGCTTCATTAGAGATATATGGCCACATATCTAAGAGATCCTGCTTAATGCTTGGTCGTACATTCTAAACCAATAAATCAATAAAAAAAAGTATATATATATATATATATATATATATATATATATATATATATATATATATATATATATATATATATATATATATATATATATATATATATATATATATATGTATATATAAATATATATATATATATATATATATATATATATATATATATATATTGCACTCTGTTGCTGGTATCGCTTCCGGCGATCTAGTAAAATGGTCTGCTAGTTTTAACATATAAGTGAAACTATTTTATGGTGGTAGCGGCCCAACTAGTTCTATATGAATATGATTGAATCTACCTAGAGAAATCTCAAAACGTTAAAATTCAGCGAAAATATGTCGCACAACTTTCGAATTTTGACAAGCTAAGCAAGTTTTAGCCTAAAAACCTATCGACATCAATAGTCGACATTTATAGGCATGAGTTATTGTCTGACGTAGTTCTTGTGGAATATAAAGCCGATTAATACTCTTTGAAGTTTTACACCAAATAGGCCTACTGCTGTTGTCTATGGTTGTTTGTTCAAGCTCAAGCTTACAACCTAAACGACGAAATGGGAGGAATGATATATTCCAAAAGCCAAATCAATTTTTCTACGTCATGGTCCCATCAGATGAGTAACATAATTTTTTGTAGATCGCCATAAGTTATCCGCGCTTCTACATATTTTGAAGAACAATAAAATGTACTATTTGCATTCATTCTGCCTAATACTTTTCAGATATCATCTGCAAATGCCAGAGCCTGGTTGGACTGACGGTGCAAAATTTTGTATTTAGGAGTTTCGTTTTTACGAAAGATAAATTCTAACAAGAGATTAAAGAGTATCGAGAAGTGAGCGGTTCTTTGACCCTCACCAGAGGTAATTGCAAATATTTTTGATAGCTTGTTCTTAACTTTGACACAACATTGTGACTGCATTACTGTCATCAAGCTATCCCGATAGATTGAGGGATATGCTGTCTGGCAATACAAGAACAACTGATGTTCATCATCAGATGTTTCGTAATATTTAGAGAAATTCATCATCAGTGAAAAAAATTGATCATTGATTTTCTGATTCAGATGAAATCATCTTTGGTAGTTTCCTAAGCCAGAGGAGTGATTCGTTCGCTCCAATATTTTTTAGGAAAGTAATTTGTATGATGTGCAAAGGAGAACTAAGCAGCTAAAGTTTTTGCATTTTGAGCGATTTCCTTTTTTAAGGATAGGGCGCATCGTGACCAACTTCCATTCATCAGGCATAACTTCTTTTTGCCATTCTAATCGAATAGGCCCAAGAATTAGTTACACAAATTATCATTCTCGAATATCAAAATCTCGAATTTATTATCATCCTCTGTATTTGACACCTTTCAAATATAGCAATTGACATTTGTTGGACATTAAGTAAATAAGAGAAATGATCCTTCCAAGCGTGAAGCAGAAGATATAAATTTCCATCTTGGTCCGGAATTGCAATAGACCTAAGCCTGAAGGTATGGTGCAGTCCGGTAACTCCTTCAAATAAGCGACAAGAACAGTGATTATTGCTGAGTTGATGTACTCTTGAGAGTTCAACCTTACGTCATTAACGATTTCTTTGACTACAAATGCACTTGGCGGTTTTCTTAGCAAGGACCGCTTTGTTCTTCCGTGAGATTGTAAAACGTATTCGCGCTTCTCTATATGCTTAATTCTGTTACTCGACAGTAAAACGACAGAAGTCACTAAAAAAGACAGAAGTCACTAATCACTATTCTGACATCGTGTTCCGGTATGGATCCCATCAAATCATTCAGTTTTTATATTTTGGTTGGCTTACATTAGTGGGCGCATGTACTATGAGCATAAACGGACGATTATCAACTTCTTTGGAATCCAAAGCAGCTTTTGTGACCTGGAGCCAAGAAGAAAATCAACACCATGGTTGCCGAGGTCATCTCCATAGTAAAGCAATGTATAGCCTTAGGGTTATGTTTGCTTCCACAGTAAGATTACTTTGGGGTAAACCACGTAGTAGATTTCTGTACAGCAGTGATTGCTGTGTTTGCTCTTCAACTTTCATTACTTCCCCATAGCTCGTTATGTTGTAATAGATTACTAAAGTCCCATTCATGGTTACCACTTCGAGTTAGTCTAGACTTTTAAAATATATGCCTGTCGAGGGATTAAAAGGAGTAATCTGAACCCGAGCTAGCGCGTGGTTGTGTGGTTGTTTTTTTTCGATACAGTGTCGTCTAGATTTTGTAGAGTTGGCATATTTAAGTAATGGTTATATATTTAACTACTGTTGGAACAGGATCATGGATCAGGAGTGATTTTTGTATATAAGTGTGACTACTCTAACAAGGGCATCATATCCTGAATGTAGTTTAATGACTCAGTGGCCAGGCATATAGGAGTCAATTGTTCATCTTTGAAAATTACAAGTTCTCTTAATTGGATGTTCGGTTGTTCTTGTAACCATTTTGACCTGCGTTGTGGCCGTGATAGATAATCTGTATGTCATTTTTTCCATAACCCTTAACACATCATCATGATGATCATGATCATCATCTGAGTCATTTGAGAGAGGAGATAATGGCCTAGAGTTTAAGAATGCTTATATTTGAGTCAGAAGTGTTGAGAGCTTTGCAGAGGTGTTATTTTGTTGAATTGACTCCAGCTTCCCATACTCCTTCAAAGTGAGGACTTCTCGGCGGTACAAAATGCCACTCAGTTTCCAACTGTCCTGTTTTACTCTTAATTATTGCCTCTTGCTCCAACGTCTGCTCCAACGAAATTTGTGCCGAAATCAGTAAATATTGTCAGGCAGATTCCTCTTCTTGATATGAACGGCCGGTGTGCGGCTAAGAAAGATTATGGCGCTGAATAATCTACTCCACTATTCGTAAATGGTGGTGCTGGTGTTATTCGTTTTTTTTTGGTAAAATACTTATCAGCTGGTGTGATGCCATTTTCCTTCCTCTGGTATAGGTCATACATCCATGCATAGTTTGACGAATTATGTTTTTGGTATTTATTATCCAATACTGCGCTCTCATGTGTGCCAGTGTTGCTTGATAGCCACCATGTAGTTTTTTTAAATGAGCTTCTCTGATGAGCAAACTTGATAATTTGTGACCTCGGGGGGGTATTATTGGATGTTTTCGTCAAATGTTAGATTTGAATAGGTTAATGTTCTCGACTCTTAGCAGGCCATTTCCGCCTACAAAACGTGTTCAGTTTTTCTGGTTTAAAATGGGAGATATTCCTGGTTTTTGACTTTGCATTATAGAGGAATCATAGACAGTCTCCAATGCTGTGAACCAGCCGAGGTAATGTTGAGAATCGACTGAACACAATTACTGGTTTTTTCTCTGTTGTTGTAAGTGTTCTTATTATTTTTAGCTTGATGCTGCCTGCCCATGCAGTTCAATTTTAGTTGGTATATTTTATCCAACCGTGAATTCTAATCTTCTTTAAATGTGGTAATTCCATTTTGTAGGTTAACCATCTGTTTGCAAGATTTATGTGGAGTTCTTCATCCCATCCAACATCAGAAGCTCATAAATCTTGAAGAAGAATTTTGGCTTGGAGTACTATTGGTGCTAACCATCCTAGATCAATAAGTTTTGTTGCCTCTGATAAAATCGTTCGTTTGTATATTGTCACTTTAGCTTCAGGCAAAGATACTTTAAATTCAAAAGTGTATGTTACCGAGTTCCAGAGAAGTCTTACTGTTGATGCAAACACATTGTTTCTACTGTCTGGCCATCGAGTTTCTTGGGGAAAAACGAGTTCCAAGAGATACTTTCTGATTGCTGATATAGTGCCATCGAACGCGACTGGTTTTCTTAGCGATTGAACGTTCCACGTATCGATCTTAAACTGCGTGTCTGTTAACATAAACGGGGGCAATTTTTATTTTGGTGGTATCCATATATGTATTCTTTTGTTGATTTTG
This sequence comes from Tipula confusa, assembly GCA_963556175.1. NCBI lineage: Eukaryota > Metazoa > Arthropoda > Insecta > Diptera > Tipulidae > Tipula > Tipula confusa. The sequence continues at coordinate 173,939,608 of OY744476.1, read as the reverse complement.
TTAACAATCAGGTTTTTGAAGGAATGCGGGTAGTCGGCCCAGCGATTCAAACTTTATTTCGCCTTCTATGACCAGCTAAGGATGCTGTGACCCCCAACCACAGAATTTAAATATAGGATTTTTAATTAAACAAGATTTTAATATTGAGTAAAAATAGCCAGAGTCACGGTGTCCGTTATCACGGTATCCCGATATTAGATCCCTTAATACACTTGACTCTGTTTGGTGCTGATTTTGGGCTGGATGCATTATCAGACAATTTTTCTTCGAAAACGCGGTTAGTTTTGGATGATCAAATTTGGTTTTTGTATTGTAAGGTTTAGGTTTATTAACACTTTAAAGGGGAAAACTAAACGCGAACATAACCAAATTCAACCACATTTATGCAAAACGGTCAAGGAAAATTTTGTTAAAATAGTGCATACGATCCAGCAATGCCCACGAGGCATACACATCTTTCATGAATTCCATACACATCTTTCATGAATTTTGTAACCATTTTTTATTTACCTTGACAATAAAAATGAAAGTCCGAACTATTGATTTATTTATATGTATTCCGCAAAGGAAGTTATACGATCGACATTTTAAAATGCAAATCACGCGATTCTGTTATAGTTTTTAATTTTAATTTTTAAAAATAATAACAATTTACATATTCAAGTCACACGATTATTTAAATTTGCACTTTGATCAGTCAAAATCACGATTTACCCAATTAATTCAATTACTTCCGGAATATCCCTTCACGAGAATTTCATTCAGTGTATGATATCGTATACAATGAATTTTAATGCTCGATTTATCATTTCTCTGAAAACATTTTTTGTATATTAATTCCGTCAGCCGGTTGAAAATATTTTAAAACAAAGATATACAAATTCAAAACTAAGGTACGAAGGGTGCACAACAAGTTTCGGCCTGGTGAAATTTTTGTAATCTTTTCAGTCTATTAAGATGCCTTAGTTTAATGAAAGGGCCCGTTAGTACTTTAACGCTGTGACCAATTGTGTGTAAAATGTACACTGAGGTGACTCTTAAAATGATCACCAATTGTTGAAAAAATTGTCTGAATTATCTTTTAAGAGATCTCACCAAAGGTTCAATATGGCCTGTAATGCTGTTTATTTTATATTTTAAATATTCCATATTTAGCGCTAATCTGTATTATCATTAAGCCCATTATCCAGTAGCATATTATATAAGCGTACATACAAAATTCTAAATTGCATCTAAATCAAAGATTCAAAAACAAATTATTTAGCACAAAAATTAAATGAAATAATCGTTAAACAAACTTTCAAATAAAAAGTCATTGTAACTGAAAGAAAATCCAATTGATATGATCTTCGCTCGGTACTCAGATAAAAACGAAACAAAAATTATACGCGGTCTCTAAAATTACATTTCTTATCTAGTGAAATACCCCTTCTCCTGTTCATCAAAGTCTCATAATAAAATAAAAAAAGTTACCAAGTTAATGTTTGCATTAAAAAGTGTTTATAGCTAAGAATTAACCCTAAAAATCAGAAAAATGCTACTTCTTAAATTATTTGTTAAATTGAAATTTGTTGATTTGATGAAAAATTCCGAGATGAAAAATATTGAGATGAAAAATCCTGAGATTAAAAATATTGCGATAGAAAATTCTAAAATGAAAAATATTGAGACTAGAAATCATGAGATGAAAAATCTAACGATGAAAAATCCTGAGATGAAAAATCCTGAAAATCTTGAGATGAAAAATCTTGAGTTGAAAAATCTTGAAATGAAAAATCCTGAGATGAAAAATCTTGAGATGACAAATCGTGAGATAAAAAATCCCGAAATAATAATATTAATATAAAAAATATTGAGATGAAAAATCCTGAGATGAAAAATATTGAGATGAAAAATCCTAAGATTAAAAATATTGCGATGAAAAATCTTGAGATGGAAAATACTTAGATGAAGAATCCTGAGATGAAAAATCGTGAGATTATAAATCTTGAGATGTAAAATCCTGAGATGAAAATCCTGGATGAAAAATATTGCGATAAAAAATCCTAAGATAAAAAATCTTATGGAAAATCCTGAGATGAAAAATCGTGAGATGAAAATTCCTGAGATGAAAAATCTTGAGATGAAAATTTTTGAGACGAAAAATCCTGAGATAAAAAATCAGTAGTTGGAAAATCCTGAGATTAAAAATCTTGGAATGAAAAATCTTGAGATAGAAAATCCTGAGATGAAAAATATTGAGATGAAAAATCCTGAGATTAAAATTATGATAGAAAAATCTTGAAATTTTAAATCTTTAGATGAAAAATTCTAAAATGAAAATTATTGAGATGAAAAATCCTGATCCAAATCTTAAAATGGGAAATTCAAAAATTAAAAATATTGAGATGGAAAATCCAGAAATGAAAAATCATAACATGAAAAATCTTGAGATAGAAAATCCTGAGATGAAAAATATTGAGATGAAAAATCCTGAGATGAAAAATCTTGAGATAAAAAATCCTGAGATAAGAAATCTTGAGATGGAAATTCTAAAATATAAAATATGGAGATGAAAAGTTTTGATTAAAAATACTGAGATGAAAAATCCAGATATGTAGAATCCTGAGATAAACAAACTAGAGATAAATATTCCTGAGATCAAAAGTCTTGAGATGGAAAATCCTGCGATGAAATATCTTTATATAAAGAATCCTGAGATTAAAAATCCTAAGATGAAAAATCATGAGATGAAAAATCCTGAGTTAAAAAATCTTGAAATGAAAAATCCTGAGAAGAAAAATCTTGAGATGTAAAATCCTGAAATGAAAATTCCTGAGATGAAAATCTTGAGATGAAAATCCTTAGATTAAAAATCTTAAAATTAAAAACCTTGAGATGAAAAATCTTTAGATGGAAAATCCTGAGATGAAAAATCCTGAGATAAAAAATCTTGAGATGGAAAATTCTAAAATGGAAAGTATTGAGATAAAAAATCCTGCCATGAAAAATCTTAACATGAAAAATCCTACGATAAAAATCTTGAGATGAAAAATCCTGAAATGAAAAATCCTTAGAATAAAAATCCTGAGATTCTGAGATGAAAAATATTGAGATGAAAAATCCTGAGACTAAAAATATTGCGATGAAAAATCCTAAGATGAAAATTTTTGAGATGGAAAATCTTGATCCAAATCTTGAGATGGGTAATTCAAAAATGAAAATTATTGAGATGAAAAATCCTAATCCAAATCTTGAGATGGGAAATTCAAAAATGAAAAATATTGAGATGGAAAATCTAGAAATGAAAAATCATAAAATGAAAAATCTTGAGATAGAAAATCCTGAGATAAAAAATATTGAGATGAAAAATCCTGAGATTAAAAATCTTGAGATGGAAAATCCTGGGATGAAAAAACCCGAGATGAAAAATCCTGAGATAAACAACATTGAGATAAACAATCCTGAGATAAAAAGTCTTGAAATGGAAAATCCTGAGATGAAAAATCGTGAGATAAAAAATCCTAAACTGAAAAATCTTTAGATGAAAAATCCTAAGGTGAAAAATCTTGAGATGAAAAATCCTGGAATTAAAAATCTTGAAATGAAAAATCCTGAGATGAAAAATCTTGAAATGAAAAATCCTGAGATGAAAACTCTAGAAATGAAAAATCCTAAGATGAAAAATCTTAAGATGATAAATCTTGAGACTAAAAACCCCAAGAGGAAAAAATTGATTGGATGTGGATGCTCAGTCTTATCTAATGCCAATCGGTCTACGCAATGCCGCACAAACGTATCAGCGATGCATGAACGAAGCTGTTCCGTGACTTTATTTTGTTTTCATCTATATATTCGATAAAATTCTTGTTGCATTGCACCCTGAGGAATAACACTAACTGAACTTAAAACAACTATTCTAAAAGTAAGTGGAGTTTAATTTTCCCACCAAGTATGTTTTTGGCCAAACTAATCTTGACTTTCTCAGCCATAAGATTACTAATGATGGAAACCATCATAAGGATGAATTAACGCAAACAGGGAATTCCCAATTTCTATTGCCATTAAGATCATCCAACAAATACTCGGTTGTTGAACTACAACCCCTGATTTAAAATTCATTCAAGTCACTCAAAAATAAGTTGTCCAAAACAACAATTTTTGTTCTCCCACTAAGTGACTCAAAGTTCAGAATTACTACTGATACAGTAAACACTGACATTAGGGCAGTTATGCAACATTACAACAACAGTTGATGGGAGGCCTTGAAAGTCTTCTCTAAGAAACGTTCGGATGCTGAACGCAAATATTCAGAATTCGACGGACTTCAGATATTTTGATGGAGGTCGAGTTTAAATTATCCCGCACGACAGACGACTATACAACACAATTATCATAAAAAGTTGTCCTAGAACTTCAAAATTTACTTTCTGATTTCGAATGTCACTCTATATTTAATCGATGATGGCCTATGTTTGGCCTAACATAAACAAAGTAATGACCCATTTGGCATAATCCTGTTTAAATGGCCAAATATCGAAAGACCAAAGGGTACACAAAATCACCTATTGGGTAATTTGATAGTGATTCTTTCTAAACGATATTCATATATCTTTACTTGTATTGTTCGATTCACTCATTGGCCTAAAGCTTACTGCATGGCCGATATGCCTGAATCTTAGATAGCCACCACGTTTGCCCATAACCAGTTATGACGATTGGAAGTTCTAAACATAATCACTACAGATGCAAACAGCATGGTTAAACGCTTCTATAGACAACTCAAAGCTCCTCCTAACGGTAAAATCTAAACAACGGTAAAAAACAGATTTGTGGAGAAATCTTATATTTGGCAAGTACTGAGATCGCTGCCAGCGATGATGGGTCGCAGGTAGAGAATTACCCAGCTTCTTTAGGTTGTCTAAAAACATATGAAGAGTTAGCTTAGGATCGAATCCGATGGAGCCAGATTATTATTTTTTTGTTTTTCTATTCGAAAACTTCACAGGTCCCGGCACTTTTTGTGCTCTCTCTCTGTCTGCACATTCGATTATTATCATATTCATGGAATTATAAGACATTACGATATGTTAAGTATAAAAATTACAACAACACATTATTATGATTAATTAATTAAAAAATATTTAATTGTGTTCAAAAATTCAGACAGACTAAACACTTTAGTTACGTGGTTTTCAATGTGGCATTCAATCTGACGTGCACATATGTTTTAAGATTTTTACCATTTTTAAACCAAAACAATTTATGTGCGGCTATGCGTAATTAACGCGAACTACTAATCACAGTAAAAATTATATTTAGATTCGATCAACCTTCAGACAGGTATTGCATATTAATTATATAAAAATATAAATTGATGAGTAAACTAATCCGGAAGTCAACCGCATACTAAAATTAATATTTTCAATAAGAGTTTGCTTTATTCTTAGACGTGATTTTTGTTTTCTTCCAATTTCGATAAAGGGGGGAGAATATTCATCGAGTTCAAGTTTAAAATAGATTCATATACAATTTCACGTAATTATAGTTTCTATGAGTTTGATTTGTAGAATATTACTAAAACCTTGTTGTATACAACATACTTCCTTATTCTTGTTATAATTCACTAAAAACGTGTCATGGCTGTTACAAAAAATATAAATAATTTTACTCTAAGTCACGAATATGTACAGCTTAGTAATAAATTAATCGGTTACAATCGACGAACCATTGTCTAAGACTGTGTCCGAAACCAATTATTTATTATAAATTATTTGAAATTTATTTGAAAAAATGCCCCTACATTTCCAACATTTTTAGTATAATAATTGATTGAAATATTTCCCCGCCTAAAATGACGTATAAAAACTATGCATTATTTATCGAAATTGTCATAGCAACGAAAATGTTCAAATGGTTCATATATGGTTTTTGAATACTAGGACAAAACCAAGTAGTCTGCTAGTTTTGGTATATGTCAAAAATTATCATAGCAACTGACCATAATAATTTAGGTATCTTTGGTTTTATCAAATAAATGTCAAAAATTTGTATTCACAAATATTTATCATGGGTTTCGGACACAGTCTTTATTAACGCAATGTTTGTTTGATAAAAGCGTAAAAAGAAAAATTCCAGCATTTGCCACCGGCAAGTATCAAGATTGGCAGTCTTTCTTCGATATATTTTCGAAATCAGTTCACCTGTATACCGCTGCCATCCATAATAAGGACGCATTGAGCCCCGCACAAAAATTCCAGTATCTAAAAGGATTGCTGAAAGGCGAAGCAGCAGCACTAATCAGGCATTTTAACTTCACGAAAGCCAAATACTTTGAGGCTTTCCAAAAACTGGGCCAAAGATACAGCAGGAAAAGACATACTGTCTCGCAAGCCAATGCGCAGAATGTTTGTATGCTGATGGACACATCAGATGAGGTTGTTCGAGGATTAAAGGCGCTTGGCACAAAGGCAAATGAGTAAGATCCATGGTTAATATATATACTAATTAACAAATTGGATAATGAAACTAAAGCATAATGGGCGCAAGAATCCATTAATCAAAATTATCCATCATTCAAAGACTTTTTAAAGTTTATGGGGAAAAGAGTAGATGCATTGGAATCCATTAAAGTCATAGTGCTAAGGCTAATGTACTATCAAAACGCTATCAGACGCACACACTTGCCACCACCACTTTGCGAGAAAACTGCTCCATTTGCAACAAAGCCCCTCACGGTTTATATGAATGTCATTAGTTCAAAGAAATGGCGTATTCAGAACGAGGCACATTAGTGAAGACCATGAATAGATGTATCAATTGCTTAAGCCCCTCACATAGAGTCTATGAATGCATAGTTCGTACCATATGTCAAAAATGTGGTAGAAAACATCATACTCTACTTCAAGAGGAAAGTTAAAGTGGAAGTTAAGGGAGAACGGAAGAAAGAGTCAGCGAACCATCGAAGATTCAGGTTAAAGCTACCAATATTCTAGAAAAATAACACCTCTGTTTAAATCTGGCATCGGACGCCACTGCAGCTGTACTACCCACCGCTGAAATTAAAATAAGGGATGCTTTTGGTAAATTTCACAAATTTAGAGTATTACTAGACTCTGCGTTGCAAGCCGCATTTGTGTCCGAAAGCTGTGTACAGATCCTGAAGTTATCACGAGAAAAGGGTCGCATATCAGTTTAAGGAATGGGTCAAACAGGCTTTGGTCACGCACGTGATAGTTTAGAGTTATCCATTGAATCACCTACCGATACCAACGGGGAATTAGGAACGACAGCTTTCATTATGCCTCGCATATAGGGTATCATTATACGAGATGTGAACTAGCTCCGGTAGATCGCAAATTGCTGAAGAAACTGGAATTAGCGGATACTAAATTTAACAAATCTGGCACAATAGATGTTCTGCTGGGCATTGATAACTTTTTGAAAATCATTCAAAATGGAAAAATACTATTATCCAACGGTTTGGTAGCGCTGAATACCAGTTTTGGTTGGGTATTAGCTGGTGAAGCCAGGTCCAACAAAGATGTGCTACAGAGTTTCAATGTTTTCTTTGATCTTGATCATGGTCTTCGTCGATTTTGGGAAACAGAAGAAACACCAAAAGAAGACAGAGATCTGATGAAGAGGCTAAATGTAAGAAAATGTTTGTTAATGCAACTAAACACGATGAAGATAACAGATTCCCAGTTAAGCTGCCATTTCGCCAATCGCGCACAAATTTAGGATCGTCCTATAATAGTGCATTGAACCGATTACGAGCAATGGAGAGACGGTTTCAAAGGGATGCAGCATTCGGTGAACTATATAAGCAGTTCATGAAAGAATACGAACAGTTGGGGCACATGCAAGTAGTAAAAGAACGTCCTAAAGTAAACAAATATTTTCTTCCACATCACGGAGTGATAAGAGGAAAAATTCATATACATGGGTTTAGTGACGCAAGTGAGAAGGCATATGCTGCATTGGTGTATGCAGTAGAGTACAAGGGGAACAATAAAAATAGTATCTTAATCGTATCAAAGACACGAGTAGCACCGATAAAGCAACTAAGTATACCGAGGTTGGAGTTGATGGATGTACTCTTGCTAACCCAGTTGGTTGGTGTAGTGAATGATTCATTGAGTCTAGATATAGAAAGTACAGTACTGTGGACAGATTCACAAATAGTTCTTGACTAGTTTTCGGATCATCCTAGGATGTGAACCACATTCGAAATATTGTCCAAATTTCCACGTACCCTCCAAGGAGAATCCTGCCGATATAGCGTCACGAGGTTTAACATTAAAAAGCTTATCATCCAGTATCCTATAGTGGCATGGTCTTCAGTGGACCGTCAAATACGAATTATGTTGGCCAAAGCAAAGTCCGTCAAATGTGAATGAATCTCATGTTGAAGAAAGGCAACAATGTACTTCAGAAATTTTTCATATTAATGACGCAAGAAATTTTATAGAGGAATTGTCAAACAGATTTTCAAATGCATATAAGTTCAAGGTGTTTGCATTAGTATTGCGATATGCAAACAACATTCGAGCGAAAATAAAACGAGAAGAACCGATACATGGAAATATCTCGAGAGCAGAATTAATTACTTCAGAAACAAATTGTTCCGAGGGTTACAAGAACTATATGAATAATGAAATTATATTATTATATTATTATATTATTATATTATTATATTATTATATTATTATATTATTATATTATTATATTATTATATTATTATATTATTATATTATTATATTATTATATTATTATATTATTATATTATTATATTATTATATTATTATATTATTATATTATTATATTATTATATTATTATATTATTATATTATTATATTATTATATTATTATATTATTATATTATTATATTATTATATTATTATATTATTATATTATTATATTATTATATTATTATATTATTATATTATTATATTATTATATTATTATATTATTATATTATTATATTATTATATTATTATATTATTATATTATTATATTATTATATTATTATATTATTATATTATTATATTATTATATTATTATATTATTATATTATTATATTATTATATTATTATATTATTATATTATTATATTATTATATTATTATATTATTATATTATTATATTATTATATTATTATATTATTATATTATTATATTATTATATTATTATATTATTATATTATTATATTATTATATTATTATATTATTATATTATTATATTATTATATTATTATATTATTATATTATTATATTATTATATTATTATATTATTATATTATTATATTATTATATTATTATATTATTATATTATTATATTATTATATTATTATATTATTATATTATTATATTATTATATTATTATATTATTATATTATTATATTATTATATTATTATATTATTATATTATTATATTATTATATTATTATATTATTATATTATTATATTATTATATTATTATATTATTATATTATTATATTATTATATTATTATATTATTATATTATTATATTATTATATTATTATATTATTATATTATTATATTATTATATTATTATATTATTATATTATTATATTATTATATTATTATATTATTATATTATTATATTATTATATTATTATATTATTATATTATTATATTATTATATTATTATATTATTATATTATTATATTATTATATTATTATATTATTATATTATTATATTATTATATTATTATATTATTATATTATTATATTATTATATTATTATATTATTATATTATTATATTATTATATTATTATATTATTATATTATTATATTATTATATTATTATATTATTATATTATTATATTATTATATTATTATATTATTATATTATTATATTATTATATTATTATATTATTATATTATTATATTATTATATTATTATATTATTATATTATTATATTATTATATTATTATATTATTATATTATTATATTATTATATTATTATATTATTATATTATTATATTATTATATTATTGTTCAATGACATAAATATAATGAAATTATATTTATGTCATTGAACCCCTTTATTGATGACAATGGTCTAATGAGAAAAGGTGGAAGAATACAAAGGTCAATTGCACCTTTCAATGTCAAACATCCCATTATTCTTTTATGCGCGATTTTGACCAAATTAATCATTCGTGATTTACACCAATTTCATCATCATGCGGGAATCAGTTTATTACTTAGTTTGGTTCGTCGAAGATTTTGGATTATCCGGTGTAAAGATTTGGTGAAGTCAACAATATACAAATGCACAAAATGTTTTCGACATAATCCAAAACGAGAAACTCAAATTATGGGCAACTTACCTAAAGCGCGACTTACCTGAAGTTTGTCAAACTATTTATAGCGATAATGGCACTAATTTTGCAGGAGCTAGGAATGACTTTAAGGAGTTATTCCATTTCATGGAAAAAAATAATAATGAGTTCTCTTTCTTCGTTCTTGGGAATAAAATAATTTGGAAGTTCAATCCACCAGCATCGCCTCATATGGGCGGTATTTGGGAAACCACTGTAAAACTAGCGAAAGCGCATCTGAAACGGGTCATAGGAGGGACCATACTTACCGTAGAGGAATTTTCAACGTTGATGACGCAGATAGAAGCAATACTAAATTACGACCTATAGGTGTTAATACAGCAGAAGACATCGATGCACTCACTACTGCATATTTTCTGAGAATGACACAACAAGCAATTTAAAGGAAGACGACTTAGTGATTCTAGCTGAAGATAACTTACCTACTACATGTTGGCCATTAGCTAAGATTATAAAAATACATCCAGAAAATGACGGAATTGTGAGAGTTGTCATTATCAAAGTTGGCCAATCCGGAAAATTAATCAACATCCAATAAGCAAACTCTGCAAGTTAGCTGAACTTAACATTGAATGGAGTGATTCAAGGCCACCGGCAAATGTTGCAACAGCCAGATATCTAATCATTTCAAATTAATTGTTCGGCCAATGGTACATATATCCAGGAAATAGTATAAGAAAAATTACACTTGAATTATATAATTTTAGAAAATCAGTTGATTATTATTGTCTAGTTGACAGTTATTGTAAATCGTGTAGAAGCGACCTGTATTATCGATCATGTCAGATCAAGCAGTTCACAATAATGATCTATGTAACAGTTATATGTGCTGTCATCTATGATGTGTTAGTTTAAGTAATGTTGTTCACTATTTCTATTATTTACTGTCTCATGCACTATAAATCTATAATGCATGACTTAGCAAAAATAAAGCAATAAAACATTTGCATTATAAACTTACGAGAGAGAAGGTGGTTAAATACGTTAACTAGAATAAAAATACATAAATTCCGAGTGTTGTACCAGCATTCTGAAGAATCAATGGCTGTACAGTGGGCCCGGTGATTCCACAGGAGATCCTGTTTATTGCTTGGTCATACACTCTAAATCAATTAATCAATCAATCAATATTATAAAATTGTAATATTTATATAAATTTAAAATTTAAAAAAATGTTATTACTGGACAAATCATTGTCGGTCAATGTCACAGGTCCCCTTAAAAAATGTGTTCACGTTAAAAAATAAGTTATCGTTATTAGAAAAACGAACCCAATCCGCAACCAAGCCACATAAAAATGTTTGTTTTCATCTAATTTAATTTGAGGATATTGAACTCGATTTCTTATTAAAATTTCTACCTTTTTCCGATGGAAAACTATAATATAAAAATATATATAGATATATTGCTATACACACACACACTTGTTTGTTTACTTTTTATTTATTTTTCAATTTGAACGATTCTGTATTTGGTGTTGTTGTTTTGTTGTTTTGTTTGTTTTGTTGATTTGAATCGATTTGTTGCTAAATTTTCCATTGATTTTGACTTGTGTTGTTGATTATATTGGTTTTGGAAAATTAAAGTTTGAGTTGATAATTTTTATTTTTATTATTTCTTCTTCTTTCGTAGATAATAACAATGGAAAATTTTTGTTAGAGTTTCGTTTAAGAGGTGATATCGAACCGGTATACAATTGCGAGTGTATAATATGTACGGTATAATTGTTAAGTAAATATTTGTAGTTAAACCAAATTGTTACGTAACTCAAAGAAAAATAACCATGACAATAGCATAATTTAGTAACGCAAATATTTTCCAACAATGTTCATTTACCATAAGAGTTTCAATTTAATTTATAAATTGTAGAAAAAGAAAATCTTAAATTTGTACGATTTCGTTTCGATAAACAATTAAAATCAATAAATCAAATTAAATAAATTGAAAAATATTTTTTCCAAATATTTTCTGGTTTTAATTGTGGAATTTTTTTTTTGTTTTTCTTTTGCTAATCGAAAATTTTCCCAATCAATGACAGACAATGAATGAAAGGTAGTTTTTATAACTTCACAAGTTATTTTTTTTTTAAATATTTAGCTTGATTGAGTTGAAAGTGTAATTGAAAATATGTGTCAAGCAATGACGTATGTAAGTTGCACGTGTCAATCAACCACAAAGGAACGGTGTATTTTTAGTCTCTGTAAGGCCAGTGTGAATTACTCGTTAGATGGGTCCTTTGTGCTATTCCGGTACTATGTATTTGACAAGTTTCAAATACAGCATTTGGCACTTGTTGACCATTGAATAAATCAGAGAAATGTCCCGTTCAAGTGGCGAGCACGGCATCGATTTAAACACGAAGGGTATGTTGATAATCGGTGACTCATTTAAGGAAGTAACGAGAACTGCGCTCATTGCGGAGTTGTTGTACTGTTAAGACATGAGTCTTCCAACGTTCATGTTTTTTCCGACTACAAGTTTGCTATTGCGTTCTTTTAGCAGAAACCGCTTTGTTGTTCTGTTAGGTCGTAAAACGTATTCACGGTTTTTATAGACATTCTATTGCTCGGCAACAAACTACCTATACCATACTAATCATTTTTGGGGTTAATTTTTCCCATACCTAGAACTGCCAGGTTATTAGAGCGTTCACATCATCAGAACAAGGGTTGGTTTCAATAGTGCTACTGCTAACAAAATTCTTATATTGTGCTTTCTCATCTTCGATTATCTCACAGTTGAAATGTAACTTACTTTTTTTTCTGTTATTCTCGACTTGTATGAAACTTTTCTTTAACTATTTTCCAGCTGATGTGACTCTGTGACCAATTGGTGATCACTGCCTACAAATTTGGCGACTGACCGATAAGATCTCACATGTTGGATACAGCCAAAATTAGATCTTGTTCATTCGCAAAGAACATCATTTATTCCCCATTATTGGTCACTGAATCGAGTCGAGTATCAGCTCTAGCATTCTGTCATCATACTCCGGTACGATTCCCATCAGATCGTCTAAGTTATCTTTTAATTGGTTTACCTCAGTCGACACATAAACACAAATAGTTTACACGTTGTAAATAGGGGCATGTGCATGCCCCCAACTACAGAGTTCAGAAGATATTGAAAGATTAGAAAATGGCACCTTGTTTATAAACAAAATTCAGTTAAGAAATTAAATCGTTGGTGCCCATTAAATCGTAGTCATTTTACTCGTCTTTTACTGAAAAATTAACATATTCAAAATTTTCACGCTGGTCCTTAAGCTCTACTAAGTTTTATACGACAAATTTCTTGATCAAATTATGGGTCCACTCCCGAAGGCACGTGCTATTTTTCTAAGCTTTTCACAAACTTAGGTATGAATTACTGCAGCCTGCTTGATATAAATTATAAAAGGTTATGAGAGAGCGTTGTCAAGAGCGCAAAGCACCATTTAAAAAGTGTACTCGATAGTCATATTTGGGCCATAGAAGATTTATCAACATTTCTTGTTCAAATCGAAGCTTGTTTTAATGTACCCCAATGCAATCATCCCCAATGTCTGAGGATCTTTAAGATTTAAGATCTTTGATCTAATGCTCCTATTAGTACGCCTAAGAGCTATCCTCGTCCACCATGGTGGTAAAAGGAACTTCAAATAACGACCTTTGAATGCAAAAAGCTCTTCAAAATTGCAAACAGCAAAATTGGCTGGCGTGGAGTGAGACTCCTGTATGGAAGTCTTTTAATCATATAAATACGAATTAAGTGACAACCTACAGGAGTCCTCTGAAGCAGCTAAGCCACGTAAGATTCTATCTACCTGTCCTACCATTCCAATTTATCTCCAATGACCGGGTGGTATCTGGATTACCATAGGGGTGGAATCTCTGGAGCTCCTACTGAAAACTCATTTCTTGGAACGTTCAAATCTCTTACTATACTCATTGCGACCCAAAAGACTTTAGGCCCATGAGCTTATCGGCGTACTTCTTGAAAATTCTAGAATGACAGATAGAAGCTTATATTAGAAGCTCAATCGAGCAAAGAGAAATTGGTGGAAAGAAACTGCACTTCATTCCCACCTTATTGAAAAATCGCTCGGATAAAAATAATTCTCTTTGATGACCTTTGTGATATAGAAGGAGCCTTTCAAAATGTCAAACCAGAGGCGATCACGCTTGCACTTTTAGATTTGGAGCTAGATATGTTACTTGGATGCTGGATTGATCAAATGCTTAGGGACAGGGTTGTTTCGGCTAATCTTGGTGAGGCATCCGATCGGAAATTTGTGAGTAGAATAGACCAATAGGTGCGGCCTAAGTGTTAATTCACTTAAAACTGAATTAGTCCTTTTATCTAGGAAGTACAAACTTCCTTTTCTCAACCCCCACACACTTAACGGAGTTGGTTTAAATATCACAGAGAGAGCGTGAAATACTTAGGTCCTATTATGAACAGCAAACTAAGCTGGAAACCCAATATTTTGATAGTGCTATACTCTTGTAAGAATGCCATTGGGAAACGATAGAGACTAAAACCATGCATCGTACATTGGCTGTACACCTCTGTAGCTAGATCTGTTCTACTGTACGGACTTACAGATTCGTGGCCAGCTCTAAATACAGTGACTAACCAAAAGCTATTGGTGAAGGTTCAAAGAAATGCCTGCCTGTGTATTAGTGGTGTACTCAGGACCACTTCATCTCAGACACTAGAGATTTTCCTTTATGTAATTCCTCTTGATATCTTAGCTAAACCAATGACTGCGTGTACAACTATTAGGCTTAAATCAATTTTTCTGTGGATCTGTAGTAATAATTTGGGACACTCACCTACATTTTAAAGAAATCCCCAAAGCTATTGACTATGCCATCTCGACTTTATATCTTTAATTGTTATTCCTACCAGAGAGGACTGGGCGAGTGAAGCAATTCAAAATCCCGTTACAATTAGCTTCATTACGGATGGATCGAGAATTGATAGCAGGGTCGGTTGTGCGGTGTTCTAAAAGGAATTAAATTTAAACCTCTATTTTTGCCCCTCTGATCACTGCAGAGTCTTTCAGGCGGAGCTAATCGCAATCAAAGAAGCCATAGATTAGATGAAGTAAAATGATATGTCTGTAAGGGTTATAGGCATTTTTACGGATTGTCAGGCTGCCAGTAAAGTTCTATAATCAGGCCTTACCACGTCGAAAGTAGCCCAAAACTGTCTCTCTCATATCTTAAGACGAGATGGCAGAACAAGTTTAACATTCAGCTTACATCGGTGCCAGGGCATTTCAATATAATGGGTGATCTCCGATCTTATCTTACCATGCAACGCTGATACAGAAGTACCGCTTGCTATGAGTAAACTGCTCGTTAAAGAAGAGGCTTATAAATACATAAACTCATTGGTTAGCAGGCGAGTAGACTAGGTGTTATCTCTCATGGTTACTGTAGAAGTTGTAGGAGAGAAAATGTTGATTAAGAGGAGGAGGAGGAGGAGGAGGAGACTATACTTTTTCTGCTCTGCACCTGTCCTAGCCTGGTTGGTATAGGCTAAAGTTTTTGGGAGCTTGCCTCTTGTGTAACCTGTCGGACTTCAGGAGGAAGAGTTTAGGGATATCAAATGCTTCGTTAGAAGCTCGAATTGGTAGGTATTGTGTGGAGACAAAAATTTTTGTGGCTACGAACCAATTATGTCTATGCCTCACCCTGTAAGATGGTCACCGTAACCTAAACTTCTCTAAATTATAGATACCTTTATGAATCAAGGACAAATTAAACGTATTAACAGCTTGTATTTGGAAATTAGCCAACACTGCAGGAGAAATTATAAGTGAACTTAAAGCTGTTGGACCACAGGATGATTTACGTGATCCTTGATTAATCTATATTATTACTAACAAATAAGATGACCAAAGTAAACCATTTTGACAACATGACTCATCCAAATTCCAACTTCCAACATTTCAAGATCTGTTGATTGTCTTCTTATCCGAGCAGATACTCTTGAAGGTATACAGGAAGTCGGGTACAAACCGATTGCAAAGATTCCATCCAATGTAAGCCGAACACAAACAGCAATACCTGCTTCCTCGCACTTAGTCCAAATTTATAAAAAACGACACAATAATTGTGTCATGTAGATGACATGTAGATGATTGCATGTAGATACTCATTCCGGTATAACCGCACTCGTTTATGTAAAATATGCTTTTGGAGACATGCAAACCTGCCGGGTGTTACTAGACTCCGGTGCTCAGGCACCTTTTGTAACCGAAGATTGTTTAAAACGCCTCCCATTACGAAAAAAGGCCAATGTTAAAATTATTGGAGTTGGTTCCTCACCAGCGGGAATTTCAAATGACATAACCAATCTATATATTTGTTTTCGATGCAGTCCAAAATCTCGAATTGTAGTCAGTGCTCAAGCATTTTGGAGCCATCTGGAATTGTTTCCACTGGCAGATCCAAATTATAATTAGACCAGCACCATTGACATTTTAGAAACCGGTATCCCGATTGCAAAAAATAGCATTTTTGGCTGGATCATTGTTGGTAATATACACTATGACCAACGTCAGAACAATTTAACTGTTAGTCTGTTGACTGAAATTGATATAAACTAACCATTTCCACAATTTTGGGAAACCGAAGAAATCCCAACAACCAACCACCTTACTAAAAACTCACATATGTGCATCTGACGGTAGATGTATAGTTAGCCTTCCAGTTGTACCATCCAAATGTGAGTTAGAAATCAGAAATAAGACGTTTTATATCCATGGAGCAACGACTAGAGACCAATCCAAAACTGAAAAATGCCTATATCAACTTCATGCGTGAATATATAAATTTGGGTCACATGGAAATGATACCACTTAGTGCAGTTAATATATATCCAAAAATTGCATGCTCCTTTCCACATTAAGCCGTAACAAAACTAACCAGTACAACTAGTAAAGTGCGGGTAGTATTTGATGCGTCGGCATCCAGTAAAGTTTAAATGAAAAGATAAAATTAACAAGTTTGATATTGATTTCCAAAGAATTGTGTGGTGAACAACTCATCTTGCACCGTTATCTTACTATAAACTTCTGCTTGTTACATATGGAACCGTTTTAGCACCTTATCTAGCCACCAAAACGTTGATTTCTTTAGCCAAAGAATATCACAGGCAATATCCAACCGCATCCAAAACTATCCAAGAAGATTTTTACATCGATAACTTGATGGCAGGAGCGAGAAACCAAGAAGAAGCGTATATGCATTGAAAGAACAAATTATCACAATTTTAAAATTCGGATGCTTTAATCTTAGAAAGTGGACCAGCAATTGCCCATGGTTCCTAGAGCTAATTCCATCAGAAAATCGAGTTTTGTCACCGATTAAAATCCATGATTTCTTCCAGTCATTATGTCTCTTGAATTTGCAGTGTGATAATCAGCTACATTGAAATATTAGTAAGAAATGAATATCTTAAGAGAAGAATTTACCGAACTAGAAAAGATCTCAATACTCAGATGGTTAATGATCAATGATTCAGATTTTGGAGTGCACGGTTTTGGACATGCATTTGCCAGAATAAAGGATGGAACTTGCAAAACAAGAATCATAACCGCAAAGCCCAAGGTCGCACCGATTAAATCGCCACGGCATACCACCTTCCATGCTGGTAAATTTCGAACTATGGTGGAATGGACCCACCTGGCTTTGTTAACAAAACCAACTATGGCCAGATCAAAATAATGTGCAACATCCAGTGGATAAATCAGAGAATAGAAGTTCAGTTGTTTTCGAACACCATATGCTGAAATCGAAAATACATTTCTTGTATTTCTTGCCCATCATTATTGCAAGTTCACCAAATTTGTTAGGATTCTTCAACATCAAAAGATCATTGATATGAGAACCAAAAAAAAATTTAGTTACCCGAGAAGAATTTACTGTAGCATCTAAGCGAATCATCAAGAGGGCACAAATGGAATAATTTACGGTAGAAATTAAGAATATTCGTTTACAAAAACCACTTCCAAGTTAAAGTAAATTATTTTCTTTAAATCCATTTCTAGATGATAGTGAAAGTTTGAGGGTTGGAAGCCGAATAAGGAATGCTAACATCCAATATAACACGAAATTTCCAACCATTCTACCAGCAAATCTCATTGTTACCGAACTAATCATTGATAAAACCCACATAAGCTATTTCCATGCTTCAGTGTTCAGTATTTAGTCAGTATTGATAAAGGTGCTATACTGCATGCTATAATGATATGTTGTCTTGTTTCTTTTCCCACCCAATTATATCTGATGAAGAGAAACTTGTTTCTCATCTGAGGTGATTGGTGTTGGAAAGGAAACATGAAATAATCCTAAAGAGAATGTTCGTGCATATGGTAGTAGAATTGAGTGTATTCTTGCTGATCTTAATGATGTATGCATTTCTAAAGAAGGCAAAAAGGCCGCTATTTATATTAAAAACAGCTCTTAATGCATTTATTAAAGGGTTACGAGATACAATAAAAAGTTGAAAGTGAATTATTTAATACTAGTAAAATATCAAATCATTTTTATATCAAAATGCTGAGTCTATTTCCCATACTTTTCACATCGTGACAATAGGTTACGTTAGAAAACAAATAGAAATTTGCAATAACCTAGAAAACCAAATAGATTTAAAATTTTTAGGGAAGAGATAACAAACCTAGCACGAGTAAGTTTTTGAATTTTCCATTGGCTGATTTTCTTTGATATGATAAGATGGATTTTGATTTACATAAGATGGATTTGAATTGGTTGGCTGCGACGTCTCCACTCGTTTTTCTCTTAGAGAAAAAACCACTTTGCCTCATGTTGCAGATATTTACAACAACGTGGCCCAAGCCAATTAACTCACTTTTCAATTAGTCAGTGTTAATTAACGGATGTAAATTTTGTATGACCACTTGGTAGGTTTTGTTCCTCGTTTGTTGGAACGAATAGAATTCGATGTTTCGTTCCGGTAGGGTAATGACGGCTGGGTATGCCTAAGCATCTTTTACCAGAATTGTAACCTGGCTAGTTCCAAATAGTTTTACGTCAAATTTGTCTTGTGTATATTCTTTTAATAAGACAGTTAAAGGATTGATTTTTTCTACACCAGACACAATTAAACCGTGTCAATAAAAGCACTGTAGGTTGAGCTAACTAATATTCGTTGATTTTTATTTGCCTTGCGTCTATTGATAGGTGATAGAGGACTCGTGCCTCCACCCTTTTTGCTAGCTGTTGTCCATTCTTTTTCATATCCAAGCATAGATAAGGATGGTGTCAGGACATTTGGAATACTAGAATCGTTAGATGGTTCCAATTGTGACAGAAGTTGCGATGTTAAATAAATTCTTTTTTTGGGCGACAACGGAACATTTTTTTTTTGAAACGAACTACCAGGCGGAGTTCGTTGAGTTTTTGAATTTTTAGCAAAATCAGACATTTTAATGTACAATGCCTTTAAAACTAGGTCAATAGCATTTTATAATGTTCACAATTTTTGTTAACACTGCACTTTTCAGGATTGTATCGGGAATATACATAACATCAATCCACAGGTTCCTACTACATAGCTTTGTGATATTGGAAAACCAGCAATTGCTTCAAATAGAAATTTGTACAAAATTTGGCGATGAATGGGTTAATTCTAATTTATTCATAATCGTACATATCAAGAAAAAAATTTATCCAGTTTTGGGTAGGATACAAAATATGTTACACAACTATGTAATATGTAAATTAGAAAATTGTTGTAACAATTTTCATCAACTTTATGTACCGTATGAATATGAATGACTATGTTGATTAGAATATTGAAATAAATATTTTCCAAAACACTTTGATTGATTTGTTAAATAACAACATGACAAATACAACGACAAGTGAGCACCTGATAAAAACTGTCAAACCTAAACGTTATATGCAACAATATGTGAAGTCGAAATCAATCGAAAACAACAAAAAATAAAAAAGGAAATTCCTATTAACAAAATATATCACGTCGAATAAATTATTTTTTACCTGTAATCAAACAAAACTTCCTGCACCCACTCCCACAGGCTAATTGAAAATTTTTGATAAATATTTTGAATGAAAAACAAAAAAGAAAAATGTTGAGTAGGAAGATTAAAATACAATACAAAGCCAAAAATGTTTCATATAACATTCTACTCAACCCAAATCCCAGTAAATGCTTAAAAAATTTTTTGACTTAAAACGAAACAGGTAATTTTATTTTGCCGGTTGTATAACGAGTACCTCGTTTAATTAAATCTCACACATTTCAATATAAAATTATGACGGTTAATTTACGAGTAATTTTACAGAAAGGGGACTGTAAAATATTTTGGTATAATGACCATAAAAAAGGGTAATGACTTATTGTGTGCTATTTGCAGTACTCATGAGTCAAATACTCATGATTTTCTAATCATGTTGATTAAAATGATGTCAATTTACGTATGTACGATGCTATTAACTGAATGTATACAAAAATTCTAGAACATAACTCATCGTTCCATTCCCGTGAGCACACAAACATTGAAATTAAATTTTTATGAGGTTACGTCTCAAAACCTTTATAATCGAATTAAATTTTCACGAATTTTTCTTTTTGTATACCAGCAAACAAACAAACAAATTGGAAAAATTCGTGAAATTTATTGGAAAATTTTCAAAAAATACTTCAGTTCGAGGAAATGGTGATATTACCGGTGTTCAATGAATTTTTAATGCGTTTAGATGATGTCTTGCTTTACAATTTCAGATACTGTTTACGGAACTTTTCGGTGTACGTAAAATGCTTTTAACTTTAGTCAACCAAACAATTTGTGTCAGTCAAGCTTAGTATACCAAATCTATTTATGTTAAAGGACTCAATCAATTAAATTTCAATGAGCACTGTTGATGATGGCATCAATCGTCATGATGTTGTGAAAAAAATGTATAATATGTTCGGAGAATTGGCGGGATATTTATAAATATGCCTGGTGAAAAGTTTCAATTAAAATCGGTACAGCAATGTTGATATCGGTTGAAATGTAACCTTCTTCATTCGAAAATACATTTAATGCAATATAGTGGTTGTCCTCCCAGCGTTCCTAACTATTTTTAAAAATCTTATTATATTTTGAAGTCGATAACAAAATCAATCGGGTTCGAAGTAAATCAACCATCCTTTGTCTTTAAGTTGATGATTGACTGATTGATTAATTGATTTAGAATGTACGGCCAAGGACTAACTAGGATCTCCCAGAATTGGCACCCGTTTTTGCAAATACTTGGAAGGATAAGGTAGGATACTAGTTAAATTATTCAGGTCGACCCGGTTCCAGACACCTTGATGGCCAAAAGTTAGTAATGACAGAATTGGTCCGGTTTCCCAGTAGACAATTTTTAAACTACTGGTAGCATAAAATAATCACAACTTTACTGAACTGCTCTGCATTATGGCATCTCTCGTCAGCAACTTCATTGTGCCACCATTCATGTTATCTGCATAGGTTCCCTGAAAATATAATCTATTAATGTACTAATTACTCCTAGCCATATGCCGTAATAAATTGGATTAATTTTCACCTGAAATTTACAAATGAATTAGTTTCACCGTTAAATATAAAATTATACAATATAAAATATAAAATATAGAAATAAATGATGTAAAAGCTAAAATAATATTATAATATAATAATATAATAATATAATAATATAATAATATAATAATATAATAATATAATAATATAATAATATAATAATATAATAATATAATAATATAATAATATAATAATATAATAATATAATAATATAATAATATAATAATATAATAATATAATAATATAATAATATAATAATATAATAATATAATAATATAATAATATAATAATATAATAATATAATAATATAATAATATAATAATATAATAATATAATAATATAATAATATAATAATATAATAATATAATAATATAATAATATAATAATATAATAATATAATAATATAATAATATAATAATATAATAATATAATAATATAATAATATAATAATATAATAATATAATAATATAATAATATAATAATATAATAATATAATAATATAATAATATAATAATATAATAATATAATAATATAATAATATAATAATATAATAATATAATAATATAATAATATAATAATATAATAATATAATAATATAATAATATAATAATATAATAATATAATAATATAATAATATAATAATATAATAATATAATAATATAATAATATAATAATATAATAATATAATAATATAATAATATAATAATATAATAATATAATAATATAATAATATAATAATATAATAATATAATAATATAATAATATAATAATATAATAATATAATAATATAATAATATAATAATATAATAATATAATAATATAATAATATAATAATATAATAATATAATAATATAATAATATAATAATATAATAATATAATAATATAATAATATAATAATATAATAATATAATAATATAATAATATAATAATATAATAATATAATAATATAATAATATAATAATATAATAATATAATAATATAATAATATAATAATATAATAATATAATAATATAATAATATAATAATATAATAATATAATAATATAATAATATAATAATATAATAATATAATAATATAATAATATAATAATATAATAATATAATAATATAATAATATAATAATATAATAATATAATAATATAATAATATAATAATATAATAATATAATAATATAATAATATAATAATATAATAATATAATAATATAATAATATAATAATATAATAATATAATAATATAATAATATAATAATATAATAATATAATAATATAATAATATAATAATATAATAATATAATAATATAATAATATAATAATATAATAATATAATAATATAATAATATAATAATATAATAATATAATAATATAATAATATAATAATATAATAATATAATAATATAATAATATAATAAAATAATAATATAATAATATAATAATATAATAATATAATAATATAATAATATAATAATATAATAATATAATAATATAATAATATAATAATATAATAATATAATAATATAATAATATAATAATGTAATAATATAATAATATAATAATATAATAATATAATAATATAATAATATAATAATATAATAATATAATAATATAATAATATAATAATATAATAATATAATAATATAATAATATAATAATATAATAATATAATAATATAATAATATAATAATATAATAATATAATAATATAATAATATAATAATATAATAATATAATAATATAATAATATAATAATATAATAATATAATAATATAATAATATAATAATATAATAATATAATAGTATAATAATATAATAATATAATAATATAATAATATAATAATATAATAATATAATAATATAATAATATAATAATATAATAATATAATAATATAATAATATAATAATATAATAATATAATAATATAATAATATAATAATATAATAATATAATAATATAATAATATAATAATATAATAATATAATAATATAATAATATAATAATATAATAATATAATAATATAATAATATAATAATATAATAATATAATAATATAATAATATAATAATATAATAATATAATAATATAATAATATAATAATATAATAATATAATAATATAATAATATAATAATATAATAATATAATAATATAATAATATAATAATATAATAATATAATAATATAATAATATAATAATATAATAATATAATAATATAATAATATAATAATATAATAATATAATAATATAATAATATAATAATATAATAATATAATAATATAATAATATAATAATATAATAATATAATAATATAATAATATAATAATATAATAATATAATAATATAATAATATAATAATATAATAATATAATAATATAATAATATAATAATATAATAATATAATAATATAATAATATAATAATATAATAATATAATAATATAATAATATAATAATATAATAATATAATAATATAATAATATAATAATATAATAATATAATAATATAATAATATAATAATATAATAATATAATAATATAATAATATAATAATATAATAATATAATAATATAATAATATAATAATATAATAATATAATAATATAATAATATAATAATATAATAATATAATAATATAATAATATAATAATATAATAATATAATAATATAATAATATAATAATATAATAATATAATAATATAATAATATAATAATATAATAATATAATAATATAATAATATAATAATATAATAATATAATAATATAATAATATAATAATATAATAATATAATAATATAATAATATAATAATATAATAATATAATAATATAATAATATAATAATATAATAATATAATAATATAATAATATAATAATATAATAATATAATAATATAATAATATAATAATATAATAATATAATAATATAATAATATAATAATATAATAATATAATAATATAATAATATAATAATATAATAATATAATAATATAATAATATAATAATATAATAATATAATAATATAATAGTATAATAATATAATAATATAATAATATAATAATATAATAATATAATAATATAATAATATAATAATATAATAATATAATAATATAATAATATAATAATATAATAATATAATAATATAATAATATAATAATATAATAATATAATAATATAATAATATAATAATATAATAATATAATAATATAATAATATAATAATATAATAATATAATAATATAATAATATAATTATATAATAATATAATAATGTAATAATATAATAATATAATAATATAATAATATAATAATATAATAATATAATAATATAATAATATAATAATATAATAATATAATAATATAATAATATAATAATATAATAATATAATAATATAATAATATAATAATATAATAATATAATAATATAATAATATAATAATATAATAATATAATAATATAATAATATAATAATATAATAATATAATAATATAATAATATAATAATATAATAATATAATAATATAATAATATAATAATATAATAATATAATAATATAATAATATAATAATATAATAATATAATAATATAATAATATAATAATATAATAATATAATAATATAATAATATAATAATATAATAATATAATAGTATAATAATATAATAATATAATAATATAATAATATAATAATATAATAATATAATAATATAATAATATAATAATATAATAATATAATAATATAATAATATAATAATATAATAATATAATAATATAATAATATAATAATATAATAATATAATAATATAATAATATAATAATATAATAATATAATAATATAATAATATAATAATATAATAATATAATAATATAATAATATAATAATATAATAATGTAATAATATAATAATATAATAATATAATATAATAACAAAATTTATTATTATTTTATAATTATAATTGTTACTGGATCATTCAGTTTTAGTCGTGGCTTTTTATTGCTTCGGTTTTAAAATTTCTAGCTAACTTCCTTATTGAAGAGAGGAATAAAGCTGGGTAACTAGGGTAAATTAGCCTCGTAAACTTACAGTAGGGAGTCCAGTGAGCGGACTGTTTTGCGTTTTTGTCTTCGGCGGTAACTGATGGTTTCAACAGCAGGCCAAAGTACTACATGTAAGTAGAAAGGTTTTAAAAAATCCTTAATCTTCAAAGTTTGGACTCTCGATTTCAATCAAAATTAAACAAATTCAGTATCCATCTCAGGAGATGATTGAACGACGTTTGAAGGAGGTGGCCCCTTTGAAGCAGCTAGCGGGGAATGTCAAAATCGTCTCTTATCTTACTGATTTTTCTAAAAATTATCTTGCAGAAATGAACATGGCAAAAACGTTAGCAATGACGTCAAAACAAAAAAACATTAGCAATGACATCAAAACCGGCCTATGGAAAAAAGAAAAGACTAGAGACATACTTGCCATTCTAAACAATAATATGTATTCGGCTTCTTCTGTGAATCACAAGAAGAGACAATCATTTTCTAGTTTTAAAGTGAAAAGCAAACTCTGAGGTAGAAATTGTTTAAAAACCAGATGAGCCGGACTGTAACAGTAAAGATAAAAAAGCATTTAAAGATACACTCACAAATACAGTCGGGAATAAAGCTAGCATGCATAGCTTGACTGAAACCTAAAAGCACAATTGAAATCAGAAATTTGCGGACTGCTGCACTTTGCCAGAAGAGATAGAGGAAGCATTACGAGAGAGAATCTTTAAGCCAAACAGATAACACTAAATTGCACAAGGTTGAGCTACCTAAGACCAGGCTAATAGCAAAAGAAAATACTCTAAGCTTGATAATTCTAGGAACGTTAAATGAGCAGCCCAACCCCGCAAAAACTGTACCATCCGTCCTTGATGTTGCGCTACTTGGCGAATCCCTAACTTAAACAATCACTAAATTCTGGGTCAAGGGGAAAAGCAGCCGATGTTTTGCAAACCACATCCCATTGCAAAAAAGTTGGGAGGGACTATATACACAATTATTAAGAAGATTAATGATGTGGTGTATCGAATAGAACAAAACATTAGAATTAAGATGGAGGGCACGTTGACCATTTGACACGTATGCAAGCATGACTGAATCTCTTCGGCACAAACGCTATGATGTATTGTCTTATCCGGGTTGTCTAGAACAATAGAGAATCCAATAAAGCCCACGTGCCTGTTTTTATATCATCAAATTGTACATATCTATAATGATACGATCAAGTTTGTAAAAATTGAGGAAGACATCCATCAAAATAAAAATTCAAGTTCAAGTATTCTTATGTTAACAGTGTTCTAACTGTTAATTAACCATAAATAACATCTTAATGTATATAAAAAGCTTCTTGTCTTATATAACCAAAACTTAATGATTTTTTTTTAATTTCCGGTTCCTTAAAATCTTAATCACTCCGCTTAATCTTACTATCAAAAAAAAAAATCTATTTTCTTATTACATCGTAAAATGAATCTAAGCGATACCAACGAGACAAAAAAATGTCCTTTAACCATTTAGGCTGGATAAAATAACGATGCCAGAAAAAACAATAAGATATTTTTATCGTCCAATAAAATTTAATCATTGATAATGGATCAAGATAATCCTATCAACGAAAAAATGTTGTTGCTATGATTTTTGCTGTCTTCATGTTTTATGGCTATGTGTGGGGGTGTGTGTGTGTTTTGTGTCCAAAAACAAAATAAATTATTGATATACCACAGCACCGGCAGATTATATTAAGCTGCTGTAATCATATTTAAGATACGATTAAATAAATAAGAATATATTGCCGGTAGACATACGAAATTTAGGTTAAACGGGGCCAAATGGAATAAAGCTATAAATAAATAAATTCTGGGTGAACCGTTATGGCAAACAAAAATAATAATAATTTGTTGACATAACAAATTATTAAAATCATTTTCTCTGTAACCATCTTAACGACAGTAATATTTTTAGATAAATTGTAAAGGAAACAAAATTGCATTCACGCCTACTCGATTTGACTGGCAATTGTGTAACTCTAATTGTGTAACTTTATTCACTTTATTCACTTTATTCACTTTATTCACTTTATTCACTTTATTCACTTTATTCATATTATTCACTTTGTCCTCTTTATCCGCTTTATTCACTTTATTCACTTTATTCACTTGATCCACTTTATTCTGACAAGTTGCTTAAAACAAGATGGTTACTAGAGTGTTTTTTTTATACAGAACTGTTGACTGTAGAAGACGACCACCGGCTCGCGTAACTTTGTCTTTGTCTGGAACACACAGAGAGCGTCTTTACGCAGTACTTTTGGTTCATCGTGAAATTCACTGTTTTGGACAATGCGAGTAGTTTCGTTTCCAGTTCTACTGTAGTTCAGGTTAATGAATACTAAGGTTCAGAATTGTTTCCAAGGTTGTTTATTTTATGAAGTCGTCTTTCTCAGTAGCTGAGGAGGCCATGTGCACTGTCATTTTGGTTTCGGAACAATCAGATGGTGCGCTTGCATTGTTCTGCTTTGGACATACTTTTTTTGAATTTGATGGAGGACTTGAATCGTGAACTCACGGTTCAGAGTGTGTTATTTGAGAGGGATACAAGGCCCACGACATAGTGTATAATTGAGTTTCATTTGAATCGATGTGTCTTGGAAGGGAGGTCTCGGTCAACGGTTGGATTTTTGATACTTTGTTGGCGCCGAGTGTTTTTTCATCTCGATGAGGGTGCTCTTATCCAGTGGAACACTATCATGGAATCCAGCCAGTGGCGGCGATTTGTGATATCAGAGCTTAGATCAAACTTAGTTTTTTTTCATTTGTTGCCTTAGCAGCACATAACTCTAGCCATGATTGTGTGGTAGTGCAGCACGAGACTTGACATAAGTGGACATGCCACGGTTCTCCGGAGTCGTGGAGAGGGGCGTCGATGCACCCACAATGAGTGGTCTGGTGGGTGAGGTGCTTTAATTTGTAGTGTAGGAATACAAAGTGGTTTGTTTGGTGTATTTTTGCTGGGTTCTCAAA
Source organism: Tipula confusa (assembly GCA_963556175.1). Classification (NCBI taxonomy): domain Eukaryota; kingdom Metazoa; phylum Arthropoda; class Insecta; order Diptera; family Tipulidae; genus Tipula; species Tipula confusa. The sequence continues at coordinate 173,910,629 of OY744476.1, read as the reverse complement.
ATCAAACTGAATTCGGTTTGTGTGGTCGGGGAATTGTTGATGATTTGGCGGCCAAGTGTGGAGATTGGCCACACAGGACGGAAAGACGGTGTGGTTTCGAAAACGACAGTTATGACGATCAGTTTGATGTGTGCGGAAGGTATGTGGCAGGCGAGGTGCGGTTCGAGCCAAGGTATTTTGGTCATAGGTGCCGCCACTTCCACGCGTGAAGGGCTTTCGTTTTTCAAAATGTATTAAAGTTGTCATAAAACGTTTAATAAAGGGGTGGACACCCTATTTGTTGTGTGTTGTTATGTAGTCAATCTTTATTTTGAGAAGTGTCTAGCGAGGAGTGTCCCACTTTCGTCAGTGGGCATGTTGTACAGCAGTGGTAGCTGTTGTGCAGCAGAAACTTGTTGTTGCTACAACTTGCAGCCCTTAGTGGGGTAGTTCAGGCCTTCATCATGGGTGACAAACTCAATACAATTATACGGTTTTTTACAGGGTATATACCTTTTCACGTTGGTCTCGAGGCCTCAGTCGAGGACCCAGAGGTGGACATGTTGGATTTGTTTATTTCACATGAGCTCACCAGATTTGGTGTCTATCGCTTGACTGGTAACTTGAATGGAGGTAGTCAACTGACTCTTTTGGTCGGTCGGCCATGTGTCTCGGGTCGGGTGGCGTGTGTTGTGCAACATGTTGAGCAACTTGATGTACATGTTGTACATCTTGGAAATTTCATGTACATGTTGTACATCTTGGACATTTTATGCATGTTGTGCAACATGTTGTACAACATGTTGTACATGTTGTACAACATACGTTGTACATGTTGTACAGCATGTACAACATGTGAAGCATGTTCAATGTGTGCAACATGTGCAACATGAACAACATCTTTTAAGCTAACACAGCCGGCTTGCTTTAAGAACGGGTTGTCATTATTGCTTCAAAGACGGGTTGTCATTGTTGGGGCAATATAGGTTGGTCAATGCAGGTATGTAGGATTTAGGCGATTGAAAGCAGGGCTGTACCCGTGTACAGTCGAAGAAAGCGATATTGATGGATGATTCGAGCAGAATTGGGATAGTGTTTGGTGCCGAACGATATTCTTGCTCAGATTTGCGAATTTATTTGGTACACATGGGTATTATGCTTCGTGTACAGAAGATCGATTAAGTTTTCATTAGCTGTGCGGTGTCATTTGGTGTATGGCTTGGATTTAGTAATCTGCCTGTGAAGTTGTGTTGTGCACTGGTGTCCTCTTCTTTAAATTTATTTGTGTATACGTGTGTTGCGTTGGTCTAATAGAAGAGGGAATGATGATTTTGGGATCCGAACATGATACACCTTTGTGCTACGGTAATTTGGAAGTATTTAAGTATTAAATAGTTTGCTGGGGTGAACAATAGGAGTGGTTTATGTTAAATGGAATATTTGGCGTTTAACAAAACGCAGTAGGTTTCTGCGTTCTGGGGGTTGTATTTAGAGACTTTGACTCAACATATAGGAAGCAGGACGTTATGCAGGATCTGAGGGTGTCTGCAAGTGGATATATTTTTTTTTAGTTATTTTATTTTATATCCCGATATTAGTATTATGATATGCACCAACACTTCTTTGTTAAACTACGATTTCCTTGTAAAATTACTAAATGCTTCGTATCGTATTGTAAATCTGCATGTATGCAGCGGTTGCAAAGCATCGAAAAAGCTGTGAATTTCAATTGTTTGAGATGCATAACCACCGATTTATTTCCAATTCTTTAGTTATTTTAAATTCACGTCCAAAATTTCAGACTTCATAATTTTTTACCTAATCTTTCTGTAGAATTAACGGTCCCATTAGACTGACTAAGCCACACATGAGATCGTCTAAATAAAAATCATTCTCGTAAAACATTACCATAATGGTTCTGCTAGTGACTCTCCCTATAGTATTATTTGAAAATCTGCATCCGCATGTGTGTCAACTTATGGGTAAAAGCCCATAAAGAACAAACGCCATAAAGATTTATAAACATTCCTAATCTGGTGAAGGTTGGAAATCATTGGCAATCAGAATTTACGTAACAAACATGGACTTTTGAGAAGAATGCTACTGATTGCAAACATCTCTTGTTTCGTAGTTGTATGATAGCTCCAATACAATAATATTAGAAGCGCCAGTAGAATTGTTGAATTCTCAAAACTGACGTGGAAAAAGGGGGCAGGGTTCAGCCCTAGTGGAATTCCGAATTACGCAGTGGTAATTCTTATATATTGATTGCATTGGACCATTTGCCAAAATATGTCAACATAACCATTGCGTAATGCGACCCCAAGCGATGTGGTAAAGTTCTTGGAAAATCAAGTCATATTTACTTTTGGGGTTCTAGAGGTGATAGTATCTGACAACGGAAGTCAATTTATTGTTATACTGCTATACGATTTTTGTGCAAAATATGGAATACGACACATTCACCTCTAAATACAGTACTCAGAGAAACGCATCTGAAAGAGTTAATCGAACACCGAATACTACCGTTTCATGTGTGCAGCCTGAAGTTTGAGTTGAGCTAGTGTTATCTGTAGTGTTATCAGTTCCTTCCCTAGTCCATCAACCTATCAATTTTAGATTACTCTAGTAGCAGTCATTTCAAGAACAATTCACTACTTCAATTGCTGGAAACGATGCATTGTTAAATGTGCACAAGTTCCAATACTTAAGGTTTCTTAAAAGGGGATGCAGCCAACTTGATACGCCATTTGCTCCTTACTGAAGCAAATTACATGGAAGCAAGAATTAACTTGAAAAGTTAATTCTTGCTTCCATGCTACGTCTGGGTCAGACAAAGTATTAAGATCAATCTGTGACATATCAGATGAAGTTTACAATGAAGTCTATTATCAATGAAAATAATCTGACTGAAAACTATCATTCCTCAGAAAATCTGAATTCGCAATTTAGTTTGAACGTCAAAAATCGCTTTTTAGTTGCCGTTAGAGTATTACTGGATTGCGGATCACAATTATGTTTAATTAACCAAAGCTGTGTTCAAAGAATTAGCCTTTAAAGAGTTCGAGCATCCCTAATTGCTAATGGCTTGAGTCAAAATGAGCGGGATATACGGCGGGTGCAGTGGAGCTAAACATACCTTCCAGGCATTAAAAACATACAAATGTCAGTGTAAAAGCACTTATTCTTTCAAAACTCACAACAAGCCTTCTATCATTTGGTATTAACCAGGACCACTGGCCAATATTAGATACGTTAAAATTGGCAGATTTGCATCATTTCGTATTCCGGGAGACATCGATGTAATCTTTAGCAATGACGTATTTTTGGAAATCATGAGACAAGAAAAAATTAACATTGAAGCTCACTTGTTCGCACAGAACACAATATTCGGTTGGATAGTAGGAGGAAAGCTGGTGGAGAATAATCACGAAATAATTTCAAGTTCCCATACATCTTTTGTTAGCAATGATGTGGAGTTGTAACTGTTACAAAGGTTTTGGGAGATTGAAGAAATGCACCCAACTGTTCAACTAACCACTTCCGAACAACAATGCGAGGATAACTATGTAAAAACGACAACACAAGATAATAATGGGCTCTACATAGTTCGATTACCATTTAAGGGAAATACAGAAATCCTTGGTGAGTCATTATATTGCGCTTCTAGACGTCTATTAGCAATGGAAAAGAAATGTTCAAAAGACAAAAGCTGCATCCTACTGATTGTGACTTTCAGAGGATAATATGGAGAAATAACTTAACTGATACTATAGATCATTACCGCTTAAATACTGTTGCTTATGAAATGGCAAGTGCACCAGTTTTAGCAATCAGAACACTGCATCAATTAGCTGATGATTATAAAGAGAAATACCCTGAAGCAGCTACAATACTGAAACGAGATTTTATGTTGACGCCATGCTTATTAGGTGCAATGACTTTGATCAAGCAATACAAAGTTTTAAAAACATATCGGACTTACTAGCTGAAGGAGCTCTTAAAACTCATACCCAATCAATTACAAGATACCACTAATATGGAACTGGAAGACTCTGCCAATATAAAGACCTTAGGACTTCATTGGAATCCAGTTTGGGACTTTAACAGTTGTGGCTCAAAAAACTCGATTGGGATGATGAGCTGACGAATGGTATGAAGCAAAAGTGGGTCAAACTTCGTTCTGCACATTCAGAGCTTGAACAAATTCAAAATCCTAGACCATTGCAGCCATCAAATAACATTAAATCTCAAATTCACATATTTTCAAACGCATCAGAAATGGCTTTTTGCACTGTGGCTTATCTACGAACGGAAAATGAACCAATTATAACGAGTAGATTAATTGCATCAAAAACTAGATTTGCTACAATCAACCAGGTAACATTGCCAAGACTCGAATTATGTAGTGCTGTTTTGTCTTGTCGGTTAGTCGACCATATTACAAAAACCACTAGCTTTCAATACCTGTGAAGTATTCGCATGGACTGACTCACACATTGTTCTTGCGTGGTTAGCACAGCATCCTAGGAAGTGGAAATGCTTTGTGGCCAACCGAACTGCAGAAAATATTGAAACCATCCTGAAAAAACATTGGAGGCACCGAACAATTGGCGCAGTGGTTAAATCTGCAGTATTTGGCACGGGAGGTACCGGGTTCGAATCACAACGGGGAAGGGTTGTAAAAGGTATTTTTTATCACCTGATTACGATCGGTGATGCCGATGAATACAACTTTGACCTTCTGTTGGAGTGCGGAATCCATGGGCCGAACCATCGTCCATGTCAGTACAGGCTGGCTGGAGCAATGCAATGTGCAGATGGATTTAAAATCGAACCTGTATTCATGCGTTTTCGATTGGCTGATGACGACGTACGGTAGGATGGCAAATTAACCGCGAAAGAGTTGGAAGAGCTTCGGCCCCAGAAAAGATGGCAGGGTTCAAAACAAAAAAAAACACTGAAGGCATGTATGTACCATCGAAAGATAATCCAGCCGACCTAGGATCTCGTGGAATATATCCTTCTGATTTAGTTCGAAACGGGTTGTGATGAACTGGTCCAAACTGGCTACAAAAAAATTATGAACAATGGCCAAAAGATTATGGAAAAACACCAAATATTTACATCCTGGTGCCTCATTATTCAGTAGGTTAATCAGACAAAGGTTTTGGATAATCGAAAGTCGAAACATGACTAGATTAACTTTGGCCAAATGCATCGCAGGCTTCAAATACAAAGAGCACAACAATGAACAATGGGAAATCTACCAAAATCTATCGCATTTCATCATGTAGATCATTTTTAAGCACGGGGGTTGATTATGCGGGGCCATATATTAAAGAAAGAACTGACAGAGGTCCATGCAAAATTAAAAAGGAATTGTTTTATTTGTGTGCAGGTCAATTAAAGCTGTGCATATTGAGATTGTCAGTGATATCACTAGCGAGACTTTCATAGCAGCACTTCAATGATTTATTTCACGTAGAGGGTTGCTCGTTAAAATTTATGGTGACAATGGAAGCAGTTTTGTCGGAAGTAAACGCGAACTTGAAGTTTGAGCTAATTTCCTTCTCAGAGAATGAAATTTAATTTCAATCCTGCCTCTTCCTTTGATGTATTGACACCCGGTCATTCCTTGATCGGCGAGCCACTTACAGCCATACCAGAACTAAATCTAATGCATCTAAGTACGTCAAAGATACGTCAAAATGGCAAAATATTCAAAATCGCGTGCAAGGTTTTTGGAAAGTTTGGTCTAGAGACTACCTCACGAGTTTGAATCAAAGATCAAAATGTCAGACCAAAACAAATAATTTATCCATCGATCAATAAAGCTCATAAAAAGCGATAGTATACCAAGGGCTACCAGGTTATTGGGGTGCATTATACAAGTACATGCTGGAGATGGTGGATGTGTTCGTGTAGCTACTATTAAAAACCCCAAAGTACATTTTATGTACTCATTTTTTTAACAGTTGAATTTTGTTTTATGAAATTTGTTTATGTGAATCTCCAAAAACTGACCAGTGACCATAATTATAGTACAATAAAAAGTTTAATTTGCTTGTTTGCATATATATGAGGGAGTTAAAAATTAAAAAAAAACACAAAACGTCTTTTTTGTTGTGAAAGTTATAATAATTCCGAACTGAGTCACAAATTTACAGTGTCACAGACACATAATTATTTGTATAGTTCGCCCATTTAAATAATGCCATGGACTAAAACCATATCTATGGACATAATTATATATATGTATGATGATTTATAGTTCTCGCCATAAATACATACATAAATATTAATTTATGGTTTTAAACCCAAAAATGTAACCACCCGTGGATGATATACTGTTGTACTTATAAGTGCCTAAAACTAAATTCACTCCCTATCTTTATAAAATAATGTTGTAAATTTAGACTTAAGAGGGTACTAAATACCAATTGACATGAATTGAAAATGTGTGGTTTTATCATATCGCGCGTGTATCACATTTTCGGCTGGCAAAAAAAAATCGAATTGAATATAGGCTTAGAAGTACAAAAAAAATCAATTTTATTCAAAAAACATCGAGGGATTGAGACATTTCGTTACCCTCCAAATGAATTATCAATAATCGCTTCAAATAGCAGTATCGACACTCTGTATTTGTGTCGTGTGTCGATCAATCATTTCGGGTAAAAAAAAAATATTCAATTGATCAAAATAATTTTTTTATTTACCATCAACCTTCCAGACATATCCGAAATGTATATAGGTATGTTTACCATCTTAGTATGCAATCGCATATTTTATGGTTCAGAGCACACATCTCATTTTCTATTTATCAGACTGTATTTGATTACACCAGCAAACTAATTTCAAAGTGAAATTTTCTTATTCTTACATTTCTATAGTTTTTGTGAAAGATTTTAAATCTCTCTGTACTCTCGAATATAAACAAACAAACAAAAATACTTATGATGGTTTTAGTGTAGGTTGATGAACCTAAAATTATGGATATAAAACGTCAACACAGTTTAGTTATGATAAAGATTATTAACCTATCAGACTGATGTTTAGATTGTCTATTTTGTATCATGATTACTAAAACTGTCAATCACTTGAAAATTGAAGATTTGCAGTTTTTCACTCGGTTTTATTTAAATAATTTCATAGCATAACTTAAGGTTATGGGCCAGCTTGTGTTGCACATCGTGATATCATTTGTGCATTGACAATGGTTTTACTATATGGGCCTTTTCAAAGTAGTTTGTCTCGCTTTAACCGACACAACACGGCTTATTCCATCCTTGCCAGGATGTACATCGACGATCCGTCCTAACGGCCAATTAAGTGGGGTAGTGTCTTCGTCCTTCACATATACGTGATCGCCAATTTCCAAATTTGAGTTTTGTTGCTGCCACTTTTTCCTTTGTTGGAGCATGTGTAAGTATTCCCTAGAAAACAGTCGCCAGTAACCTTGTATGCGTTTCTGTATGTTTTGCCATCTATTTAATCGGTTATTGGGTGTGCTTGGTAGATGTTCATCGGCTACAGTTTCTAATGGTCCCGTGAGAAGGAAATGCGCATAGGCGTTAAAGGCAAGCTGTCAATTGGGTCGATAGATATTGGCGTGAATGGACGGGAGTTGAGGAAAGCTTCTATCTCACATAGTAGATTAGAGAATTCTTGTAAATTGAGAATTTCATTGTTGGTGGCTCGTATTAGGTGATGCTTCATGCATTTGACACCTGGCTCTCAGAGACTAACCATCGATAGACTGGCAGGTATTAAGTGCTATTGAGTGCCCTTTTCAGCAAGGTATTCAGTTGTCTGATAATTACGTGTTGGTTCTTGTAGTGCTTGCGTTAATTCCGACAACTTTCGGCTCGCACCTTTGAAGTTAGATCCTTTGTCCGAGAATATATCAGTTGGGTTGTTTCGTCTACAGGCAAATCTTCCTAGCGCTTCTATGAATCCGTCTATCGCCTTCACTGCCATTCCTTTACTTCGTTTGACAGTGGCTTGGATTGGGCCGGCGTAGTCAACCTCTACCTTTGAAAAACATCGTGTTTGAGTGGTTCGTATATTGGGTAGATCTCCCATTAGTTTTGTCATAGGCTGGGCCTTCATCTTGAAGCATATCTTGCAGGTGTTTATTATCTGGTTTGTTGATACGTCGGTTGTAGGTAAGTCATATGCATCGAGGTTAATATAACAATAGTCGATGATATTTCGGCAAAATCACGTGGCGTCTTGGGTAATCCGAGCAATTGGCATTGGTCGGACGTCCACCTACGCGTGCGTAGGATGCCGTCCTTGTCGAGAAATGGTGAAAGTGACAATATGTTGCTATTGCTTATCGATGATCCAGAATTCAATGCTTTTATTTCTCTTCCGTATTCAGATTGCTAGGTGCCTGCCACATACACCACTCTGCAATCTTAATTTATTCACAAGTAAGCGGTGGTACCCCTTTTGTGCTGGCGTGGGTGGAAATTGGCAGCTTAGTTTTAATATGATGTTTTTTTTTTAAGGGTGGAGGAATCTGATGCACCATCCAACGATTATGCGCTTAATCGTTCTATGCTAAAATATTCTATCGAATAGTGTATCCAATATATCAACCTCAATTGTGGCTTCGTTTGGGTCCTGGATTATTGATAAAATGATCCAATTTTTTTTTCTGGCCATGCGGCTCTTTCTTGACTTAGCTATTCGGGTCCTTTCCACCAAAGATGATGATTGGCTAGCTCTGCTGGCATGAGCCCTTGGGAAGCGCAGTCACATTGGTTTAATTTCGAGCTTACATATTGCCACTTTGTTTTAGGTAACCATTCGTGTATATGTGACGTTCGATTCGCAATAAACGTTGGTAGAGTTGTGGCCTGTTTGATTAACCAATGGAGCACTATTTCAAAATCTGTCCAGAAGTAAGATGGTATGCTTGCAATTTTTAGTGTTTGAATGACAGATTTTGATAGTTTCGCCAGCAGGTGTGCAGCTAGTAGCTCTAATTTCGGGATCGTTACAGGCCGCATTGGTGAAATCATTGTTTTGGATGCAATTTTAGGTATACTAAGTAAAATGCTCCAGCCTAAGCTGCCTTGCTGGCGTCGCAGAATCCATGGGCTTCGTTATATTAATCGTTATCCCTCAGGTATCTTGGTGTTTTAATTCGCTCGACGCGCTTCATCTCGACCTTGAGGTTTGTCCAGGTATCAGCAATTTCAGTGGGTACAGCGTCATCCCATTCTAGAATTAGCAACCATAGTTTTTGAAAAAGCATCTTCACGGTGATGGTGATTGGAGATAGCCACCCTAGCGGGTGATATTCTATCGAGAAAGATAGCTTCATCTTCATTTTGAAGATGAAGCTATCTTTCTCGCAATTCCAGTGTAGTTTTAGTACTTTATGCGGGTTGTCTTTCATCATTGCTATGGTGCTTACTGGATCTTTTGCACCGATGGTTTGCAGAAACTTTTTAGAGTTGGAAGCCCATTTATGCAACTTGAATTCCGCTGAGCCCGGCACTTGATGGATACTTTTGCTTGAAGTGATGGCTGCTTCGTCAAAGTGAGCACCACTCAAAACGTTATCCACATTGAAGGCGTTGTTAATAATAGCTGAGGCGAGTGGGTTGGAAATTTCAACGTCTTTGGCTAATTGAGCTAGTGCTCGAGTATCAAGGTAAGCAGCTGACGCAGTTCCGAAAGTTACGGTTGTTAAATTGTTTAAGTGACTCGGTCGGATCTCTTCTCCATATGATGCGCTGATAATCCACGTGGTCTGGATGTACTCGTACCTGTCGATACATCTGCTGTATATCTGCCGTAAATGCTACCTACTGAAGTCGGAATCGTGTAAGATCTGGCTGAATCGTTGCCCGTACCATTAAAGTTTGATTGAGAGATATCGACGACTTGGTAACCGCCGACCCGTCAAATACAACCCGTAACTTTGTCGTGGCATTCGCTTGTTTTATCATCGGATGGTGCGGCAGGTAAAAGTGGTTTGACGATGGAATTAGGTGATCTGCAGCGTTGAGCTCTTTCACTAGATTCGCATTGAAGTATTCATCCATCAATTTGATGTATTCTGCTTTTGAGTGTGTGTTAGATTGTAGCCTTTTCTCTATGCTGGTAAAACGAGCGATTGCTTGTGGATTTTCTAAGAGATGATGCGTTTGGGATGTATGGGAGTCACACTATGAATTGATCCTGTTCATCGCGGTACATTGTATCACGAAATAGTTTCTCGCACTTGTGTTCTTACATGGTCAAGTGGCTATACTCTAGTAATTCGTCCAGCTCCCATTTTCACAGAGTGTTGTCGGTATTGAATTAAAGGTTGATGTTGAATGAATTTTGTATAGGCATACGTGCGTCGCTTTCCCCGATTATCCAGCCAAACATCGTGTTTTGAGCGATCAATTTGTTAGGGCCTACTAGTTTGCCATTTGACAAGATTTTCATGAAGTGTCCGAGTTCCAGCGCACGTCTATTTCATTGAGTTGGTCTTCTGTGGGGTCAGCTAGTGTAGTTTTATCAAGTTCATCCCATTCGTTGAGTAACTCCGTACTGGCTCGTTGTATATTGGACGGATGGCCCTACATTATATAAACCTTAATTTCAGGTTCTGGGTGAAAATGGGGTGAAATTTCAATTGTGGTTAGTCCTCTCGTGATACCTGTTGACACGATTCCTTCGGCCCGGTACCGTGCGTTGGATCGAGATAGATTAAGCCGACGAACACAAGCCTTACTGATCATTGAATGGTTGGAAATTTCAGAAAACTAAAGAAGCTGCGGTATACCTAATGAAGTTTCATCTCAAACGTGTTGTAAGAAATCAATCCTTAACATATCAGGAACTGATTACTCTCTTGGTACTTTTGTTTTTTACACTCATGGTCCTTGGCATACAGATTTCTTCTTTTCAATGCAAAGGCGAACAAAATGACCAACCACTAAGTACAAATTAAAAAATATTTTATGTAGTTATTTTGAAGAACCAAAAATTACCTCCATCAAGGTGGGCCTTAGGCGTTATTCGTGTTTCATGGTGATGATGAACTCGTTTGTGTAAGCGCAAATTATTTTAGAACGTTTGTTCTACATTTTTTTGAAACTTCGAATGCTCATACAGGATTTTTACTTGCCCATACTTTTCGATGTCTGATGTATAAACATAAACATAATTATGAAAATTTACTTTAAGGACTGTTGCAAAAAGTTCTTGCTTTTACTGCACCACTTGGTTGTTTGATTTATCATTACCATGAAACGTAGGTAACGGAACTTTCGGCGTATTTATCGATGATTTTGTATTTTTTGCTTTAAACTTTTTATCATCACATTTTGTGTTATTTTTTCATTTACCCTATTTAAAATTTAACACATTTGCGAAATTGTATCAAATTACAATAAATCTTATTTACAGTAAAAGTGAGATAAGTGAGATAAGTGAGATAAATGAGATAAGTGAGATAAGTGAGATAAGTGAGATAAGTGAGATAAGTGAGATAAGTGAGATAAGTGAGATAAGTGAGATAAGTGAGATGAGTGAGATAAGTGAGATAAATGAGATAAGTGAGATAAGTGAGATAAGTGAGATAAGTGAGATAAGTGAGATAAGTGAGATAAGTGAGATAAGTGAGATAAGTGAGATAAGTGAGATAAGTGAGATAAGTGAGATAAGTTAGATAAGTGAGATAAGTGAGACAAGTGAGACAAGTGAGATAAGTGAGATAAGTGAGATAAGTGAGATAAGTGAGATAAGTGAGATAAGTGAGATAAGTGAGATAAGTGAGATAAGTGAGATAAGTGAGATAAGTGAGATAAGTGAAATAAGTGAGATAAGTGAGATAAGTGAGATAAGTGAGATAAGTGAGATAAGTGAGATAAGTGAGATAAGTGAGATAAGTGAGATAAGTGAGATAAGTGAGATAAGTGAGATAAGTGAGATAAGTGAGATAAGTGAGATAAGTGAGATAAGTGAGATAAGTGAGATAAGTGAGATAAGTGAGATAAGTGAGATAAGTGAGATAAGTGAGATAAGTGAGATAAGTGAGATAAGTGAGATAAGTGAGATAAGTGAGATAAGTGAGATAAGTGAGATAAGTGAGATAAGTGAGATAAGTGAGATAAGTGATATAAGTGATATAAGTGAGATAAGTGAGATAAGTGAGAAAAGAGAGATAAGTGAGATAAGTGAGATAAGTGAGATAAGTGAGATAAGTGAGATAAGTGAGATAAGTGAGATAAGTGAGATAAGTGAGATAAGTGAGATAAGTGAGATAAGTGAGATAATTAAGATAAGTGAGATAAGTGAGATAAGTGAAATAAGTGAAATAAGTGAGATAAGTGAGATAAGTGTAATAAGAGAGATAAGTGAGATAAGTGAGATAAGTGAGATAAGTGAGATAAGTGAGATAAGTGAGATAAGTGAGATAAGTGAGATAAGTGAGATAAGTGAGATAAGTGAGATAAGTGAGATAAGTGAGATAAGTGAGATAAGTGAGATAAGTGAAATAAGTAAGATAAATGAGATAAATGAGATAAGTGAGATAAGTGAGATAAGTGAGATAAGTGAGATAAGTGAGATAAGTGAGATAAGTGAGATAAGTGAGATAAGTGAGATAAGTGAGATAAGTGAGATAAGTGAGATAAGTGAAATAAGTAAGATAAGTGAGATTAGTGCGATAAACTAGATAACTTAGATATGTGAGTTCAGTGAGATAAGTGTTATAAATGAGATGATTGAGAACCTGCACAGATGATGCGGCTGCGAAAAACAAAATACGGCGGTAGCCCAATATCCGAGTCTGTCATCATTATGAGGGGGCCACCATCAAACAAACATCATAATCGTTTCTGAATTGATTCAATAAGGCTAGACAAGCAGTTTTTATGTCTTCAACACGGCGTTTTCCAAGTGAGGATAAATTTTTTTAGAAAAATGAATTAAAAACATTACTTTAAATTAATCTGTTCACATTTCTGACAAAAATGTAAACATTGCCAAGACCAAAATTCATTTTAGCAATTATTTTAAGTAAATTTGATGGTTTGGATTTTCTATAGTGCCCCTTTTATTGTTAGTACATATTATCATAATTTAAAAAAAAAAATTCATCAAAATGAGAGATGGTTTCATGTAACTTTATTGGACCTAAACCACAGCCTAAACACTAAACACTGTTTTTGAACTGCAATGTGTATTAATTAAGTCTGTTTTGAGACTTAAATTGTGATCCCAATTAAATGTCAAAAGATCATTATTGTCAGACATTTTAGCTTCTAGAAGTTAAAATCTCTTAAAATCATGATTGAATCGTAGTCAGCAACTATATACAGAAAGAAATTTGCTCGAGAAGACTGCAGCCAGCTTATTGTATGTATTTAAGGGGTCTAAGTAATTAAGTAAGTAAATTAAGTTAAGTGAGCTAAGTGAAACGTGTAAGTTAAATGAAATAAGTGTGATAACTGAGGAGTCAGATAAGTTAGATATTTAAGTAGATAAGTTAAGATAAGTTAAGATAAGTTAAGATAAGTTAAGATAAGTTAAGATAAGTTAAGATAAGTTTAGATAAGTTAAGATAAGTTAAGATAAGTTAAGATAAGTTAAGATAAGTTAAGATAAGTTAAGATAAGTTAAGATAAGTTAAGATAAGTTAAGATAAGTTAAGATAAGTTAAGATAAGTTAAGATAAGTTAAGATAAGTTAAGATAAGTTAAGATAAGTTAAGATAAGTTAAGATAAGTTAAGATAAGTTAAGATAAGTTAAGATAAGTTAAGATAAGTTAAGACAAGTTAAGATAAGTTAAGATAAGTTAAGATAAATTAAGATAAGTTAAGATAAGTTAAGATAAGTTAAGATAAGTTAAGATAAGTTAAGATAAGTTAAGATAAGTTAAGATAAGTTAAGATAAGTTAAGATAAGTTAAGATAAGTTAAGATAAGTTAAGATAAGTTAAGATAAGTTAAGATAAGTTAAGATAAGTTAAGATAAGTTAAGATAAGTTAAGATAAGCGCGATATGTGGGTTAAATTATTTAATTGAGATAAATGAGATATGTTAGGTAAGCGAGTTAAATGAGGTAAGTGAGTTAAGGGATTTATGTGAGCTAGACGTGTAATGTGAGTTATGTAAGATATGTTATTAAAATGTGTGTGATATCTCATATAAGTGATGTGTGATGTAAAATATGACGAAATACAATTCCTTTTCAAATTTTTCGTGTTGGTTTCATTTGGCAGTTTTTGAGTTAAGCAACCTATGAAAAACAGTTGCCGTTTGATGAGTGTTATATTTTATCATATATGTAGTTTTGATTCTTTATTCGAGTACGTATTTCCAGCATGGTTCAAAATTTCTCATTCATATAGAAAGCACTGTAATTTGTTTAGTCGACTGTATCAACTGTATAAAAAAAATTAAATGAAAGGCATAATAACGATAATTCTTTAAGATCCCACAAGTCAAACAATATATGCAAATAAATTTATTTATGAAATTTTAATTTATTTTTTTAAATTGTTAATATATACAAACACAGTACACACTTACATACATATAATAATAATTCAACGTTTTTGGCGTCATACAGTCTAATATAAATTTAAGTTCGTTAAATTTTTTTTTTGTTGTTTTATAATTCTACAGAAAAAGTGTGTGGTTGCGCGTCAATTTTTTAAATGAACTTCGGTGTGAACTGTCGAGCAATTGATGGATTGATTTTATTATATAAACGACATGTTCTTTAATACAATTATTATAATATTATGGTAATTAGTTGGTGAATTTGAATTTTTATTGTAATCAAATTTAAAAAGTGAATGCCTTATTCTATTTGGAGTGTAATGATCTTTTCAAATTAATTCTGCGAATACAAATCCAAAATAATAAGATTTATGTACATTGATGAAGTCCGACAAAAATATCTTTTGAAATTTTTATAAAAGGTAAAAAAGCCTCCGTACAGACGGAAGGTTACGTGGTTCAAGAGATGAACAAACTCAATTCGTGGTTTCAATTAGACAAATTGATAGGGCTAAAATGCTGTTTTTTTATTTTAATTAAAGTCATGGCGACGAATCAAATTTTCAACTAGGTAGATTTGAAAGCAAACCAAGTTGTCGAATTTCAGGTGAAAAAAATTTACGGAAAATAATGGAGTACCCGATGCACCCACAGAAAATTTTTTGAAAATTAGCTAGGATTGCTGTTAATGTGAATGAACCTTGATATCGGAATATATAATTTTTATGTGATAAACTAGAAGGTATTTATGCAGAATAATATGTGGATTGAAAAGGATAGTGCCATATGTGAGACAGCAACAGAAAAAATTCATCTTTAGTGTGAACTTTTATGAGCAAATAATTTTTTGAAGATTAATATCCGTCTAGATCTTGCTATTTAACCCTCAATATTTTTTCCTATGTTATCTTGGCAGGTGACTTTAATTCACGCCACATAGCATGGATTTGCCCAAATAATAACCAGAATGGTAGTTCACTTCTTAATTTTTGCAATAATTCCAATACTTAATTAAATGCCCCTAACGAACCAACACTCCCAAGAGGAAACTCGGTTCTTGATTTGGTTCTATCTAAAAATATCTCACTAGCCACTCCACCACGAGTTTTGCATGAATTTTGCTCTGATCATTTACCAATTGTGTTCACAATCCCTCTCAAGACCCAAGCAGAAGAAACAAAAGTATTTCGCAACTACTCCCAAGCCGACTGGATGAAATTTAAAATTCATGTTCATCGAAACCTCCCAGAAGGCTCAGAAATCACTACCGCTACTCGAATTGAGGAAAAAACTCCTACTGAGCTCCAAAACTTCATTAAACTACGCAATCGAATGCGTCGGCTCTATTATAAATATCCAGGGCATATCTTGAAATCTGACGTTAATTTTTATTCCAAAAAGATTTCGTGATGGTTCAGCGAACTAAAAAATTCTGTAGATAATAAAAGTAGATAATAGTAGTTTAAGTAATTAAGTAGACATAATTGTTTGTTGGTACGGAGTGACGTGAGTGATACATTATATAAATTTAATTGTAAATTACAAAACTCCGACAGTTTTCACTCACTTCTTAATAAAACCAATAAATTTTCAAGAAATAAAAATATAAATATATATATTATTCGAAAAAAACTAAAGATTTTATTAATATTTTTATAATAAATTTCACTACTAGTTTCGATTTTAAAAAAATCATCGACAGGTGATTATTTGCAACTAAAGTTAAAGTATTACAAAATTTCTTATTTATACTAAAATCTAAACTTAAAAAATTAAACAGGTAAAAAAATTTTAAACAGGTAAAAAAAAAAAAAAAAAAAAAAAAAAAGGAAAACAAAACAAAAAGGGTAATTTTTAAAGTGGTGCAATTATGAGAAAAAAAATAATAAAAAAAAATAACAAGAGGTTAAAAGCTAATTCTAGGGGGAGTAACCTAGCTTAAATAGAGGCGATGTTATTATGGCTTCTTCGGTGTTCATCAAATGTTCGGTGTTGGCTATATAAAATGACTCATACGCATCCAGTTTCCATTTTTGGTGTATAGTTTTAATAATTTTAGAATTGATATTGTCTATGGAGTGGCATTTTCCAATAATATGTAATTAGATTTCGATAATTATGTTCATATGAGAACATCAATTGTGCTGAGAAAACCAAACCAGGTCCACAGGAAGAAAATCAAACTTTTAAAAACCGTTCACAATAATACAGCTAAAAGTCCAGCGATACCTTTTTTGGAGAATTTTGTTCATAATTTGTCTAGCACTGTTTTCACTAACACACAAATGAACATTTTAAACAAAGGCCTTAATTTCGCAATTAAACCTAATTTATCACCAATAGAAGATATTGTTGTTGACATAGAAACTGGAATTTCACGTTGTAATAACTTAACCAAAAACAATATAAGATTTGAATCCAAAAAGATAATTTTACAGCATACTATTAATAGTACCCCACTTCCAATTTCTTCTACAGGCAAAATTATAGCCAATATAAAAAAGAACAAAAATTTGATTTTCACTAAAGCAGATAAAGGTAATGCAGTGGTTATCTTGGATAAGCTTGATTATGATAATAGAGTTTTAAGCACAATAGCAGATGGACCATATAAAGAATATATTTGGAAAAATGGTAACCCGAGAAATCCCTTAAACAACATGGTGAAACAGGCCAAAACAATAACCAAAGAAATATCTATTTTATTAAATGATCCTAAATTAGAATACATATTCAACGTCACAAATCCCAAAGTTTCTAAGCTATATGCATTACCAAAGATCCACAAACCAGGTAATAAGATGAGGCCAATAGCGTCTAATATTTCGACTCCCACAGAAAATATGGCCAAATGGTTACTTAAGGAACTAAATACAATAAAACCTCCCATAGGATGCAGTATTCAGAATTCCAAAGAATTAGTGGATAAAATTAAAGATCTTGTCCTGTTCGACGACGAACTTCTAGTTTCTTTTGATGTCACTGCATTATTTCCGAGCATCCCCATAATACCAACAATAAAATATCTGGAGGAACATTTATTAAAGAACCTAGTACCACAACCAAAAATTCAAGCCTACATTAAAATTGCTTCCACTTGTATGGACCAAAATTTTTTCCAGTTCAGAGAAAAATATTACCAACAAACTTCTGGTACCTCTATGGGAAGCAAATTAGCTCCATATCTAAGTAACATTTTCATGAGTCACTTTGAAGAACAGTTGAAAACACAGTATGATCTTTTGCCAAGAGTTTGGTACAGATACGTGGATGATATAATTGCAGTTGTCAAAAGAGGTGACTTACCATCAGTATTCAATCACATAAATAGCATAAACTCAACTATTAAATTTACCATGGAAACTGAGGCAGACAACGTCTTGAATTTTTTGGATATCAAAATCAGAAACTGCAACAATAAACTTAAATTCGGCATTTTCCGAAAACCATCCAGTACAAATAGATTCATTACTACAGATTCTTTCCACCATATCAGTCACAAAGAAGCAGCTTTCCATTCAATGGCTCACCGATTATTCAGTATTCCAATGGACCCATCGGAACTTATTGAGGAGGTTAAATTTATAAGAGAGACTGCGGTGGCTAATAGATACTCAGTTACTTTTGCGGATAAAATCATCAATAAACATAGAGTCAAAAACAACAAATCTCTTTTGACTACATTGTCACCTTGTAAAGATCTTGTTAAAACCCGCGTTAGCTTACCATATTTCCCGGCAATCACTAACAAACTACAGAAAGTTTTTCGAAAACACAATATTGAATTAGTAACTAGACCAATCAACACAATTAAAAAAGAGCTCAACAACTACAAGGATAAAGAACCATTCTCCCATCGCTCTGGTATTTATCAGATAAAATGCTCTGATTGTGAAGATACGTATATCGGACAAACCTCCAGAGAATTTTGTACGAGACTTAAAGAGCATGAGAAAGCAAACCGAACCAAATCTAGCGTCGCTGAACATATGATTGGAAAATGCCACTCCATAGACAATATCAATTCTAAAATTATTAAAACTATACACCAAAAATGGAAACTGGATGCGTATGAGTCATTTTATATAGACAACACCGAACATTTGATGAACACCGAAGAAGCCATATAACATCGCCTCTATTTAAGCTAGGTTACTCCCCCTAGAATTAGCTTTTAACCTCTTGTTATTTTTTTTATTATTTTTTTTTTCTCATAATTGCACCACTTTAAAAATTCCCCTTTTTGTTTTGTTTTCCTTTTTTTTTTTTTTTTTTTTACCTGTTTAATTTTTTTTACCTGTTTAATTTTTTAAGTTTAGATTTTAGTTTAAATAAGAAATTTTGTAATACTTTAACTTTAATTGCAAATAATCACCTGTCGATGATTTTTTTAAAATCGAAACTAGTAGTGAAATTTATTATAAAAATATTAATAAAATCTTTAGTTTTTTTCGAATAATATATATATTTATATTTTTATTTCTTGAAAATTTATTGGTTTTATTAAGAAGTGAGTGAAAACTGTCGGAGTTTTGTAATTTACAATTAAATTTATATAATTAAGTAGACATTGATAATTTTCGTTAATTTAGTTTCGTTAACTTAAGCTTTAAGCTAGATGGTTGGCTTTTTAACCAAATTGCTAGCAATCTATTGAATTAAAAAGAAACAAAAATTTAATATTTGCATTGTTTCCGAATAATTCAGCAAAAGTTTTTATGATTTTGTGATAGTTCATTAATCTTACAATATGCCCGGAGCCTTTGTAGTTTAAGATGAAAAAATAAATCATTTCAGTTTAAATTTCTTAAATTGTTCGATAATTTACTTAAATCCGATCTCAAGTCTAAATGCGACACATTTTTTACAGAATACGATCGCATTCCCACCTCAAACGTCGTTAAAAGACGATTTGCTTTAATAAGATTTCTACTTCCGTTACCCAACTCAATATGCTAGAACAACTCAAATGCATTACTCCAAACGCAAACAGTCTAGTGTCACTAGACCGACGCAAAGAGTTAGAAACATTATTGTTTCACCACAAGCCACACTTAGTTTTCTCATCTGAAACTCATCTAACCCATCGACACAAGCTTTACATCGCTGGTTATTTAACGTTTAAGCTAGATGCATTGAAGGACACATTTGTAGGCACTGCTATTCTAATTCAGAATGGTATTTCTCATTTTTAGACATAAACATTTGTTTCAGCTGAGACTGAAGCAACCCTTATAAATGTAAGAACCCTGAACAAATACATTACTATTTTTTCAATTTATGTGCGTAAAATCAACAAGTTCGATATAACTCATAACCTTTAACTCTGACAAAGGAATCATTGCAGCAGGCGTCTTCAACTCACGCCGTTTTACGTGGAATTGTCCAAGCAATAACCAAAATGGCCAAACACTTCTCAGGTTATGCAATAACTGTAATATACAATTAAATGCTCCTAACGAACCGACATTCCCTAGACGAAACTCCATTCTTGATTTAGTGCTATCAAAAATATCTCGTTGATCAATTCGCGAGTCTTACACGAATTTTGCCAAGACCCAAGCTATACCTACAAATGTATTTCGCAACTAATTTCAAGTCGACTGGCTGAAATTTAAAGTTCATGTTCAACAAAACATTCCAGTTATTTTTCCAATCTCTACCTCTGCTGACATTGAAGAAAATTGCAACATGTTAACTATAACAATCCAAAGTGCCATCAAGGAAACTATATCTCTTACTCAGATACTAAGAAATTCCGAATTTACAAAAAATTCCCGATAATACTTCCGAAATTTTCTAAGAAATTCGGAAGCTTAACAGTAAAAAACAAAATGTTATCACCTCAATAACCAACGGTCCTAGCTCTATCATAGATCATAACCAAATAGCAGAGGAAATCGCTTTTTAATATGAAAATATTTATACTCAGAATGAGTTATTAACTCTCCTCTCCAACATCCCAACATTCTTTGCCATCTAAATAAAAGAAAAGCTCCAGGTGACGACAGCTTTCCCAACTCGGTACTGAGAAATTTACCAGACAAATGTATCACCAATATCCTTAACGGAATCCTAAAATTAGGATACTTTCCAGACTGTTGGAAAATTGGCAAAGTCATTCCTATCAATAAACCAGGAAAATCATTCAACTGTATAGAGCATACTCGCCCAATTTCATCCCAGAGGAACAGTTTGGTTTCCGTGCCGGATACACTGCTACTGAGGCAGTACTAAGGCTGAAAAATTACAATAAAAATGCCGAACGATTCGGTCGTTCAACCATCGCTGCCTTTCTGGATAAAAAAAAAGCTTTTGACACAGTCTGGCATAAAGATTTAGTCTATAAGCTCATTCAATGTGGTATTCCTCACTACCTTATTAAATTAATCGAGTCTTACCTTACAAATAGAAATTTCTACGTTTCTCTGAATCAACACAGTTCAAGTACCAAACCAATAGCAGCAGGAGTCACTCAAAGCTTAATTCTAGAGCCACACCTTTTCTCATTCTTCTATCATGATATCCCAAAACCTGATAATAAAGAAACCAAGATCCAAATATACGACGATGACACGACCATTTTCACATCTTCATTTATCGCACGCAAATCGAGCGAGAGGCTATCTAAATACCTTATCCAATATTCTACATATGCAAGAAAATGGTAGATTAAAGTTAACTCTTCTAAAACTGAAGTCATTCGTTTGCATCCTAACATATATAGAAAAAGGTCCAAAGCTAATCCTATTTCATTCAAAACCAGCACCTTAGAATACAAATTTCAAGTCAAATATCTTGGTGTAATTATAGATAGTTCGCTATCATGTTGCTCACATTAAGAATATTCGAAAAAAAGACTTTTGCGGCACGCTGCCTTCTATACCGATTTCTCAAACGAAATAATGGCTTTTCCCCTAAAAACAAATTATGACTTTACAAGGCATATCTGAGGCCCATCATTACCTACGCTATCCCCGCATGGATGGGAGAACTGTCCATAAACCACAGGAAACTATTTGTTTCTTTGCAATCAACCAGCCTTCGATTTGTGTTTGACGATTGGCCTAAACCTTCAACCTACAAATGCACAAGCAATATATGTCTCGAGAAACGCGCTAGTCTAGAGAGCCTAAATAATTTCGCTAGGCGACTCCAATCGAAATTCTTCGATAGTACATCAAATTGCGGGAGACTATAACAAGTAAATATGTCACTTAGGTCACAAATTTTAACAAATTTTAATACATATTTAAACTAACTAAATAAAATTTTAAAATTTTAAATAAATAATGTATATATGTAAATAATTTAGGTTAAGTAGCAAAAAGTAGTTTAAGCCAATAGATTGAAATAAAATTGTTTCCGAATAATTCAGCAAAGTTTTTGTGATTTTGGGATTGTTAATTAATATTAAAATATGCCCGGAGCCTTTGTAGTTTAAGATGAAAAAATAAACCATTACAGTAGTTATGGTTCGATAATTTACTTAAATCATTGAATCAAATAGAAAAAAATGTTTCGTTAAGTTTTTCAATGTTTATCAATTTTTCATAGCAACAGTTAGCTATAAATAATGAAAAAAACTTAACGAAACATTTATTTTAAGTAGTGGAAACTTAACAGCACCAATAATATTTGGCTTCCAACCGGTGATTTTTCACACCCTTAACTAAATATACTTAAATATATACGTAAAAAGTGAATCGGATTTATAATTCGTTAATTTACTTTCAAAAACTTATAAGATCCATTTAATAATAGGTTATGATAAATACTCGTTAAGTTATTTGAGTTCAATAGTTTTTAATGGTTGTTTTTGGATAACGTTATAATCAAAATTCAAAAATTATTCTCGTTAAACTTGAAAGGTTTCGTCAAGTTTACTTTACAAATAATTAAATCTGTCAAATAATTGTCAACGCTTTCAACTAAATTATTTGAAGTGTAAAATTGAAAGGTTTAAAAGATTTTAATATATCGTTAAATATTCGTTAATTTCTTTGTTTACAATTATAAAAATGTATTATTTACTTTTTGAAAAACATTATTTAATCAAAATCGAACAAATGTTTCGTTTAGTTAACTTAATAGAAACGTGTCTAAAAAACAGAATAGAATTTCTAAGACGCATTTCTAAGTATGGATTAAATTAATAATTTCCGTTAAGTTATTGATGCGTTATATAGAAGAGCTGCAACCGTTAATTTTGCATTTATTTCATACATAAATATGAAGCATTAGTGGAAACTACAAGAATTTATTAACGCGACATTCACTCGAAGGCAATAAAATACGGAATATCAAGTTATTTGCAAGGCCCCACAAAATATTCACAAAAAACGTCCGATTTGCATAACAGCATCTGATAACATGCTACACTTGATCAAATTATTTTTAAATAATAAAATGATAAAGGCTTTTAGTTTTCTGTGTGAAAAACATTGCGCTGCAATACTAAATGTTCCATATACTGTTTCCCCTGCTTTAGCACTTTGTACTAAATCAAAAAGAAAGGTTTAAAGTTAAATTTTATTTTAAAATTCTTGATCATATGTACAATTTGTTACAGCGATTTGAACAAATTTCAGACCACAATAACATTTCAAATTTCCACAGTAGGCACGATTTTTTTTTGTCTCAGTAGGCACGATTTTTTTTCAATTTTGTAATTGTCGAACCTGACGTGAAAAAATGCACTATAAAGCATTTATACAGAAGGTGATTTTATAGTGTGGTTTTTGGGCTGGTGAAGTAATGGGACCATATTTTTCATCGCTGGTATTGCTGTTACTGATTACGAATATTTTGTTTGACAAATTGAAACGTATAGAAGTCCAGAATATGTGGTTTTAACATATCTTTTAAAGATGAATTATGAAGGGCGAATGCTAACAATTTATGTTGTAAAAGGAAACTTTGGAAAAAAGAAATGAGCAATTCAATTTAAAACTATTTTGTCAATAAATAAATAAATCTTTGCGTAAAACATAATTTTTTGAGTATTATTTAAACACTGGGTATATATATATATATATATATATATATATATATATATATATATATATATATATATATATATATATATATATATATACATATATATATATATATATATATATATATATATATATATATATATATATATATATATATATATAAATATATATATATATATATATATATATATATATATATATATATATATATATATATATATATAAATATATATATATATATATATATATATATATATATATATATATATATATATATATATATATAAATATATATATATAAATATATATATATATATATATATATATATATATATATATATATATATATATATATATATATATATATATATATATATAAAATTTATTTGATTATAATTTGAAAATACACTTTTAGTTTTCTGTGTATACCTGTTGTTTTCGTAGCTAATTCAATATTTTATAAAATTTTGCTAATGCAATATTTTTTTTTAAATTTTGTGTCCAAATAACCGATCTTTCGGGACTTCCATGTACAATTGAAAACTGTTTGAAAAAAGACAGTTTGTATTAAATATTATTTTATATAATTTATTTTTATTTACCTTTTCTTCCTGAACATTTTTATCCACAATTGTTGAGACTATTAAAGATTGCGGGTTTTTTTGTCAAGTTGTGAAGATTTCTCATTAAAAATTTGCAAAATTTTGAAATCTTTTGTTGAAGCGAGAAACTGTTCAAAATCCTATAAAATAAATTTAAAACAATAGTAAAGCAGTTCTTAATTTATATTAGAGTATAAAATAAATAATGCTTGGCAAAATATATTAATGAGACTTTCTCATTGCATTGAGTCCCGCTGGATCGAGTAGGTGAGAACGCCGACTAAGGTAGGGCTCTGAACCATTCAATTAATGATTAACGTTTTGTTATAAAAACCGTCGATCATGATCCAGAAACTGGTAAGCATGTTCCATAAGCCTTTGATCATTCAGACGATATATATAGATTCCTTTTTGAGTATCACTGGATTGAAATAAACAAAAATTATAATCCTTTAATTCACGCAATACGCAGCTAGAAACAGTTGTATAGTATCCAATTTTTAAATCTACATCACATTGTTATTAACAATACAAACATTATATGCAACAATCACAAAAGTATACTCTTTAGTTACATTTAACAATTCTTTTAAAAAAATAGATAAAATAAGCTACAGTTTACAAGAGCAAATAAATGTTACTGTACAAGGCGCGTATTTTATACTGCGCGGATAATATTTTACTTTGCTCACTAGACTTAATCACTTTTATTAAAAATAAGAGCTACTTAGTAATAAAACATGCATAGTAAACCAATTTTGGAACTATCCAAAATTACAGTATTATTTTCGTCAGTCATGTTTCTAATAATCAAAATTAATTTAACTATTAAGCTTTAACTATTCACCCAAAATACATAAAATTGAGATCAAGTTTTAACTGAAACTAAAATTATGTGTAATATCAATATACTTACATATAATTACACTTATCGAAACTGTATTATACACTTAATTTTTTTAAAATTTAATTTATTTTATAATTACGATAAAATGTGCATCCACTTCACGAGATAATGAATGAAAAAAGTTTTTTTGTGTATAGTTTACCGCTTTAACAGGATTTTTTCTCCAAATAATAACTATATTTCTCAAATGAATAACCGATTTTCTTGTTTTGAACATTTTTAATTACAAATTGAGAAATCATTTCTTAAAATTAGAAATATTCTCTAGGCTTGAGAAATGTTTATTAAATCAAGAAATATTGAGTTGAAGTTTAGAACCAATTTTCTTTATTTAACATGTTAATGTAAATTAAGAATT
This sequence comes from Tipula confusa, assembly GCA_963556175.1. Classification (NCBI taxonomy): domain Eukaryota; kingdom Metazoa; phylum Arthropoda; class Insecta; order Diptera; family Tipulidae; genus Tipula; species Tipula confusa. Next base: position 173,885,257 of record OY744476.1, on the reverse strand, counting down.
TCGGATTTAAAAATAAAAAAAATGCAATATATTGGAATTTACCGATTGCATTTTGCTTTTATGTAATGTTTTCGATTAAACATATAAAACTAATATTATGTATACAGCTGCTATTGAATAAAAAAATTATTATGAAGAAATTGACAAATATAGTTATAAAGATCATAACGACTATTTTGTTTTTACCCAACTTCGGAAGGATTAAAATTATTTAAACCAAATCAGTATCAGATCAGATCAGTGTACATTTTGGACACCAATAACATGTAAATGATAAACAAAAATTTAAGATGACATAACGAGTTCTTGAAAATCAAAGCCAATGAACGAATTGGTTTTTAATTTCAAATTTTGTATAATTAACCAGACCAAAATTACTATATACTTATATAGAAGTTACAACGATGCTGAAAATTGGAATGATATAGGTTTAATCAATATTAATATTTCGTCAACACACTTGTTCTAATTCGTTACAAGTATTTAGAAAAATATTACGCGAAATCGGCGTATCGAAATCGGCATAACATTACCCCACCATACCAATCCCCCCGCCCCTTGATATATTGTAATGAAAACTAATATGCAAAAAAAAAATCCTGTGTATGTAGTGTTTCTCTGACATTAACCATTTTTCATTACAATCTTTAATAGTCATAGTGATCATCATGATGTAAATCGCGATCGAAATAGAAGAAGAAAAATTCCTTCTTTATCCATTTTCTATCGGGAGTTTAACCATGTACCACTCGCTCTAAGCACCATGTTCCACAATATAATTTGGACATTTAGTTGGTAATTATTGTAATCAATACAAACCATACAAAACATACTTGGTCAATCCTTAGGTTTATCATTTAACGTAGAAACGTTTTTCTAATAATATTTAAATTGAAAAAATATGTAGTTGTTTCAAACTACGTAATTATTTCTTCAATCAAGATATTTTTTCTTAAATTTTAAATTTTATTAGATTCTCTAAAAAAGAAATTATTTTTCTACTATTAAAAAAAGTTTTCAATTTTAAAATTTATTAATTCAAGAAAATATATTTATTATGTTGAGAATAGGTTAAAATTCTTGCTTTAAAAATATGTTGGAGCAAATTAAAAATATTTTTCTTGACACTAGACTTTTTTTGCTAGTATTAAAACTTTATAGCAAAGATTAATATAAGGAAAAACAAATTGAATTGGGAACTTAACATAAATGTTTCCATCAAGAAACATTTTCTCTTCGGAATAAAACTGTATTTATAACTGGAAAAATTGGTATGGATTTAGAAACTTGGCTTTTAAAGTAAGACAAATTGTTTTTTATTAATCAAAGAAAAACGTTTCTGCCAGATAGTAGGGTTATTTTTTTCCGTGTATATATATATATATATATATATATATATATATATATATATATATATATATATATATATATATATATATATATATATATGTATATATATATATATATATATATATATATATATATATATATTTATATATATATATATATATATATATATATATATATATATATATATATATATATATTTATATATTTATATATATATATATATATATATATATATATATATATATATATATATATATATATATATATATATAACACTCTTATAGTTCATGATAAATTTCCCTAACAACTCTTTTATTTTTATTTCGTGGACAGCAGGGTGTGCTAGCAAAGCGATTATATATTAATTGTCGTGACTTTGAATTAATTAAGTGTTAAGTTTAATTAATTCCATTAAAAACGTATTTAAATTGTTTATACGTAACTTGACATAATTATAAAAACAGAAGAGGAAACCTGTAGACTGGAATCATTTTTTTATTCGGTTGACTCTTATTTATGGCGACACTTTGCGACGATGGTCATAAATTACATTTCATGGTGGGGGTGTGAGTTAGTTTTTCCACTTTAGTATAAAAGTGTTAAAAATTGTTATTTATATTTTATTTACTGTGTGTTTTATGTATATGATAATTTATGTTCTGAAAGTGTTCTTCAAATTAGTGATAATTATATTATAATGCGATACGAGCGGAAGGTGAAATTTTTTAACATAATATATAATTTATGATTCTGAAGGTGTGTTGTTCAGCAATTTAAAGTTGAATTTGTTGTGTAAATTATGTCCAGATTAGAAAAATGGTACATGAACCAATGTGATTTGTTTAAGTTGGATTTCTAAATCAGTGAACTATAAAAAAAAATGTTCATGAAATAGAATATATACTTACACCTCACCATCCCTGTGAAGTTAAACAAATAAGTAGATTTTGACTAAATATTAGCTCAAGATGTTAGTTTTATAAATATCAAAGCAAATTATAAGCAGCGACTAAACTTTTCAGATGATATCCTTTCTCGTAGTTACTAAAGATTTATTCGACCGAGCGGTGATTCTCGCCATATTGGAGATCTATACCACAAGGAGAGCTATACCGCAATTTAGTTTTCGGAATAGGAGTGATCTTTTTCCTAAAGATAAGGCGGGTACTTTTTATGCCCAAGACTTAACTTTTTTTTAAAGAACGAACGGTTAAAGAAAGAACCACAGCCATTAAACTTATTAAGCGACTCAATATTAAATGTAAATACCGGAAGGTCAATCATGGAATGAGGTGATCATCGACGTGCAAAAATCAGACATCAAACGCCACTGGGCTCTGTGTCAAAACAAACAGTTGGAAATAGCTAAGTCTCCTAACCTCACTGAACGCAGATACTCTAATAATGAGGAGGTGGCTATAAGAATGGCAACCTTGTATTACAATACGAAGGAAATGTTGTCTGCACTCATCATAATCGAACGGAGTCAAAGGTGTCCGAAATTATGCTGCCCAAATTCAATGGTAGCTATACCGGTTGGACATCATGGCGCGCCCAATTCGTTAGTAAAGTTTTGAATACCGAACTACCAGCTGATTCGAAAATCGATCTACTCATGTCGGCTTTGATTGGCGAAACCATGTCTTGCGCTGGTTAAACCAAGCATCGGGATAAGGACGAGATGAATCGTATGTGGAGGAAATAAGAGGGTACCTACGACAACCCGTATCAAACAGTAACGGCTCATATTAATGCAATTCTGGACATTCCTCCCATAGAATTTTGCCAACCAGATCGTCTACGTTCAATCATCGATACCATTGAGCAAGAATTGCGTGCGTTAAATCGGTTTGATTGTAATACCAAGGCTTTGAGTCCATTTATGGCAGTGTTTATCATGCGTAAACTGAAAAAAGTGACCAGAGCTGCATGGGAGAAGAACCGTGATCCCGTTGCTCCACCATCACTTCGGGATTTAATACCATTCTTCGAACGCCGTATTGTAGCAATACGGAATTTAAAGGCCAATCCAGTACCACAAGCTACTCAAAATAACCAATATAATATCTATTCACCGAATGAGAATTGCAACAAACGCCATCCTTCTGATTTTCATGATAATCATTCCAAACGCTCAAAAACGGATAGGGATAGATCAAACAACCAACAATCATCAAACTCATTCGCAAGTAGTAAGAAAGGTGATACTTGTGTATACTGCAACGGAAATCATCGTACGTGGAATTGTGAGAAACTCTAGCTAAATTGGAATACACGGACCGACTGAATAAAATTAAAGATATGAATGTATGCAATTCTTGTCTATCGAAGCAGCATTCACAAAGCGAATGTACGTGGAAAGGGTACAAAGGTTGTGACTATGCTAAACACAATCGCATGATTTGTCCTAAATATCCTGTTATGCGAGTAAATTATATTCAAAGTAGCCGTTATACCGAAGTTCATAAACGACGAGGTAGCACAAAATCAACGTTCATCGTATCATATCAGCGTTGAGAATCAACGATGACTGGAAATGTTCGCGTACTTTGTGGCTCTAGATCACAGATTAATTTGATAGCACTAGAATGTGTTCAAAAGTGGAACCTCGTTCGAAAACCATGTAAAATTATGATTTCTAGCATTGGTAACTTACGGCCGATGCAATCATTGGGCATGGTGGATTGCATGTTGCGTCATCGGTATGATTTATCAGCTACAACGCCAGTACGTTTCGTCATTGTCAACAAGATAACAAGTGTAAATCCACAAGAAGGTTTTAAGTGTCCACTTGCTAGTCAGCTTTATGATGATAGACTGGCTGATCCAACATTTGCTATACCTGGTCATGTTGATGCCTTAGTTGGTGTATCCACTTGGACATCGATCTTAGGTGACGGAATAGTCCGTTACTGTTCGTAAGGTTATCGATTTGTTGCGCAAGAATCAATGCTTGGCTGGGTCGTGTCCAGCTATGCCAAGCAATCGCAGCCTTTAACAGCCTTATCATACCATGTGGTCAAATCAGATTGCGATTTGGATAAACAGTTGGAACAGTTTTGGTCTATAGTTAATTCCGCTTTTCATACTCGTCGTACTGCCGAGGAACAACGAGCTGAAGATATTTTTATGTCCACACACACTAGAGGAGTTAATGGTCGTTACGTGGTAATGATTCCGCTCAAGGAAAATCCAATGCCACTTGGGTGTTCTCGGCATACAGCTTTCAATTGTTTCATCGGATTAAAAAATCATCTCACGAAAAATGCGGGAATGGCCGTTGCATATAAAGAATTCATGCTGGATTACATTGATGTAGATTAATTGATTCCAGCTCCACCAGCTCCTGAGATTCCGGGTAAGTCATACTACATACCATACCATATAATATCAAAGAAAAAATTTCGCGTCGTGTTTTATTATCGGGAGCATTATATTCAACGATCAACAACTGCCGGTCGAGAAATTGCAAGCTGATCTATATGAGACGTTGTTGCTGTTTCGAACGTACCGTTTTGCCTGGACAGCGGATATCGTGAAGCTTTTTCGCCAAATAAATGTCCACCAGATTCAATGGAATTTCCAACAATTTTTTTTTCTTCCAACAGCAAATGAACCAATTGGTGAATATTTCATCACTTGTGTCATTTGGGGGTTAACTTCAGCTTGTTTTAACTCTGTTCGAGTTCTACAACAATGCGCCAGTGATGAAGGACTACGGTTTCCGGTTACTTCTGTGGCCACTCTAACCAATTTTTACATGGATGACTTCCTATATGGTGCTGAAATATTGGAAGAATTAAAAACACTGCATAACCAAATGATTGAAATGTTAGCTTCTGCTGGATTTGAATAAGCAAAATTGGCTACCAGTAACTTGGACTTGGCTAAAGAACTTGTTCGAAATGAGTTGCGTGAAATCGTGAAATCGAACTCAACCATCATCATGCATTGGTCGAAAAAAAAGCAGCAATCGTTAAAACCGTTTGTCGCAAATCGAACTGCTACTATATTATCATCTTCAGATGTTAATATCATAGTCCTGGAGATCAGAATTCAGCAGATTTGTTATCAAGAGGCTGTGCTGCTATGCAATTGAAAAATTGCTAACTATGGTGGAATGGTCCGCAATGGCTCCAAGAAGAACTGAATAACTGGCCAAATAATACGCGGTTAAACTTATCTGAGGACAACAAGCGAGCACTGAATCAAAGGTCAAATTATTAAATGCGCATATTAACATATTTTATGAATTTCCAGTGACAGCCTTTATGGTTAATGATGAGCCACTGGTTAATAGAGCGTCCACTCTAAATATATTGTTACGAATAACAGAATTGGTTTCCGGTTCATTCGAGCAAGGAAAGTAAATGGGCGTTAAGCCTGTCAAACCAGCAACATTTCAAGATGTTACTCCTGTGTCATGGATGTTGAGCGCGATAACGCAATGAAATATTGGTCTTGTTGGGTTGTGGTTTTTGTATGCATGACAACTCGAGACGTGCATTTGGATCTTGCTCATGGGCTTTCGGTAGAGGCATTCTTGGAAGTTTTTGCAAAATTTATCAGTCGATGTGGGCAATGTAGTCAGTTATGGAGCGATAACGGCACGAATTTCGTTGGTTCAAATAAGAAATTGCAACGTGTTCGTCAAGAATGGCAAAATAAAATCGCTCATCGATAGTTGGCTAATTTGGGTACAACCAACTCACCTGCTGCTCCACACCAAGCGGGCTTTGGGGGGCGTGCGTGAAATCAATGAAGTACCACTTGAGAAGAGTCATCGGTCAACGTATATTGTCAGCCAACCAGCTGTATACAGTGCTCACTCAAATCGAATGTAGCTTAAGTCCACTGTTACCATTAACTGATGATCACAATGACCTCGAGGCTCGTACATCTGGTCAATTTTTGGCTGGATGACCATTATTGCATTATCAACCATAAGAAGATGGAGAACGACAACCGTCTCACACTGTGGGGCCAACAGCAAAAAATAACGCAATAATTCTGGTATCGCTGGAAGGATGAGGCAAATAGTATTGACCACAAGAAAACATTAAGGCCGGTGACATGGTAATCGTACTGAAGGAAAATCGACCATCGACGTTTTGGACCCTTGGTCGAATCGAAGAAGTTCATCCTGGTCATGATGGGCTTGTACGTAATGTGACCGTTAGAACTTTTTTCAAGTGTCAAGTCCTCCTGGACTAATGAGCAATTTGTTTTTGTCTTAATTTATTAAGATACATTTATCAAGAACTCCACCCATTGGCGTTTCAAAGTTTCTGGTAAATTGTTGTTTACACCGCATGGTTATGGTAGTGGACGATTTAAATCAGCAAACCCTGTTGTCCTGATAAATAAACCAGACCAAAGGGTTTGGTTCTTTTTAGCCTGCATATAATTTGGAAGTCTTTCTTCGTGTACCCTTGTATTTTTTTGAATTTCAATTGAAACGGGATCTACTTTAAGGTCTCTTTATGTAGGCAAATATTTCTTTTAGCCAAAGCCTTTTAGCCAAATCATTTTGTTATATTTTTGTTTTAGTTCTACATTTTTTTTGACGTGTTTTATCCATCTATATAAGTTTAGCATCCAGAGTCATGCCTAGATACTTAGCTGTGTTTGAATACGGCATTATTGAAACAGGTATATGTTCAACTCGTTTATTGGTAAAGTTCGAGGTGTTCCGCAAAACTTTGAACTTTATCTTTGTTATTTCGAGTTCATTTTTCACTCTCTATCCTTATTGAAGGATTCTGCATTGTTGGTCTTTTAATTTTTTTAGTTGCTTCCCAAAGTGAATAATCAGCAGTATTGCTATCATTAGTTAGTTTTTTTAGACAGTACTGATGGACTCCGCTTTTACTTTTTGGTTTTCTCTTATATTGAGAAGCTCTTGTTTGCTGCCATATTCTTCTAGCTAGTTCTTCTTTTTTCTGTCAAAGGTTTTCTAATTTCTTTAGGGTAGTTGGTTCCTTTTATTTTATATTTAGTTATATTTATATTTTATTTTATATCTACGCCACTATTTATTAATGGCCTTGCAGGATTTACTCTCAAGTCTGGTAACTGGCACATTATTTAAATTTTTGGTTTTGCCCTGTATTTACACGCAATTTTGATATAAATGCCGAACTAGACTCGAACTAGTTGGCCCAGGATGCAAATTTGCGATATGAATATGATTCCATCACTGTCGAGGAATGGAGATAAAGCAATTAACTTGCTAGTGGAGCGAATTTGCAATTTTTTGTTGAGGTTCGAAAGTTTCTCTATGTAAACTGCTTCTTGTACAAATAGAATGAGAATTCCGGTAGAAATCTGCTCAGAAGTAAACAGTGGTTTCGCATTCTTATTAACTCCTTTGAACGCCGTATTGAATATAAATCGCTTACATTAAGCTATTATTCTGACGAGTTTGGTAGATGATGAGCAGTTGCTGATCAATCTCTCAAGTGTTTTATTATTTAAGTCGACATTATCTTGTACTGGCATTAAGCTCGGTGAATATTTCGAAGTAGGCCATTTATCGATTGATTCATTTATCGATTGAATGAGGGCCTTTCCACCAGATTTCTCTATTTATTAGCACCCTGGGCATCACTCCTCGCAATGCTGGGTCGGCAGGGTTATCTTCCGATTTTGGTGGTCACTCGTGATAATTTCCGTTTAATCGGCGATACTTTAGTTTTAGCAGCTACCAAATTTACCTCTATTGAATCTGGAACTCTTCAGTACACCACTGCTCCATATCCTTTTAAACTCGCATAACAAAATCCATGATATTCTACGTTTGGTTGATTTTTGAGAAATCAAGGAATTTTTATACATTCAAATGATTTTAGTTCTGATTGATTAATGATTTAGTTCGTCTCGAAATCTAAAATATTGTTGGCTTTCGTCTTCTGGCCGAATTAAAAGAATAGACGGTGCTAGCCAACCTAAAAGATCAAAGATGCTCGATACTTTTGACAAAATTGATCTCTTAGTGGTTGTTATGGTCCGAAATTCTTTAACTTTAAAGAAAAATGTATCAGTAATGGGTGTCCATTGCAATCCTAAAACTTTTACAGCCCCATCTGACACAACACCTGTGCTGAAATCGGCATCAACGTAGATGATCAACGTAGAAATTGATGTATTACATCGCTAACTTGGGTACTGTTCCCTGTAAACTTTGCCCAATTGTTGTAAAGTCCTTATGGCTAGAAATGAAGAACTGCTTAGACAAAATGTTACAGTGGTGAGGTGATATGTTTTCAGTTGGTCATTAGGAATTTCTCTCCATAGCATACTTTGAAATTCCTGGTCTGCCTCAGCTAACGTGACTTGGCGATACATTTTCAGCAATCTTGTACGATCTAAATTTTAGTAGAATTGACCACAATGAAGGTTGGATTGTAGGGCCAATGAGCATGGTATCGTTTATCGATATCCCAGTTGTGCTTTTGCTTGATCCGTCGAAAACGACTCTTAGTTTTATAGTGAGACTTTCTGTTTCCTGCATCACATTGACATACGATTTTCGTAGATCCACGTTCTTCATCAACCTCTTCTTCAAATTATGAAGAACCTGTGTATAGCATGACGAACCTGTGTATAGCTGTTTTATATGGATTTCCTATAGTATGGGTCGATTAGATTTAAAAGGGATCTTCACAATGTAAAGACCGCTTTTATTTCTCTTTGTAGTTTCGGAGTATCACTTCTCGGAGTACCACTCGTTCATCATCTTTGGTCTTTATTGTGTATATATTGGTGTATCTTCCATTGCCCAAAATTTTTGTAATGTGCTTCCACATTGAGTTCCTCAAAAAAAATCAAAACATTCGATGCGCTAATTTTTTTCATTGGCGTTCCTATATTGTGACCTACAATCCAACCAAATTGACTTTTCCTCGCAATTAAGTCCTTGAACCATCTTATCATAAAAAAAATGTTAAATGTATGCGCATATCCCTTAGTTTTCTCACATCCATCAGTGATACCCGTAAACACCTTGTTGCTTTTCCTGCAGCATTAATTTATTTGAACATGCTTGGGTTATAAATGAAGGTTCCGACCCTGAATCCATTAAAACTCTGCATTCGTGCCATTTTCCGTTGAAGTCACATACCATGATTGTAGCGGTTGGTACCAGAACCACAACTGCACTGCAAGTAGTCGTATCTGCAGCCCCCACTGGCGATCACGTTTGTTTTGAGTTAATTGCCACTCTCGGTTCGTGTAACAATGTGTGGTGTTTTCTTTGATATTTTTCGCATCTTTTTCAATACCGACAGTCCGCAGCTCGATGTGTAGTTGAAAAGCATATTAAACATAATTTCTTTTTAGCAACTAATTCACGTCTCTCAATTGCGGATAATATGGAAAATGTTTGCAATTAGAAACATAGTGACTCTTGTCACACACCAGACATTTGGCTTGATAACTCTTACTGGTCAATACTGCAGTTCTTGGTTTAGTTGTACGTCCAGAAACGGATAAATTACATCATTCTACTTCATCAGTTCGTCGTTTCAGAAACTTTAAGAAATCTTCCAATTTGAGGAAATCGGTTTGCGACGTTTCTTTAGCCCACTCTCGGTTAGTTGTCTCGTCCAACTTTCGTTAATGCAAATGGATTAACCAAAAGTCGCGTTTTTTCTCATCTTCTCCTAAAGCATCTAATCATCTAATCACTTGATTTGCCCTGTCATATAATTGACTTAGGCACGTCCAAAAATGTTTGCACTAACTCTCGAACGACTGATTTGACCTTATCGTAACACTCTAAAAAAATTTTCCAGGTTGGCTCATAATTTTCAACAGTAACTGGTATCGGGCATATAAGATTTTCCGACGGCCCATTCTTCAGAAAACGCTTCCAATATTGAAATTTCTGTAGTTTTGGAGTTCGTTTCTCATTATGTACTGACTCATTATGTACCTTCAAATGTTTTAAACTCAGACCACGCCTCCTAGAGTAACTGTAAATGAAGCTGTACGTCATCCGCTGACGTAAGTTTGGTATGTTTCTCGATCACCGCTCTTAAAGCTTCAAATCGATTTAATGTTAGTTACAAAATTCTATTTTCTCTAGCAATTCACGAATTTTTCATTACACCGTTTAGATGACTAAGTTCACAGTGCTAAACACAATATTAAACAGATCGACAGAAAATTTTACTGCCTAGAGAATATATTACAGTTTCCCGCTAATTTACAACTCAAAATATCACAGATCCATAAAATTTTTACTGCGCAGTATATATGACTCTTATGTATCCGGCTCGAAGGACTATGAACAAATTGCGTCAACAATTTTCGCCACAATTTCTTTTCAAACACAATTAGTGGATTTTACAAAAACTGGCATCCGAACACCACAGTTCACTCAAATATTAAAATATGTAATCTCTTGTTTGTTGTTTTCCGGTATATTTGAATCATCTTGATTTCTTGTTGCAGTACTTTTATTTATGTCCATAGGCATGGCATTGATGATATTGCCCTGCGCTTTTAAGTCATCAATTATTTCATTTATTACTATTGGTGGTGGTTGAGGTACTTTTTGTGGTTTGGGACATTAAGTGGTAATTGAGGCGGAGGTAGGGTATTATTTCGTTTCCTCATTTTCCTTCGATTTATTACCCTTACAAACTCCATTTCTTTAGCTTGTCTTCATCTGTATGGTACTCTTGCACAGTTGTTATTATACTAGTCTGTAGATTATTGGCTTCCTTTGATTTAAGTGCCCTAATTTCATTTTCAATGTTTGATTCAGTTACTTGATTATATTTGTGGCATCGACCAATGCACTAAAGGCAAATTGTAAATATCTATATTATCAAAAATTAACCATTTGCAAACACTAGCTCGTTGATCCAAACATAGAATTGTATCGCATATAACAAAACCACTTTACATTGACATCATTGAACTAAAAAAAAAAAAAAAAAAAAAAAAAACAAATAACAAAATCTCCCATCAAGTTTGTTTACTAAGCACCCTAAAAATAGATCCAAGTAATCATATTAAATAGATGCTCTTATTATTCATCTTAAATATTTTTTTCTTCAAGATTCGCAACATTTTATTTATGTTTTGTTTCATTTTGCGTTGACAGTAACGAAATTATCTTAACACCAACAAATAAATTAAACAAAAAACAAACCGCCAAATGTTCGATCCTGTAAGACAATTCGTCTAATTGTATTGTTTTATACACTCCTACTCAAAAATAATACGACGGTCGTATAAAAATTCCGGGTGCGTAATAGAAAATACCTTACACTTGTGGTGTCATCATTTTTGTTGTATTTACCTTTTTTACATGACAAATCTCCACACTGGTGACCTCCGACTAGTATGGTCGCAATTATATATAGTTCTAGTGCATTTTCGGGGCAACGCAAACCTGTGAGATAAATATTTTTAGGTTATAAGATATAATAGTTGGTAAAAGGTCAGATGATGAAGTGTGAAAAGATCCAACCAGATCCTGATGCGAATGTGGCAGACAGCATGCAATACGTAAATGCAGTGACTAATAGAATCCCGATTCCCAAACTAAATGACGGCAGGAATTTCGACCAAAATTGATAGTTTATCAATAAAAACGTTTCATTGTGATGATAAATACTCATCTTTGTTAAAAGAGTTCCCGGGGATCACCCGGTTTAAAAACAAGCCCTTACCCTCGAGTTTTAAAATTACGCACCAAATTGAGACTGTTGGGCATCCAATGAGCTTGAAACCACGAAAACTTTCTTAGCTTATGCGGCGGGGATATGTAGGCCATCAAAAAGCCATTGGTCGTCTCCATTTCATATAGTTCTCAAAAAGGATGGATCGTGGAGACCATGTGGCGATTTTAGAAAAAAAAATTTAAAAATTGATTTAGAGAAAGCATTCCACCAAATCCCCATCGAGGAATCCGATGTGCCAAAGATGGCTATAGCTACACCTTTCGGGTTATTTAAGTTTTTATACATGACATTCGGGTTATGTAATGCCGCACAGTTATTCCAGAGACTAATGACAGAAGTTCTAAGAGGATTGAATTTTGTGTTTTATTATATAGATGACATCCTAATTGCATCATCCGATGAACAACAACATTATGACAAGCATAGTCTTTCGTTAAAAATTGTATACCATGTCAACGGTCCAAAGTGATCGATCCAAATCGTCGATTTGAACACATTAATATCGATTTGATTGGTCTTCTGCCTCCGTCCGGAGAGTTCAATTACTGCCTGACGATTGTTGGCAGGTACTCAAAGTAGCCCAAAGCTATTCCGATTGCTAACATGACAGCAGAAACAGTAGCGTCACACCTAATTTCGAATTGGTTTGCTCGTTTCGGGATTCCGAAGAGGATTACTACAGATAAGTGTCCCTAGTTCGAGTCGATTTGTTTTCAAGAACTTTCGAGATTACTTAATATCCATCATCCGAAAACCACTAGTTTAAAACCACACCTCATTTGCAAAGTGTTCACATGTGTTCATCAGAAACGATGCAGCGCATTATGCGTTGCAACAATCGTCTACTGGGCTATTTCCGATTTTAAAGCGATATGACAAATACTTTGTCATTAATGTCAATAACAAGCCTTCAAAGATCTTGGTAGATCACCTTAAGCCTGCCTTTTTTTATCGATGATGAAGTAAATGAAGCACGTTTGTCTGCTTCAGTTCCATATCTTACATTTCCTGAAGAAGTAACACATAGTACACCACCAAATACGTTAGATACTCCAGATGGTAGAGAAACGGATGCTATACTCACCAGATCACCTACACGCAATACAAGAACAGGAAGGATCATTAACCAACCTGTAAGATTCCGGTCGTACTTAAAAGTTCGTTTAAGTGCCCCAGTATAATAAATCTCCGCGCACACTTATTGAATATAGTAAGCTTTGCACTGAATTGCAGAGAGGGAAATGAAATATTCAAGAAAACAAAAACGTACACACTTTTTGATTTTTAAAATCCTAAACATAAATGGAAATTTTTAGACTGAAAGAAATTCATTGCCCCAAAATCAGGCATTTTTGTTGTCAGTGTAAAGTAAGCCGATAATTAAAACAAATCTATTAAAATTCCTGTGAAAAGTTTTGTTGAAAAATTTACCAAACAATTGTTTATAAGTATTACTAGACAATTAACAACAACTGTAACGAGGTCTCCAAATTACAAGGAAAGGATGTCAATGCTAATAGTGGATAAAATCCTCCATTAAGCTACATTAATACCATAATTAGTAAAAAAAATGACTGAATTGAAATGGCTTAAGAAATATCAGCTCAAACGTGACTTTGAGCTCGCATCATACTAAGCGTATTCGTAACGGGAACTTCCCACATTGCAACAATCTTCAAAATCAAGTAAAAAGAATGCACAAAGAAGGGGAAGATGAATATCCCAATGAAATCGAATTGAATCCTGAAATTTATAATTGTCCGGCTTGCCGCCGATGTACCTGCAGAAACAGTTCCAATCACCGATAAGGTAGTTAAACCAAAACAAAGCTGCGCTATCAATTTTGATTTGAGTTAAAAAATCTGAAATGAGCTGGATGCTGTGGCTATTAAATAAATTGAGGTATAAAGAGAAAGTTACCAGTGGTACTTTGACGGTACCATATATTAAATGTATATGCGTAAAATGTTTAAATTTTCATAAACCAGAGGATTGTTCTATAGGAGCGCTGATCCGGAAGTACAATCAACATGCGCAAACGTAAACGGTAGAATTTTCAAATTCTGCGTCTGATACTTGCAATTAAGTATCCCCAATCTGTGCACATGACCAGACGCAGTACTTGACCTAGTAATTTCCAAAGGTATTTATGTTGATGATGTGTGGTAACGTGTTAGCCTTGTCTGAATTCTATTTAGATTATTTGCCTATCTTATTCAAAATCACTAAATTTGGGTAAACTTGGACCGAAAACTAAAAAACTTCTAACATCAAAAATCCAAATGATCTCGTTCAGAAATTCCCTTATAGAAGGAAATATACCCTGTACTTTATAGCTCAACGCTAAAGAGCAGGGTAACCAAGGTCATTCACGAAAAAATCTTGCATCATCAACATACGACTTTTTACAACAGACTTAATTTAATAGACGAAGCAAACCTGTACAAATTTATTCGCACTGTAAACCTATAAATAGAGCAAGTCTGTTAATAGGAAATTTTGACGGCGCAATAATTGACGTTGAAATCATTTCAAAATAGATGGCTGAATACTAGGAATCTTCTGCTACTTCCAAACAACCCGACATCATAAAAAGTAACAACAAAAATTTAGATATAGTATTTTTTTGACTTGATCCTCATTTTTATTTTTTTCTCATTTTTCTTGGAGCGGAATGCTTTTGTTTTAGATCCGTAAGTTCAGGAATCTCTTCAACCATGAGATCAGGAATTTAATTTAAATTCTTAATGTCGTTCAGGAAGTGGTCACGTTCTGCGAGCCGATTCTAAACGAATGATGCAGTTATCTCTAAGATGAGAAGCAATTTCTAGTTGAAAACTTTATCCGGCTGAGAAATTATCATACGACTCTCGTATTTAATTCTTAATTGGAGATACACAAATATGAACGAACCCGAAATGCAAAAAAGAAATGTTTCTTATCATATTTTGTGTACTTTTTAAAAAAACAAACATCTTTACAAAAAGGTTAACCTATATCATGCTTTTGTTCAAATCTTGGTGACGTCATGCACATAAATCGAGTACCCAAAATTAAGGCTTGGCAATTTTAATTCGAAAAAACCTAAGTTTTGAAGGTCATTTCGTTATTTTACACCAAACCGTTCACTTCTCTATATATGTACGACGTTAAATGTAAGACAAGTTCGGCTTAGCGTGCGACATACGCACACACACACACACAACAACCATAAATAATTTATTTGGGATTTTTGTTTATTGTGTTGATTTTGTAGGTAAAATATTTTTAACGTGTAGGTGGGGTTTATTTTAATGACTCGCGACGATGAGTTTTCGGATTTACAATCGAATCAGCTGATTTATCCATGGATGATGCACACAAAAAATGATTTATAAGACATTAACCTATCGGCACTACACTATCGTATGTATAGTTTAACCCTAACCAGTACGTGTTTGCACTTCCTGCTAATCGATCATTGTCAAAAATAATCTGACTCGTTGCCTCATAATCACAAAACGTGTTAATTTTTTTTTTAAAACGGCATCTTCTTCCGGTGTGATTAATTTTCACTTATAACTCTACTTTATAGTTTAATGAGTCATTCATCATTTCTTTTGTTTTAACGATAGTTGAAGTATATATACGCGATTATAAGAAGTATTCAAAAGTTTCATTTATTTTTAAATGACGTTTCATTCATTAAAAAACGTATTGTAAGGTAATTACAGGGCAAGAAATTTTGCAGACTCCATTGAATGCTCTTCTGTCAAATAGAGTAGAATGCTCTTCTGTCAAATGGTTATTCTTCTTCCTGAGTGCGAAGAGCGTGGTTTGTACACAGCTGTGTTTTTAAATTCTATTTCCGCCAAGCGCAGATCGACCACGTGCTGTCATGCTACCGGGATTTTGGCGAAGTGCAAAATCAGGTAGAGTCCATGTGCGGTCATGATGAAATTAAGCGCAACATGAAAATAGTAAGAGCCAGCAGGGCTAGGTTAACTCATCAACCAATCAGCAATCGATCGATGTACACTTGCCTCGCGTCAATGTCCCGGTGATTAACTCAATTGAACTGAACTTGAAAATCTTTTTGTTGATCTCACAAGTGATATCGATTTATCATCGACAATCATCTTTGAAAGTTCCGTACGATACGTAGTCGAATCACCCGCGTGTGAAATATTCAACATTCAAGGATCTCATAGATTTCTTGAACGCCCGTTGGCAATCGCTGTAAATGATTTAGATGACTCGAACTAAATCAAAAGTTGTCACACTCTCTCGGACGCTCACATTTTCACTTGCCAAGTCTTTGCTGAAAATCACAATGCGTTTCCAGCCAACAATTTAAGGCTCTAAAAAACAATCAACAATCAAACCTGTTTCATGAATGGAGGTTACGTTTCATTTAATTGCACACAGACCAGTTTGTGCCAGGTTTGCATTAAATAGCACCGTAGGTGATGATCGCAATACTGGTATCAATAGTGTACGTTTAGATCAGAACAGGGAACTGGAAACATCTTATTCGGCAAGGTGGAGCACAATATAACAAAACAACTGAAGAGTTCCATGGTAACAATTGAAGATGATGACACCAACGACAGCACACTTAAGTCATTTTCGGAGATCGAGTATGCTTGCAACGATAACTGATCACCCCTGCGAAGGTTAAGAAATGAAGCGAATTAGAAATTACAACATAAGGAACGTTGGTTTTCCAAAAATGTTCAGCTCCGTGCAGAATATAAAAGGTTCATGTATAAGTTCACGGCACTACAAGAACTTTGTATCTAGCAATTCGTACTATTTATCAGCTACCAAGCACGAGACAAACAGAAGAGATTTTCAATTGCAGAAATCGCATCTATATGGAGACTTTTAGAGACTTTTGTCAAGAGACAATTTTAGTGATGCTCCGATGCAAAAATGGTCCTGTAACAGCCAACATTTTTTCAATAAGGTGATATCCGAATTCCGCAAACATTACAGCCTAATTGCACTAATTTGGAGCCAAACAGTGATAATTTTTGGAATATATGCATTAGTTATACTAGGCAGAATATATTCGGCCATCATCATAGCAAAAATTATTTTCTCATGCATCTCTTGCATTTCGCAAGTGGTTCTTGTTTAAGAAGCTCTCCTAAGCGATGGAAGACGTTCGTGGCGAAGCGATTTTCGCAAATCCTGGGTTGTCTTTAGCACATCAATTGGAACCATATCTACATTATACGTAGAAATTGTCGACTGCACTTTCCATGGCGTTGAACCGTCATCACGACACATTGCACAAATATATATTATATTGTAGATGGATTCCGTTTGGGTGCGAGAAGATGACAGACAATACGGTCATGCCAAAGGAAAGATGAGGTTAATACTAACATCGATAAATGCATAAAAAATCAATGATCGTAACGGATGCATGAAAGTGTAACTAACCAAAACGTCTCGATGTTTATCGCTCGACAAACATCTTCGAGTTTCGGATTTCTCCAATTGTCACTTCTATGATAAACCTCTTTGTTGATATAAGTGTCTTATGTTTTTGGACAACGTATCTTGGAATAGCATCTATACTGTTATGGATCCGAACACTGCCTATGAATCCTTCAGTTTAAGTCTTGATGAAATTATAAGTCAGAGTAGTAGACCTAATTCAAGTAGATTACAAAAACTCAAACCATGGATGTCTTATTCACTTTTAAAATTTTTAAAAACTAAACAAACTGTGGGTAAGATGGTATCGAAATATCCAACAAATGCAAAATTGAATAAATATTTTAGTAAATTAGAAAAAAAATGTAAAAGAATGGTTAATGAAGCAGAAATCAATTGCGAAAGCCCAATGGAGATATGTTGATTCAATTTTGAATAAGACTTAAAAAAATAGTGGTATAAAGAAGATTTTAACTCATGATAACATACTTATTACTGAAGAAAAAATGATCTGCGATAAAATAAATTAAATTAACATCCAATATGATCGCAAAACTAGTTCCTACTATGAAAATCTTGTAACGTCTTGTTTCAATTCTAATAAAAGATTTTTCTTCTATCCCACCGATATTAATGAAGTATATGTCTCTATTTGTTAGCTCAAGAATAAAAAATCTCTTGGCAGTGATGGCCTAACCAATGTGTTGACCACACATATCAGCAACTATAGTTGCACATATCAGCAACTATATTTGTAAAGTTCTATCACACATTTTTAATCTAAGCCTTAACACAGGTATTTTCTCTGATAAACTTTGAAAAGCTACAACGTTAGCACTCCATAAAAAAGGGTCAACTCTTGACACTAATAACTACCGCCCGATATGCCTTTTGTCGAGTATATCTAAAATAATCGAGTTGATTTTCAAAACGAGAATGCTGGCGTATCTGGGAAAATCTAAATTATTAAGCGTATATCAGTTTCGTTTTATGCCTAAGCGTTCTACTGAGGATGCTCTTATATATTTTGAAAAGTTTCTCTATGGTAACATCAACAAGAACAAAAAGGTTGAATCACTATTTATCGATATAACAAAAGCATTCGACACGGTTAACCATGAAATCCTACTGCATTAGCTTAAAATCATTGGTTTCCGCGGAATCGTTTTAAAATGGTTTCAAAGTTACTTACAGAATTGACGTCAACAGTGAAGATTAATGATTCTTTTAGCATCGAGGGTGTAGTGAACTCCACTACTTTTCCTCATCTATATAAACTCGATTTTTTCGATAGGTCTACGTGGAGCGTTTTGATAGCTTTTGCAGATGATATTGCAATCTTATATTCTGGCACGAATTATTTGGAGATAGAGGAAAACATCTTATTCGATTTAAAAATACTACGAGAATGGTTTGATGCCCATTATATGGTCATTAGCTCCAAAACAAAATGAATGTTTTTCAATGGAGTCGATGACTACACTCCTATGAATAATTTCATCTTTCACAGTGCAGCATGTAACAACCTTATTTGCTACAATCATAATTGTGTCAAAATTGATCATACGCAAAATTTCAAATATCTGGGTTTAATATCTGGGTTGTTGGAAAACGCATGTTAATAACGTTAATAAAGAAAAGCTAATTTCCATTCAAATAATTATATCAACTCCGTAGTTTTTGTCCTCGAATAGTTCTTCAAATGTACTATCAATCGATGGTACAATCCCGTATTCAGTATGGAATAGTGTGGGGTTCGACTTACTTTTCGAATATTAAAAACTTAATGATTGGCCAAAAGCACTGTTTGAGGATTATTCACTCTAGGTCTCGTATGTCGACCTCGTTTCCTTTATTTTGTAAAACAAATATTCTTCAGCTTCGTAATTTGTATGTTTATATAAAGTTTTAAAACTATTTTTTACTAGAAGTGGAAATCGAAATATCAAAGTAACTGACTATAACTTAAGATATGCTAATATTTGTGTGACACCGGCAGTTAAACAAGAACGTCATATTAAGAATGAGAAAGTCATATTAAGAATGAGAATAGCACGCAAATTCGGTTAAAACTTTTAAAAGCTTGGCTAATTAACAATAAAAAAGTGAAAGATTTACTAATGCCCGGTTTCACAAAAAATAAAAGTTAACCACCGGTTAACTAACGCTTAGTTTTTTTTTTTTTTTTTTTTTTTTAATTTTTAATCCCTACAATTTTTCTGGGGCCGAAGCTCACCCACTAACGCTTAGTTAACTTTCGTATGTAATTTTGATTATTTCGTGACAAAAAATTCAATGCAACCTGATTAAACAGATTTTTTTACATGCACATATTTAACCGTAGTTTAAATATTTAGCCGACCGATTTTGTTCAGTTATCAAAATAGTTAGAGTTCACGATCTATGTCATAGAAATAAATCATTTTGATCAGATTGCCTTGAAGTTTTTGTCACATACGAAAGTTAACTAAGCGTTAGTTAACCGGCTGTTAACTAGAATTTTTATGAAATCGGACATAGAAGTGCTGTAATTTTAGCCTTCTTCGTTTTAAGAGTGTAAATAGTAGGGGGAACGAGTCATCTGATGTTGTTGTATTTTGATGTCTTTTGATTTTTATTTTTGTATAGTTTTGATCTAATTAATTAATTTCTATTGTTATTCTTATTTTTAATTTTATATTTTTAATTCTTTTTTCTAACTTTTAGATAATATTTTTGTTTTAAGTATGTATCTTGGCACTAGGCTTACCACCCGTCCTCCTTTGTTGAGGACAGTCCTCCTTTCGTAAGAAATTGCCTCCATCCTCCACGAACACAAAAATGTCATCCAACAGAAAAATAAATATATTATTTTGAAGAGTGCGACCCTAAAATGTAAATAATAAAGAGAAGGAGTGGAAAAGAACGACAGTACGGTGGTGAATGTGAACGAGTAAAGATGGTCGAATGGGAAACCAAGAGAAGAAAGCATGTTATTAGATTATCGATAAGTATAGCTCTATAATGGTGAAAGACCAATCTCCTTTAGCGATTATGGAACTTCAACGTTTATTCGGAGCTCATTATTACAACGTTTTGGATATATCATCAGGATGTTACCAGGTATAGCGATTTCATTAAAATAGCGATTTGTTTAAACGCAAGGAATAATTTTTAGGATATGAAGTGTCACGATCGCGTGTTACACCCGGAAGTCAAAACAGATATTGATGTAAATTTCCCACAGCCAAAGAATAGAACTCAGATACGACTACAGTGTATGCAAAACATTGGAAGCAGTACCGCGTTTCTATTCTAAATTAGGGAATCGCAAAATGTTAGCAATATCAGACCCTAATTTAGAACATAAAGTGGTTACCGATGCTTGATCGAAAGGGTTAGGTGGAATTTTGTTGCAAGTCAATCACTATAAAAAAATGTTGCCCTGTGGTCTATTTAAAGAGACAGACCACCGAATGTGCGCAAAAGTATCATTCATACGAATTGGAAGCCTTAGCCTTCATCGCGATCATAACCGATTGTGCGTCATAAAAAACTTGTTCAACAAAAAAATTAAAAAATATAATACCAAGAATTTCAATATGGTGGCTAAAATTAGCAGATTACGATTTTGCCATTTAATATCTACCAGGAGTACAAATGAAGCATGTGGTGACAAATGACTATATGGGATATGTGGAGTTACAAATCATTTGCAGATGCTCCAGAGAATTTTTTGTTGTTTCCAAGAATGAAAATGTAGGGTAGGTTTCATCGAGTTGGGATATACAAAAGCACTAAGATAACAAAAGGAAGAGGAATTACATCCGATTGCTAAGATACCAATACTCTTCAATACCGTGCATATTGATCAGCTTGAATCATTTCCTATTACGCTTATACGTGTAAGTTGTTCCAAAGCTATTGTGAAGACAATGAGACAATGATATAAAGCATGTGCTAAACGCAACCACAACGAAAGAAATGTATGTTAAGAAAATGAATCGAGGACCGAGGGTAGATTTTAAATGAAAGTTTATTTTTATGGAACATTTTTAACGCCGCTACGACGTTTTTATCGTCGACCAAAATAGATTGAATATTGTAACTACTCAAAAATTGAATTTAAAGAAATTCGTCGTCATATATCGATTAGATGGTTGTCTTTATTGCCCGGTATATATAGAACTATAATTATTTGGGCAGCTTTATCAAGATGTTTCATTAGTGAAAATTTGCCAAAATGGATGCGTCGATGTGTATTAAAAATAATAAATAATAAAAGTAAATATTAAAAAAAAATATGAATGGGATTAAAAGTGTAAGAGAACGTCTTAACAAATCGAATTTTTGCCGCGTTCTTAGGAAAAAATCGAAATTCATAGGCGTATTGCACAACGCTGCAGGGTTGTCCACAGCTGATGTTGACTCATTTACAAAACCACTCTTGGATTCTTATTATCATAAACTTGTCTGCTAATACGACCATAAATCGTCCATATAAACTTCACCGGAACCAGTCGTTAACAGGCATTCCTACATGGCACCAACTGGAACTTTTTTTTTCCAGCTCTCCCAACTCTTTCGCGGTTAATTTTTAACGTTCTACTTTACGCCATCACCAGGCCAAATCTAGGACGCACGAATACAGGTTCGATTTTACATCCATCTGCACATTGCATTGCTCCAGCCAACCTGTAATGACATGGACGATGGTTCGGCCCATGGATTCTGCACTCCAACAGGGGGTCATAGTTGTGTTCATCGTCATCACCGATCAGAATCAGGTGATGAAAAATCCCTTTTGCAACCATCCCCCGTTGGGATTTGAACCCGGTACCTCCCGTTCCAAATACCGCAGCTTTAACCACAGCGCCAATTTCTCGGTAACTGGAACTTTATTTCTACGATTTTGCCACATTTCCGTAGATTGTGAGAATCAGTTGTGTAATCAGTGAAACATGATTTCCGACTTGTTATGGCTGACGCTCTATAATTACAATTCTGGTAGTGTTCGGGGAGGCACCAATTGCGACACCTAAACCAAGTTAAAACGTTGTGCTCAAGCGCCTATATATAGTGCCAAGATTCACATCAGTAACTAAAGTATTAAAATCCTTTAGAGAGACCAGTAATGTTATGGATATAACATCGAAGGTATCTAGATTCGTTAAAAGTACCACCTTGTGGTAGACATCTGAAATCATATATTTGACAACGAATCAAGTATTCGATCCTAACGGGTTATAATCCAATGGAGCCAGATTTAAAATACTGTTTAGGCCCCCAATGACATGTAAAAGACGAGTATTATTATTTTGATTTTCGAAATTTCTATTTTAAAAAGTTGCTATACGAAATAATGTTTTGCATGTCACTATGACATATGACACAAATATTACCAATTCGATAAACTTGTTTTAACATAAAATTTGGTTATATTTACCATCATAGCAAATATAGATTACAAAATATTTAAACCAAATGTATTTTTATTTATGGCGTCACCATATTTCATTCGAAATATTTTCGATAGCACTTTTTAACCGTAAAACTATTTTTGGATCAT
This sequence comes from Tipula confusa, assembly GCA_963556175.1. Classification (NCBI taxonomy): domain Eukaryota; kingdom Metazoa; phylum Arthropoda; class Insecta; order Diptera; family Tipulidae; genus Tipula; species Tipula confusa. Next base: position 173,862,235 of record OY744476.1, on the reverse strand, counting down.
AAATAAACGGATTGAGAATAATATCATGCACATACTACAATGTCTGCATGTTTAAATCAAATTCCAATGTCAACTATATTTGAAAACTTTATATGGTACAAAACTAAATCCATCAAAAACTAAAAAAATGAAAAATAAAAATGTTCGATACAATAACAGAATAAATTGCCATAGTTATATAGTATTCGATGGCAAATAGTTTGTTATTTACTAGATATTTTTATTTCGTCACACACACACGCCTATCGATTGAACATTGCCGTCAAAAATCTTTCATTAAAAATATAAATTTGCGATTTATACTATGCGCGGTATTTTTAGTTTACAAACCGGTACCATCACTTTTGTAATATGATAAACCTTGTCCTAATTATGAATGACTTTATATAACCTAAATCTATATAATATTATGTTTTGCGACCTAAGCCTTATCACATACGAAAATATTTTTTGTTTGCCACAACAAAATAATGAGTTCACATCTTAAATAAATAACCTAATCAATCAACTAACAAATTTTTTATTTTCTTAGAACCAATACATATACCTTTAACAATAACATGTTGTTCGAATCGAGCATAGTATAAGATTTATATAAATCGACGTCATTTACATAAACTTTGATTTTTAATTGGTATGGACACTTTTAGTATCATCATTTTCTAAAAAAATTTTAAAATTACCAAAGTTATACCAAAGTCGTTTTACGTCGAAGTTTCTCCAAGTCCAAAGTATCTCTCATAAAGTAACTAAAATTAAACAAAAAAAAACATTTTTTATGATTTGAATATTGACGGCAAAAATGTTTAAGTACGCTAATGAATTACAATTAAGTAAGTTTATTATGTTGTAAATGATTCATCTGCGGGAATCCCCTTACATTGGTATTTAAAACACTGCCGACTGTTTGAATATTTGTCATATGCTATTTTTTATTTTATTTATTATTCATTCAACGATTTGTTGCAATATTTTATTTGCGTCTGAACTATTTTGTTAGATTAGCAGTTTTACCAATAGATGTACAAGTGGCAATTAAACAGACAAATTAATAAACAGAAAAATATATAGTTCGGTGGTAGGGGTACCGGTCGAAACTGGATATTTTACAACTGGATTTGTCGAAACAGGATAATTCAAAACTGGATATTTTAGAACGAGATAAGGTACAAAACGGGATATGGTACAAAACTGGCTTTTCAAAATTAGATAATTCAAAACGAGATAAGGTTCAAAACGGGATTTGGTACGAAACTGGATATTTCAAAACAAGATATTTCGACATGTGATTTAAACTTAAAATGATTTTTTAGGAAAGTTTTGAAATATGGCCAATTATCATAATCGGTTAAAAATTCGCCGAGTTCCTTTCTTATTGGCCATATTCCAGAACTTTTCCAAAAAATCATTTTAAAATCCTATTTTCATTTTATATATCGAATTTCATCATAATCGGTTAAGAACTCACCGAGTTCCTTCCCAACTGGCCACATTCCAGAACAATCCCAAAAAATCATTCTAAAATCCCATTTTCATCCTTCATATCGAATTTTATCATAATCGGTTAAGAAATCACCGAGTTGCTTCCTAACTGGCCATATTCCAGAACTTACCCAAAAATCATTTTAAAATCACATTCTCATCCTTCAAATCGAATTTCATCATAATCGGATAATAAATCGACGAGTTCCTCCCTAATTGGCCATATTGCAGAACTTTCCTAAAAAAATCATTTTAAGTTTAAATCACATGTCGAAATATCCTGTTTTGAAATATCCAGTTTCGTACCATATCTCGTTTTGTACCTTATCTCGTTTTGAATTATCTAATTTTGAAATATCCAGTTTTGTACCTTATCTCGTTTTGTCAAATCCTATTTTGAAATATCCAGTTTTAAAATGTCCAGTTCTGAGCGGTACCCCAGTAGTAGATAGAGTAGAGTACATGGTAGAAAAGAAGAAGTCGAACAAGAACAACGTGGAACAGATTTAGCTGTAAAACATAAAATAATTAAAATAAAGAGTTGCGACTGAATAAATATTGCGGTTTATGTTTGGCAAGAAGAAATAACCTGGTTAGCCGAGAAGCATCAGTGAAATAAAAAGTGTCAACAATTTCAGAAGTGGGACAAATACTCGAGTCTGTCGATTAATACACGTGCAAGAATTTTTCACGCGGTTTACGTTCATGTCCAAAACAATGTCAAATAATAATCTGTTGGGGACTGTAGAATATACGCGATGGTGGGCATAGAAGGATCGGGGAACTTGGTGGAAATGAGGTTAGCGGATTGCAAAAAACACATGGTGAATAGTCTTCCCAGGAATAGAAGAAGCTTAGACGAATGGAACGAATTGCTACTGGAAAATTTCCCAGTCACGCGGTCGTCAATACAGAGTGTTAGAAGCACAAAACTATCCGCGCAAATCGGGACAGAATATCATCAATTTTTTTTTATAAAAAGTTGGCATGGTGCAATAAAGCACATTTTAGATCAGAAGTATCGAATGGATAATGATAGGGTTGGATAACAACAGATTTCGGGATTAATCGGGTCCTTTATGTAATTACCAAACTCCAGCAGTGCTGTTGACTGATTTGGTTAAAACAGCTGGGTATATCGACGGAAATTCTATCCGTGGTACTAATCAACGAAATGCCAAGGAGGAAATTAAGAATTCTAAAAGCTTCGTATGTTTCAAATGTAGAGAAAAGGGGCCTTTACAGTGCCCTGTATAGTACTGTTGATATGGTGGTCCCAGATTCGGCTTAATCAGTGCCCATGTTGGTGGGACACCAATATACGGAACAGAAACATATCTGTATCATCAGTATCGTGAATGAATTAACGAAGAAGCAGAAGAACTTGGAATAGAACATACTCCGCCTGACAAATATGCACTTGTGTCAACTAAGGTATCAGTCATACCAGATAATTACTTCGGATATATGAATGTCCAAGCAAATATTGCGGATAAGGAACCTTGTGTCGAAGGAATCATACGGATAACCGGTGAAATTATTCTGCGATGTTTGATTAGGATGGACGAAAAGGGTAATTCAAGAGAACCTGCCTTAAACATGTCGGCTGGCAATATGATTGTCAACACAAATCAAACGGTAGCTAGAGGTGAAGTATGTATACCAAGCGAGAGACGAGTGGATGTAAGGTTGCAGAGGCAGATCAGTTAATAAAAATGTTGAACAAGCATAGAGAATCAATTGCTCTATAGATGTGACCCAGATTGGGAAGACGAGTATGGCCGAAATGGACATTGTGTTGAAAGACGATGTACCGATTTATTATAGACTGTATAGGTTGGCTGTATGCCAAAATGGTTAAAGATCACTTCCCCTTGCCGTTAATAGACAATCAGCTAGATAGACTACAAGACAAAATTTACTTTTCAAGTCTCGATTTGGTGAGTCGGTATTACCATAGTACCGGTACCCGCAGCATCAAGGTATAGAACTGCTTTTGTGACACCAGACGGGCATTACCAGTTGAAGAAGATGCCATTTGAACTTTGCAGGTCTAACCTTAAATTTAAAAAGATGCATATTCTTTGCAAGTCAAATAGAATATTTGGGATTCGAAATCTCGTGTTACGGTTTTGAACCTGGTAAGAGGGAGTTAGCGATCGTGGAATATCTCCCTGTACTGACATGCGTTAGAAACGTGCGTAGTTTTGTGGAGTTGTGTAGCTATTTTAGGCAATTCGCGAAGAGAGTTCGCAACTCTGGCCAGGCCTATTACTGATCTGTTGAGAGAGGATGTCAGGTTTAATTGCGATGAGGAGCAAATTTTGGCTTTCCAAAATATAAAAGGAACCTCTTTTGGAAATACATGACCCAAGTGCCAAATGTGAATTTCATACGGATGCTAGTGCAATCGGTTAGGCGGCAGTGTTGTACCAGGAGCTGGAGGATCACACGCTAAGACCGATGATGTACTACAGTCGAAAGACATCTAAAGAAGAAGCTAAGTGTTCATCAATTGAGCAAGAGGCATTAGCTGTAGTGATGGCGTTAGAAAAATTCCGCATCTATTTGATAGGAAAACATTTTGTGGTGCGCACAAACTGTAATAGCCTTAAAATGTTGGCTAACAAACAAAGCGTGGTTCCGCGGATTTCAGGCGTGGTTCCGCGGTTTTTGAGGTTGTCAGAATTTGACTTTACCTTTTAATATATGACCGGCAAACCAAATCAGGTGGCTGATGCACTTAGTTGTTATTCTGTAGATGAAGCGAGTGAAGGTGATAGTGATGATAGAATATGTTTAAGAATTAATGTTAACACCGATTAGGTGGCCACTATGCAGCGAACTGATTCGGAAATCAGTTAGAAGATGGAGATCAGCAAACTCACAAGAAGTATTCCATGTACAACTGCCGAGTATATAAGTGCACAAAGTTTAGATGGCGACTCTAGGTGCCAGAGTGTCTAAAGTACGATATCGTTAAAGATGCGCATGAGAGTGAGTGGCGCATTATGGAATAGACAAAACGTTGGAAAAACTGAAGCAATTGTTTTACAAAACACCAAGTGGCAAGAAACCAGGATTCATGTCCGTTGGACGAGGGGCAGGAATCGTTCATAACAGTACATATTCACCTTGTAGGATCATATGTAATGAAAAAGTCAAAAAATCGATATGTTGCCGTCTTGGTTGATGACTACAGTAAATACGTTGTGCTAGGAGCGTAGTCAGATGTTTCTACGGAAAAAACGCTAGCAGTTTTCAAATTGTTAATTTCGAATTACGGCAAACCAAGGAAGGTAATTAGTAGTTAGCGACCAGGGAACTGCATTCAAATCCAAATCTTGTTCAGAATTACGCGAAAATCAGTTCATCCAACATGTAATGGTAGCAAGTGGTTGTCCTCGAGCCAACAGTATGAAGTACAAATGGCTATCAATAGTAGTACAAATAAGGTAACTAAAAAGACACCGGCAGAACATGTTTTTCATCACTCATTTAGAACGACAAATGATAACCCATTAACTGACGAGATTAAAGAAGTAAATAAAGAGCTACAAATTAATAAGGAAGCTGGAAACGCAATCAGGAGACTCAGTAACACCAGTTTGACAAAAATCGAAAACAGCCAGCAGTGCTACAACCTGGACATCTTGTTATATTACGAAGTGAACCACCGGCTTATGGTGATTCCAGGATGCTGTTGTGAAAGTATAAAGGGCCAAACGAAGTGGAGAAGTATATCGGGAATGACCGGTACTTAATCAGTGACATAGAGGGAGAGAAGCAATCTCAACGGGTTTAGCAGGCTATCGTAGCTATAGACAGATTGAAACCATCAACTGCGATATAGTCCTGTTTTTTTTAATTTTATTCTTTTTTTTTATTGGTTGTAATTAATTTTATGTATAATTTAATAAGTATTAAGTAGTATGTATTCTGATTTTGATGAGCGAGGATGTCATCTGGTATAGGATGACTGAAAAAAGTAAAATTGTAGGTTTTCATTATGTTTCTTAAAACCAAGTCTTTGATCCAGAGTAACTCCTATACAATTTTAAAATTATCTACAATAACAATTTTATTGCAATTATTAGAGCAAGTGGATATTTCAGCTGAGGTATTGTTGGTATGGAAGTTAAAACAATTTGTCGAATGGTAAATAATCTTAACTGATTGTTTCCTGCTTTGAAGATAAGACGCATTATCACTATCATTTAATGAATCTGTAATGGTATACAAAAAATCAGTTGAAGCACTTTCAGTGCTACGACCTTCTCTCAATCCCCTACTCGTAGCTTGAAAATAAGGACCTTTTATTTAGAAAAATTAAAACTTTTCACACACTCAAGAAAATTGTTGGAAAAAACTGGTAATAGGGGGATGGGCCGGAAGTTAGTTAATTCCTGTTGGTTACCATTTTTGAACAACGGCAATTATTAAGCAATCTGGAAAAATGTTATGCTCCAGGCTTAAATTGAAAATATGGGCAAGCATATACACAATGGATGGTGTTTTAAGTAATGATTTAGAATTATCTAAGCTATTAATATAATTAAAAATTTCAGATGGCGATTTCTTTTTTTTTTTAATAATCTTCTTTATTATTTCTTTTTTAATTATAATCTAGTCTAAGACTAATAAGCAATTTTATTCTAACTTAAATTACTACATTTTACTGAGATTAAAGGATTCATCCATCGGTGCACTCCTTAGTTTTGATATTTATTATTTGATCGCGCTTTTGTTGTGCGCTAGAAAACGATTTATTTTAACGGATTTTACACTAACTCAAAAGGCTTTACTCTTTTGAGCCTTCTAACTAAATCCGTATTATCTAGTAACTGGATGGCTTCTATATTAACATGGTGAAGTAACCGTTGTTCATGAGTTTTAGCAAATTTCATAATTTCCGTTTTGATGGGTTCTATGCCCAGATTGTGGATGTCGCTATTTCTGACAAACCATGGTGCGTTGACGATGTTTCTTAGCACTTTGTTTTGGAATCGTTGGATAATATCCTTGTTGCTCTGCTTGGTTCATCCCCACAGCTGTACACCATAAGTCCAAACAGGCTTCAGAATTTGCTTATAAAGCAAAAGCTTATTAAGAATTGATAGATGAGAGTTTCTTCCCAGTAACCAATACATTTTATTGTATTTTAATCCCAGCTCGTCTCTTTTCTTTTTGACATGAGCTTTCCATCGAAGCTTAGCGTCTAATGTCATACCAAGATATTTGGCAGTGTTTGCATGTGGTATGTCTTGATTATTTAAATATAGTGGTTTATGTACTAATCTCGTGTTCGTAAAGTCGACATGTACAGATTTAGTTTCATTTAATTTTATGTGCCATTTTTTTGTCCAGTTATGTACTTGCTCTATGGCGGTTTGTAATTTCTCTGTTGTATCTGAGTTACCTATTGCCTATTGCCATAATAGCTGTGTCATTGGCGAAAGTGGCTATCATGTTGTTTTGTGGGATTGGAACATCTCGGGTGTATAGTAAATACAGAAGTGGCTAAAGTACACTTCCTTGTGGAACTCCGGCTCTTATTTCCTTAAGCTCAGAATATTCATCTTCTTGCTTAAGCCTGAAATATCTTTCTGTTATATATGATTTCAGTATTATGCTGTACTATTTAGATAGGTTTAATTTGAGTTTGTAAATTTAACGTTCGTGCCAAATCTTGTCAAAGGCCTGCGCTACATCAAGGAATACTGCGGAACAGACGTTTTTCTCTTCTAAAGTCTTTTCAATGATACTGGTTATTCTATGCACTTGATCAATAGTTGAGTGCTCACTGAGAAAACCAAATTGGTGATTCGGAATTACGTTATTTTTTTCAATTATAGATTGAGTCGCTTTAATAGTAACTTTTCAAAGAGTTTAAACATTATCGACATCAACGATATAGGCCTATATGATGTTGTTAGATGTAGTGGTTTTCCTGTTTTGGGAACCTCAGGCACTTTCCAAAGTTTTCGAACATATTTTAATCTAAATACAGCATTAGTTAACTTTACTGTAGCTTTTCTCGGTAATTGCTTTATTATTTCTCCAGTAATCAGGTCAAACCCTGGTGCTTTCTTTAAGTTTAAATTGTTTTTAATTTCATTTGCTACTTCAGTAGATGACGTATCTTCTTTGTTTTCCCTTGCCCATGTTCCATCCATTTTCCTGATAGGATGGATTGGCATTTTTGGCCTTTTCAGATTTTTAGTTGCTTTCCAGAGCGAATAATCTGTATTACTGTCATTCGACAACTTACTTAAGTAGAAATTAACTGACTCATTTTTTAACTTCTGAATTTATCTTGTTAATTGCTGAGTAAGATTGTTTAGTATTTTTTGTCTTGTGGAGCCATAGTTTGGTGCCATTTTTTTCTCGACTTGCGTTTATCCCTAAGGAGATTTCTAATCTCTATTTGATAGCTATTTCCTTTTAGCCTTGATTTGATTTCTGTAGTACTTTGCCATATTATTTGTTGAATATCCATAATGAACTTTTCTACTTCTATGTCCAGTTGATCCATAGTTTTTAACGGAACTTTCAAAAGTATTCTTTGTTCAAGGTGTACTTTGTTCCCAGTCTGTATATTTGTTGGTTAATACAGGATTATTCCTTTTTTGGATGATATACTCGCTTAGAAGTGGTGGGGAGGTATTTTTTTTATCTGTTTTGATGTTTTTCTCGACCTTTTGAGGCTGAGTATTTTGTTCCAATGTTTGTGGTTTTTGTGGTGGTGACGGTGTATTATTTAACCTTCTCTTTTTATTTTGCTTTTTAGACTTATAACGAATCCATTCTGTTTCTTTAGCTAAGTCTTCCTCATCGGTTTGATATTCAACGTTGTTATTAAGCTTAGAATTGATGTTTTGGTTCTGTAGCATTGGTGTTTCGGTTTGACATTTACCATTGTTGATATTAAATTTGATATTCTGGTTCTTGTTCTGCTCCATTGATGGCTTAGTTTCGTTTTTTTCAACAAGTTATTGTTACAACCATCAACTATTACAAAATTATTAAGTTTATAAGAATTTACCTGATTACTTGTTATCCAAACTTCTGAGAAGAATAAAATATCTGGTAAAATTTTTAAGAAGCGGAACGAGCGAAAATTGAATCGCCGTTTTTACTAAAACTCCGCGTGTTTGATGAATATGATCCAAAAATTGTCATGAATATTAGATATAAATGATGTTATTTTATGTGAGTATGAGTGACCCTGACTTAGTTTAGATACATTAATCATTGCAAATTAAGAAATTATGTTAAACTACTTTAACGCTTCAAAGTCAATCATATCACCTATACTATTACATCACTACCATCAGTTTTCCGCCGCTATCAATGTTTCATCCAATCATACTTGACTATTATTTGCATATTGAAACAACATTTTGACTGCGTTAAAAAATAAGTTTAACTCACCGATTGGCTATTGATTTATAGGGCGTAGTTTCTATTGTTTCCAGCAAAATCGAAAATCGACTACAAGCAAGGCAAATTGCATAGTTAAAAGAGCACATTGCTTAACTGACTAATGCATTTTCAAACCTTGACACTTCGCAACGTAGCCATTCAATAATTCCGCGATTTAGTCAATCGAAAAAATACAGACCAAGGAGTCAAAGCAGTTCCACGTCGACCAGTTTCTGCTGGGTACCATCATAAATATGGTAAACGAGCAAACAAGTGTAGACCACCATGCGCGTTTCTCAATCCAAAAAGTTTGCCCACAACCACAAACAACCATTTAAACAATTAAATTAGACTATGAATGCGACAAATAGCCGAATAAATGGGAATCGTCGTCTTTTCATTCGAGATCAAAAAATTAATTTAAATTGTCTAGTGGATACAGGGGCAGATCTATCGGTAATTCCGTAGAAACATTTCAAAGGAAATAGATTTCCAAATCGAGTTTTAAGTCTTTGCGCTGCAAATGGTACAACCATAAATACTTTTGGAACCAAACTACTGTCAGTCGATTTTGAACTACGGCGCACTTTCAATCATCCTTTTGTGCTAGCATCAGTAGACCGACCAATTATCGGTGCTGATTTTTTAACAAAATTTGGTTTACTAGTCGACCTGCGCGGTAGGGGAATTGACTCGCCTACTCAACTAACTATCAATGACAGTTTCCGTGGATAATCCATGACAGTTTCCGTGGATAATCCAACCCCAAAATACTTAGTGGTTGAAAATAAATACGGTGATTTGTAAAAGATGTTTCCCTCACTTACCGAATCAGTACAACATAACGTGGTTCACCATATTATAACCAATGGTTGACTTCCCTTTTCTAAACCACGTCGCCTGGTTTAGAAAACCAACTGATCCAACCAAACATAGAGCAACACAAAATGAGTTTGCACACATGACTCGGCATATGTCAACCGTCGTCTTCTCCGGGTTCTTCACCGCTCCACATGGTACATAAGAAAGACAGTACAGATTGGAGTCCATGTGGAAATTATCGTTGACTTAACGCCATAACGGTACCGGAAATTTGACTTAGTCAGGACGTATCATGTCATACCAGTAGCAACCGAAGACGGTCTTCGGAATGCGGCACAAACCTTTCAATGCTTCATGAATAAAGTGTTAAAACATTTTACTTCATTTTCGTCTATAGTGACTACATTTTGGTGGCAAGCAGATCTGAGGAGGAACACATTAGTCATTTAACACAAGTATTTAAGAGACTTTCAGAGTTCGAGTCAAAATAAAGACATCCAAATGTGCTTTCGGTGTTCCAACACTTGAATCCATCAGCCACCATGGATCCGAACAACGATGAACTAAAAACTCTGATAAATTCATCAAAACCTACAGGTACCAAGTATAAGCTTGAACTTGTAAATATCGCTGGTTGCGAATTATACTGCGTAACTTCAACAACAAATCATCGAGTATATATTCCATAACCAATAAGGCGTGTTGTTTTCGAAACACTACACACTGGAATACGTGCGTCACGAAGACTTATATCCACGCGGTATTTCTGGACAAAAATGAATCTGGACATAAGGAATTGGACAACAAATTGTTTATCATGTCAAAAAGTGAAAATTCACAAGCATACAAAGACTCAACATGGACAACTTTCCTCGCCATCATCACGGTTTCAACACATATATAAGGATATTGTAGGTCCACTACTACCATCAGAAGGAAACTAATATATCCTCACAATTGTGGATCGATTCACACGCAGGCCGGAGGCATATCTCATTCCAGATATGGCCGCTGCCACAGTTGCTAAGACGTTTTTCGAGCAATACATATCAAGGTTCGGCGTACCCCTTGAAATAACGATGTACTAGCTAACAAAAATTCTAGGTTCCCACTGCATTCGCACTACAGCCTACCACCGCAAGCAAACGGAGTGCTAGAGCGTTTCCACAGGACATTAAAAACGTCACTTAGAGCTAGGGGTAACACCAAGCAATGAAGCTCTGAGTTACCAATCATTCTGCTGGGTATCAGAGCATACATTAAGGAAGACCTTAACTGCAGCCCAGCTGAGCTAGTGTACGGCCAGAGCCTCATACTTCCTGACAAAAAATTGTCAAGCCCGAAATTTCAACCCACTCCATCAACTGACGACTTCATACAGTAATTTCGCATAAATATGCAAGCATTAATTCCAGTCGATACTCGGAAATCGGCACAGTTCAACATTTTTTACCCCAAAAATTAAAACAATTACGAATTTATATTTCTTCGTGTGGACAGAACACGAGCAAGCTTAAACCTTACGAAGGGCCTTACATAGTTTTTAGTAAGTTACGAACATTTTTCGTACTAGACATTAACGGAAAACAGCATTCTGTCTCGATTGATCGTTTGAAACTAGCATACGGATTGTTGTCACAGGTCAACAAACTACCACCAAATAACAAGAGAAGAATTACTGGAGTCAAATATTTCTCGCCAAATTTGCATCGTTTAGGACAAGCTTTGTGTAGGCCGAGCTTTTAGATCCAAAGATTACTCTACGAAGGGGAAGTGAATAGTGGCGCAACAATTGAAGGTTTTCAGAGCCCTATATCTGTTTATTACCATAGCTCGCAAAATCGATACTTTTTTACCATCTCAAAATTGTACTATGGGTGTGATTTATGGCCCAACACATGTCTTTAATGATTATTATAACGAGATCCAGTTAATTTCGAATTCACGATTAATTTAAAAATCACTGCACATGTAATAAATTAATTAGAAATATACGTGTACCGCTTAAATGCAATTAATACTATAATAAATTCTAATTAGTGATATTAATTGTTTAGAATTAATTAAAATATTTAATGACCACTCATTATCATAATTAATTTGAAAAAACTATATCGTCATGATTACAGTCTAAATGTTATTAACCTCTATGCACATGTATATAATACTACCTAGGCTAAGTGTTTCAATGAATGGTAAAATATGCATAGCGTAAGTTATCAATTTAGACATGTCTAATAAGGAGATCCTTCTCTGGCGATTATTTATTTATTTATTTATTCATTCGCCAACACTATGTAATAGACGCGGCGGTATACTACAAAATACAACATTTACTATAATTACGTTATGTAATGATACTGGTAATTCGTTTCTTAAAAATATCTCTTGATATGTTAAAATTGGGTACCGGTCGAAACTGGATATTTTACAACGAGATAAGGTACAAAACGAGATATGGTACAAAACTGGATATTTCAAAATTGGATATTTCGACATGTGAATTAAACTTAAAATGATTTTTTAGGAAAGTTCTGGAATATGGCCAATTAGGAAGAAACTCGGCAAGTTCTTAACTGATTATGATGAAATTCTGTATGTAGAATGGGACTGGGATTTTAAAATGATTTTTGGGAAAGTTCTGGAATATGGCCAGTTAGGAAGGAACCGAGTGAGTTCCTAACCGATTATGATGAAATTCTATATGTAAGATGAAAATGAGATTTTAAAATGATTTGTTGGGAAAGTTCTGGAATATGGCCAATTAGGGAGGAACTCGGTGTTTTTCTTAACCGATTTTAATTAAATTCGATATGTAAGATGAAAATGTGATTTAAAAAAGATTTTTTGAGAAAGTTCCGGAATAAGGCCAATTAGGAAGGAACTTGGCATGTTCTTAACCGATTATGATGAAATTCTGTAAGTAGGATGGGAATGGGATTTTAAAAATTTTTTTTGGAAAAGTTTTGGAATATGGCCAGTAAGGAAGTAACTTGCCGAGTTCTTAACCGATTATGATGAAATTCGATATGTAGGATGGAAATGTCGATAAAAATTAATTAATTTTTCTCACATAGATTCTCTAAAGTGAAGTAAAGTTATATTAAGTAGAAGAATAAAAAATAGATGAAGATAAATTTTACTGACAGTAATCTCGATTAAGTCTTATTCCAGAACTTTCTCAACAAATTATTTTAAAATCTCATTTTCATCTTACATATCGAATTTCATCATAGTCGGTTAAGAACTCGCCGAGTTTCTTCCTAATTGGCCATATTCCAGAACTTTCCTAAAAAATCATTTTAAGTTTAAATCAAATGTCAAAATATCCTGTTTTGAAATATCCAGTTTTGTACCATATCTCGTTTTGTACCTTATCTCGTATTGAAATATCCAATTTTGAATTATCCAGTTTCGTACCTTATCTCGTTTTGTCAAACCCTATTTTGAAATATCCAGTTTTAAAATGTCCAGTTCTAAGCGGTTCCCGTTAAAATCAAAATTATTCGAAAACAAATTAAAAATTCTGGAAATACCGGCCTACCATAATTTGTGCGGTGAAAACCAACCTTCAGTATATTTTGTCTTGGTCGAAGTACCCTATAGTGGGTATATAAAAGGAGTATGAATAAAGTAAATCAGAAGAGTAAATTTTCGAACATAATACGTCTCGAGTGAACATTGCCTGCATAATATCTCTCCGGGATTTGAGACTCACAATGTTTAATAACATGCAACGTCCATCGTAAGGGGGCAGGATACAACTATTTGTAAACCGAGGACGTTGTCTCAGGGCAAATTTCAAGAACTTCTTTTTAATGCTTTCTATACGGTCGCTGTGGCAGCCATAACTGGAACTCCAAATAACCGAAGCATACTCCAAAACTGGTCTAACAAAAGAAATGTATAATGTTTTAAGAGTGTATGGGTCAGAAAAGTCACTAACAAGCCTCTTAATATTACCCAGCATTGAATTAGTCTTGGCCATAATCTTGTCTATGTGCTTAAAAAATCAAGATTGGATCGCACACCACCTCAAGTACAACGAAAGCAGTCTACTACATTATTTACAAATAGAATGTAAAGTAATGGACCCAGATGACTACCCTGATTTACGCCAGATGAAACCTGGATTTGCCTAAAAAATGTATCCCCAATAAGGACAAATTGAGACCTACGTAACAAATATTATAATATCAATTTTACTGAAACTTTATTCGGGTCAGCTTTGTGAGTTTATCAACAAGTAAGTTATGGTTTAGTTTGTCAAACGCCTTGCTAAAATCAATGTATATTATATCAATTCGAATGCCTTTTTCCAAACAACAAATTGTATCTTTTACAAATAATGCAAGATTCGTCGTAGTTGATCTACTCGTACAGAAACCATGCTGCTGAGAAACAATTAAGTTTTTCACGTCAAATATTAAAGAGTCTCTTGCTAATTTTTCAAAAAATTTAGGGATCACAGACAAAATTGCTATCCCCCTTATAGTTTTTCACCCAATTTTTTAGCCCTGATTTATGTATTGGGATAATATACGAGGATTTCCATAATTTTGGAAAAACACCATGCTATAGTTTAATAGATGTGTTAGGTGCCAAGCCAAAGCACTAGAACATTGCTTCAGCAAAATAGAGGGAATATCGTCCGGCCCAGTGCATGTCTTCGAGTTCATAGCAACAATAGCAGCACCAACTTGATCGACTGTAAACGAGATCCCATGGTTACTATTATTGGATTCAGTGCACAGATCAGAGGCAGTTGATGATGAATCATCTTCAGCATAAACCGCTCTATAAAATTAGGAAATAATTCAGTAATGGGTAACCATTGGTTTTTTGTTTAGACTCAATATAATGCCAAAAACGCGATGGATTTCCCCTAATATCAGATTCGATTTCTAGTAAATAGTTGCCATGAAGAAACTGATTCAAATCTTTGAATCCCCTCCGAAGTTTCGAGTATAGCACTTAGAAGACCCAGTTCTTTTATACTGCTTGTGAGCTTTCGATTTGCGATTATATAATTCAACCAGCCTTTTATCAAACCATGGTTCCCGATATACTGAAAGTTTTTTATTTCATTTTTGGAATATGTAGATCCATTCCCGCATATAAGACATCATAAAATTGACCCGTCATCATTTCGATACCCGTACCTTTATACAAAAAATTCCAACAAAAGTTATCAAGGTATCTTCTCAGAAGGTCGTGTTCACCCTTTCTAAATAAGATTATTATTATAATATGGAATATAATCATTACAAGTTTCAAAACTTAGCCGAATTAAAATAGGAGTGTGATAAATACTGGAAGAACAACCCAGGTGGCACACCTGTTGAACAGTTGGCAACAAATCATCATCCACAAAAACTAAATCCAAAAGTGTTCCCAGTTAATTGTGTACCTTATTGCACTGAGACCCATTCCAAATAAAGCATCAATAACCATAGATGAAACGTTTGATTTGTTGAAAGGGATAAACATCCCATCCTGATGTTCCCAAATAACGTCCGGAAAATTGAAATCTCCCACAATACATAGTCTGTCATAATTACTAAACATTAAATCAACGATGACGACTTGCCAGAGACATACACTGCACAGATAAATAGTGTGACTTTATCGATTGTCACTTTAACAACAATGATTTCAACGTTGCACGATTCGAAGTCCATCTGTTGACAATTATACTGCACATTTACTGCTATTATAATACCACCACCAACATTGGTGTAGTGAATTATGATGGTCACGGTGAAAAACAGCATAATTTGATGGAAACACTTCTTCACTTTTGAAGGCAGGAACCAACCGCGTTTCATTTCCGATGATGACATCATAGTCCTCTTCCATACCAGACATAAAGAATTTATTAGATTTAGTACGCATACCACCCGAGTTATGATATTAAATGTTAAATAAATGAGTGCCCACCGGTCTCGATAAGGTCAAAACGTTGGGGCAGTTGTCTAAATTTAAATGTTTTTTGAAGTACAATCATCATCGGATGAAACACGGTTACGAAGGTTTCGATGAGAATGTTTAGGAGCGTATTCTAGTTTAACATATTCTTTAACCAGTAAACCAGCTGACCACAAGTTAGCATCCAACAAATCATCGAATTTATCTGCAGGAACATTAAGTTTAAACGAAACATATTCGGCGTCGAAACGATGATTCAGCTATACACATTGCACGCCATCTAGATTAAATTTGGTATTTATATATTGCACGAGTTCAGCTCCAGTAACGGTAAGCCACAGACGAGAAATAAAAAGCCATCTTCTTGGCTCGGCCGCACAAATAACGTGATCAATATCATTAGATTAACCGATGATAACTGCTACATTATGATCATTTACCAGACTTGAAGTACCATCTTCTGTTATGTTCTTCTCAACTTGATCATCACTAAAATGTACAATACTGAACTGTGTTGATGTATTATCAGACTTATTATAATCAGTGGTGATCGATGTAGGAGGAGCGCCCTTCGAACGAGTACGTGCTGACGGATCTATCGTATCAATTTTATCCGTTTTACTATTCTTACCTTTCAAGGTTTTTTGAATGTTCCTGTTTTTGCATGAGGAACCAGTAGTCCTGTTAGATGACACAGACGATAATGAAGATAATGTGGTTAATGATTGAAATGTATGAACTTGAAATTTGTAACGATGCATTAATTTTATCAACATCTGCAATAAAAGATGCGATTTTTGCATTATTTCGAATGGCAATCTTTTTATATATATATATATATATATATATATATATATATATATATATATATATATATACATATATATATATATATATATATATATATATATATATATATATATATATATATATATATATATATATATATATATATATATATATATATATATTTACCATACATAAGTTAACTAATTTAAAAAAGGAAGGAAGCAGATATTGATATTGATGAGCCACAGATATGATAAGAACAAAAACCTATCATCAAATTGTTTATCCGAACCTTTATTGAGCAAAAATTAGTTCATCGCTTTTCTGCTCCTATAACATTAAACGTTTAATGTACTCTGAATTTCAATACTCTGGGATCAACGATTTCAATTTTCAAAAGATTCGTTCCAAAGGCAGAAATTAAAGGACCCGTCGTTTCTGAATAGAAATTCGTAGATGGAAATAAATTGCCAAACTACGAACAAAGTTACCACATATCAATGCATAATATGCCTGGACTATTGTTTTGTGGCAGGTGTTAGTCAATGAGTGAAATTAAAAGGAAACTGAGAATGCCAAAAATGCGGTAAAAAGCACAGCGCGAGTCACGCAGAAGTGTTTAACGGTCATTCCCAAAATAGCATCATTTTTTAAATACTGCCTCCAGCCCTCGTTACTATGGGATGAGGAACGCCTTGTCGAGAGCTATTGGCTTTTGAATCACAAAAAAATCCATTGTGTAACGCCTTCGATTGCCTATTCTACAAAATACAGATTTAAGGTGGGGTCGTTTCAGGACAAGTCAATGTTACTAAGACCCTCGAAATTATCTCATAAGTTCATCAAATCCAGAAAAATAAATGAAAAGCATTGATCGAAGCTTACAAAAAAATGTTAGGAGTCCATTGACGAAACTTCGAAAATTCTTTCACCAGACGAAATACTTTTTGAAAACATTTTGTAAAAAATCACCAACAAGACCTAAAACGCCGATTCAAAGTTAATTTCCCATTTAAAAATTCGGCAAATACCTAAGCTCGAAATGTTTGCCTGGCTGCCGGTCCTATGGTGCAATCAAATTTTCATCATTTTACGTTTTACGGAGCACAGAATTGCTTTCCCTGCCGATATTGAGAAGATGCACAGTCATATGTGGGCATATGTCAACATGACACTCACATTATGAAAAAAATAGTATTTCAATATACCGATTCAACAAACTATACAAATAGAACCGGGCTCTCCGAATCATTAGTTCTTTATAGATGAACTTAGCTAATCCTATTATACGGCGCAGGTGTAGTTTGGTTAATTTAGCCGCTGATTAATGCAGTCCAACAAAATTGGGAATAGCTGGCGGAGTAAACTACAATTCTTTTTGATGATGGGTATGAAGAAGACGACTATCTACTCTATCGATGTATAAACTTCCAGAAATAGCGAAACAGCGAAGTGATGGCTGCTTCACTACAAACTCTATTCTCTCTAATTCCTAATATCCGAACTTCCGCGATACATTTCCCGATACGTGGGAACGTGCTGGAGAATTGGTTTGTCCCAATCCAGTTTTAACAGTCAATTATTTTTGCAGCACAACAATCGAAGAAAATCAAGAGGTTCATATATTCTGGCAGTTTGAGAGAAAATTGACTTAAAATTTGTGAGTTTTCCATGTGGTTTTCTGGCGCGTTTCTTAAATTTTTTTTTGTGTTGGCACACCTCCTTCTTAATTGGAAGGCTGAAATTTGAAATTTACGCTCCTGTTGTTCAACTGGTAGCGGGAGAAAACGTATCTTTGTTTTCTATAGCCATTTTTTGATTGAATTGCTTCCATTTCCCCCAGCAATTTTTTTTTTATATAAATGTTCAGAGCACTTAGAATATAGGTATGTATATCCTTTGTATGAAAGTTTTAGCAACAAACACACAGCACTACTGCAAAAGGAAGGATTAAGAGGGAAAAAGGTAAGAGAGGAATAAAAGGAATAAAGGTTTTCAGTCTTCAAGTTGCTTACTTTTGATATTAAGTTTGAATCTCTGTAAATTGTATTCCAAGGGAAACGTCTCGTCGTTCAGTTTATTCCACATTCGCGTACTCCTAACAAAAAATGAGTTTTTAAATTTATCAGTCTTCGCGAATTTAATTTCCAGATTGTATCGGTGTACCAGACATCTAGATTACGTGTGGGCTTTGACAAACCAGGCATAAATTCATAAAGTTCCGATGAACAATGACCATGAAAGTACTTTTAAAACACGAATAAGGCTCCCACATTACACCTAGGGGAAAGAGCATCAAGATCAGATAATAATTTTACGTCTTCAATCATTCGAGATGTTTGGTTTTTGACCCGATCGAGTACAATTAAATGAGTTTTCGGTGCTCCAGTCCAAATATGAGAATTATACTCCAACCTGGGTCTTATGTAGGTCTTATATATTGTAAGTATTTCGGATGGATTAAAGTAAAACTTACATGGTCGTAGAAATCCAAGACATTTGGCTGCACCAATCGCTGCTTTGTTTATTTGTTCAGCCCAAGATATTCTCTTTGAAATAGTTAAACCGAGAATCTCAAATGTGTCAGACGTAGCCAAGCTGGATTCACCAGTCAGAAAAGACGGTGAATAACCATCAGTTCGGCCAGAAAAAACACTGGATTGAAATTTGTTGGGATTAAATTCAACTCTTTTGGCTTCACCCCATTTAAGAATGGAATTGAGATCTCGCGTAGGGCGGTCATTCATAGCCATTCTTTCTGCGAGAACATCGTTTCGCAATAAAGAAGAAGGTAAACTGTAAGTGATGGAAATCGAGCTGTCATCAGCATAGGAGTATATTGGATTGAGAGTTGCTGATAGAAGATCATTGATAAAAATTAGAAAAAGGGAGAGAGGACGAGGGACCCTGAGGAACACCAGCGTTTATAATATGTTGATCGGAAGTCATACCATCCAACACCACTTGGATTTTGCGACAAAGAAGAAAATTCTCAATCCATAAAATTAACGAAACGTGAAGGCCAACTGCCCTCAATTTACACAACAAACCCTTGTGCCATACGCGATCAAATGCTTTTGAGATATCGAGTGCAATGACTTGATATTCACCAGATTGATGAATGCTTCTGTTCCATTATTCAGTAACAACATTAATTAAATCACCTGCTGAACGCCCTCCGCAAAAACCATACTGACGATCAGAAATTAGATGATTAGCTTCCAAATACTTCATCAGCTGGAAGTTGATTATGGTCTCAAGTACTTTAGAAAGCACTGAGACGATAGCGATTGGGCAATAATTTGAAGGGTCTAATTTACTGCCCTTTTTGGCACATAATGTATGTTAGCAGTTTTCCAGATGGGAAAATGCCAGAAGACATAGATCGGTGAAACAGACATGATAGTGGCTTCGACAGGGATTTACAGCAATATTTGAGGACAATTGAGGGAATACAATCTGGACTGGCTGACTTGTTGGTTTTAATGATTGCAAGAACTTTAGCGACAACTCTAGATCTAAATATAATGCGGCCCATCGATGAACTGGCTAGAGAGATAATCGGGAGTTTTAAGTTAGAATCAGGTAAATTAGAGTTTGCTGCAAATTTTCGGGCGAAGAGATTAGATTTTTCTTGAGCTGTAGAAAAAATATAGTTCCCATCTTTCAGAGGTGGTATTGATGATTTTCTACTGTTCATGAAGTTTTCCTCTACTTTGCGGACAAAGCACCAAAAGGTCCGATTGCTATTGCCCTACTTTACGACATGCCGCAACTCTTCTCGAACTTATTTTGGTATTTTTTTTAGCTTGGGACACTGTTGCCAGATTTCTAGCCGCCTTAAATATAGCTAAATTTTCATTTGACGGGTTCTTAACATATTTGCGGTGAGAGGCTTCTTTATTGGCGGTTGTTGTTCTACAGTCATGATTATGCCAAGGATTGCTTGATTTTTTTATTTGGCTTAGAGAGACTGGAAGGAATGAACTGTTCCATTCTCGTGAGAATGACAGTCGACACCAGATTGGCTGCATTTTCAATATTACCGAAGGCAAAACAAGAGTACCATTCGAACTCTTGAAAGAACTTGTTCATTCATTCCCAGTCCGCATTTTTATAGTGCCATAATCGACGTTTAGGCGGAACATTCATTTGGCACGACCACGACATTGGAAATTCCGCTGTAATAAGCCAATGGTCAGAGTTTCCCAAAGGAGAACTGACGGAGATATTGTATTTCTCCGCATGAGAAGTTAAAAACAGATCCAGTAACTGACAGTAAATTATTAAATTGATAAATAAATTTGGAGCAACTGGATATCAACTATTGAGATATTTCCAAATTTTTAAATCTTCGAATAGCCAGAACCATATGGAGTCACCTAATGGAGCCGCGGGACTGCTTGTTAACTGCTCAAATTGTATTTTACATTCAGATTCTTGAAATGACATTTTTTTAGTGGAATGAAGATAATTTTTAAAAGTCTAGAATTTGTCAATTTGATCAGTCAAGAAAATGTTATGTGATCACTGAATAAACTACAAGGAAAAATTTATTACACGGAATAACCAGGGTTTTGCGACGTATTAAGCCAAGCTTGATAGTTTATGCCAAATCTGAAAACATATTACGCATCATTGCTGTAAAAGCAAAGGTAGCACCCTAAAACCACACAACTTTTCTGCCATGACTGAAATAAAATGTAGCCATTAAGTATACTGACATCATCTAGCTTCCTGCAAAAATCCAACTGAAGGCTAAATCTCAAACAACTAATTAACCATCTACTCAAGAAAAGAATTCCAACATGGTTAAAATTATTAAGATACCCAGTATATGATAACCAGTATAAATATTTCAGAACTAGAATCGACAGAAGTATCAAAACAATGGAGGAATCTCATCTGGAACCAGAAGACTTAAAAGCTGCATTAAAATCAAATATAAAATCAAATTGTACAGTTACAATGATTTGGCGGAGAACTAGATAGGCTAAATAGCAACCAAAGTTCATTAAATTATATTATAATCATTAATATTCCCTTGTATTCATTAATTATTGAAAGTAATCATAAAAAAAGCAAGCAGAGAACACTGGATGGAAGAAATCAGGTCACTCTAGCTAAATAAACCATTCAGCTAATTTAAGACGAAATTACTGGAAGAAACGTGAAAAACTCAATCCAATTTGTAATTCATAATTACAAATTGGATTGAAAATTGGATTTCTGTCCATTTGTATGAATGGACAGAAAGAAGGTTCACCTTAACCTCGTCAGCGATTTAATAACGTAATTTTCTCTTGTCGCCCATAAACGTTTCACATCCAGAAGATGTTATAACTGCAATTATTCTACGGTAAAAAAATTTTGATTGTTAGTCAAATATTAAAACAGCAACATATTTAAAAATTAAGTGATAAAATGAAATCGAGTGATATTTTATTCCTCCTGGAAGTCCTCATTTCAAAAGATTATGGGAGGCCGGTGTCTCAACTCTAGATTTTATATTCCTCTAAACAATGATGCATATATATTCATCAATGACACTAGTAGAATAAGCTCAAATCTGCATACAAAATCTATATTACGTGTCAAGACCACCCTGCAAAAGTCCAAAACTACCATAACTTTTCAAACTACCCAAATTTCCAAAGTATACAGCAACAGAATCGACAAATAAAGAAGCAACAATTTAAATTCTCTACTGACCTTTATTTTATCCGAGCTGCATGTGTTTGGGTGTATTTATGTTTGCCTTCCAAACCCCAAAAAATTCGTAAATTAATAAAATGTCAACATAACATATCCAAAAGATTTTATTTGTTTGTATTTTTAAGAATTTTATATAGCCTTCCCACACATTCATACCCATTTTCCATTTTTAACGGAAAAGCTTCCAAAAAATTTCCGTAGTCAAAAAAAGAATACGTAAAGTTCACCTAAGGCTATTTATACATATACGAATGTACAGTGTATATGCACACACACACATAAGCAACGCACATTGATAAATATTTCAAATATTATACATTGTATCGGTGTTCTAATACGAAACAATGTTCAAATGAGAATTAAAATGGGAAATGAGAAATAAAAACTCACCTCAACGAAATGATAACAAAGTTAAAATAACATTTTCTTTCGGATTTTTAAACAAACATTGAATTCAATTCTATGTTGGATGTATTTATGTTTTTGTATCCAAGAGGGTTGAGGTTAATAAATATTCTAATACAGTTTTCGAGTTAATCGAATTCCATTGCTTATTCGCCTTTTTTGGTATAAAAATGAAAGCGCGTATGGTACTAATGGCAGTAATTTTAAAATTTTAATGAGATTCTATTTATAAAAAAGCTCGATGAACTTTAAATCTGTAATTTGTAAATTCAAGTGTATAATTAAAGCAAATTTATCTTTTTGTGTACATCTGCTTCCAATTAGTGAATTTAAAATGATTTTTTATAATAATTGTACTTTTTTATAATAATTGTACTAACCCTTTTATGCATTTTTAAACTTAAAATTCTGTAAGTTGAAAATATATGAAAACTAGTTACTTGGTTACTATGAGAATTACTACAAAGTTTCACTGCTTTTTTGGTACCGACCCTTTAATTGCTTTCGATGTATTTTCTAATTCTATTTGCAACCATAGTTCCGGTCCAACGTAACATACTTTGTTTTGACCGTTTACAATTATTACTTTCCTGCCATTAACTGTGTCAAATTAAAATTTTCGGTTGGTATTTTATTGGTTTTATTGGAACCCATATCTCTTTTACCTATTTTAATCTTATATTCTATCTAAATCGTTCCACCAACGCCTGTTTACTACCGTTACTTAGAAAATTTCATCACTCGAATTCCATTTTCAACTCTACAACATTTGTTTTGTAGAAAATTATCATTATTTTATTATTCACAATCCCACCGCTGTCACCAAATGTTACGTTTTTACCTATTTTGACTTTCCGTATCTGAATTGTGCATAAATTCCATCACAATGTATTGTCTACATATAAATACACTACATAATAGTTTTCACTTCAAACGCGGTTACTTTATTACCACGATAATTACAATGTCTTTAATTTTAAACTATTTTATTAACGCTTTCTCGTTTTAAACAAAGTTAATCTTACAACAATTTTAATGAATATTATTAACCGTATTTATACTGATATTAATTAAGAACCTTTGTTTAAGGTCATAACATAATTCATATTCGAAAATTTATGAACTAGCTCCTTTACACATTTTTATGCTGCAAAATAATTCATAAAAATGTATGAATATTTAACGATAGTATTTTATGACTTAAATCCAACAAGCAAAAAATGATCCAAGTTGTTTAAACATAAACATGATTGAAATCTTAGAATTGTAAATTAAATTCGTGTTTTATAATTCAAGGAAATCAAATCAAATATTGCACTACATAACACTTGAAGGATAAAACAATTGTTTTTCGATCATGTTTGATCTCCACACTCATCACGCTAATTCAAAGTCAAGAACGACAACAACTATTAAAAATTAAAAATTAAAAAAAAAATCTTGTTGCAAGTCAATCCGCCTTTACATTTTTTCCATTTAAAGATAATATGAAAATAATTCGATACAGGAATACTTCAACTAACTCTGCGCTTTTATCCAAACTTTAAATTGTTTAACTAGAGTAGTTAAATTAGTTGAATTTCCTATCAAATTTTGTGCATGGTTTCATAAAAATTGATGGGGTCACCAAAAATTATTTTGGGGTCACCAGTTGATTTTACCTTCCAGTTCTATTTCACATTATTTTAGTTTTATTAAACCACTAAGTATTAATCATAATAGTGATCTAGTATTATTTTCGAATCACCTAATAAATAGTCTTGAAATATTATATTACGCAGTAAATTTTTAATAAACAAAAGATAACAAAAGTCATTTGTAAATTTATTACTAGGTAAACTATTATTATGATATAAATTTGAATGATACCATATAAAGTAGTTTTATGCTTAAAGCTTTTATATGGGAAAAAATTAAACTAAAAATAATTAATTTAATTGATTCTGTAAATAAACTTTGAAAATTGTGACGAAGACCTAAAAAAATGAAAAATCTCTTCCCAAAATAGAAATAATTACCATAATTTTATGTTCTATAAAATATAGTACATAGTTTTACATATTTAGCTTTGAAGTCGACTATAAGTATAGAACTAAGATGACTTAAAAATTTATAATTTTATGGAATTTTTGTTTAATGTAACACAATTATTTTGTAATGCCTGGGGTATCATAAAATATTTACATAACTGTTTTGTTTTATATAATATGGAATGTAAGTCTTATGTATTGATAGGCAAGCAGAACTACAAAATATTATGGTATATATATATATATATATATATATATATATATATATATATATATATATATATATATATATATATATATATATATATATATATATATATATATATATATATATATATATATATATATATATATATATATATATATATATATATATATATATATATATATATATATAATGAAATAAAGGCACGAAATAATTTAAGACATCAACAGGAGCGTTACAACTATGCTGGTCGTACTTGTTTTGTTATTTCTCGTTGCACATTTTGAAGGCCTGTTGCTCTACTGTTGACGTTATTTTTGTGGTGGGTATGGCTTGTAGCAATTTATCTACTGCCTCACCACGCTGTGTTAGGTTCAACACATTAAGTTGTTCGTAATAAGCACATCCAATATGCCATCAAAATGCGGTATTGTACCCAAAATGCGTTGATTGGTTTGCTAGAGCTGAGGCGCAGTTAATAAACCGCAGTATTACAGCCGAGGCGACTAAATTTGATTATTTTGTCGGCGCTCCCAATATTCAATCTTAAGTCGTTAGAGCAGATACAATTTGGCAGTTTCTGATCTAAATCCGAAATCGAGTCAGGTGTACCTAGGTATAGCTCGATCAGTGTGCCTTATGCTTCGAATTAAGAAATCGACACTCTAAAGAATAAATTTTCTTAAATTAAAATATCTTAAAATCCATGAAACCATCTTCTCACGCTCATTCCCCAGCACGGTCAAACCTAATGTGACGAAAACGTTCTCTTAGCCGTGGTAGAAGTTAATCGAACATCAATAAGGCTTTTTGACGTTGGTGCTACAACAGATGGTTTACATCACAGCCGCTAGTTAGATTACATAACATCATCGCTTACCTGTTACAGATATCGTGTTTAAAATTTAATTTTTGGTTGAGACGGGCGAAGAAGTATCAGTTTTCCACAATTTAATTTTTCCCACACTGAAAAAATGTCAGATTTATTGTTATCAGCAGTTAATGGAAGTCCATCATTACGTATACCCAAACTGAATGAATTGAATGAATTGAATGAATTGAATGAATTGAATGAATTGAATGAATTGAATGAATTGAATGAATTGAATGAATTGAATGAATTGAATGAATTGAATGAATTGAATGAATTGAATGAATTGAATGAATTGAATGAATTGAATGAATTGAATGAATTGAATGAATTGAATGAATTGAATGAATTGAATGAATTGAATGAATTGAATGAATTGAATGAATTGAATGAATTGAATGAATTGAATGAATTGAATGAATTGAATGAACTGAACGAATTGAATGAATTGAATGAATTGAATGAATTGAATGAACTGAACGAATTGAATGAATTGAATGAATTGAATGAATTGAATGAATTGAATGAATTGAATGAATTGAATGAATTGAATGAATTGAATGAATTGAATGAATTGAATGAATTGAATGAATTGAATGAATCGAATGAATTGAATGAATTGAATGAATTGAATGAATTGAATGAATTGAATGAATTGAATGAATCGAATGAATTGAATGAATTGAATGAATTGAATGAATCGAATGAATTGAATGAATTGAATGAATTGAATGAATTGAATGAATTGAATGAATTGAATGAATTGAATGAATTGAATGAATTGAATGAATTGAATGAATTGAATGAATTGAATGAATTGAATGAATTGAATGAATTGAATGAATTGAATGAATTGAATGAATTGAATGAATTGAATGAATTGAATGAATTGAATGAATTGAATGAATTGAATGAATTGAATGAATTGAATGAATTGAATGAATTGAATGAATTGAATGAATTGAATGAATTGAATGAATTGAATGAATTGAATGAATTGAATGAATTGAATGAATTGAATGAATTGAATGAATTGAATGAATTGAATGAATTGAATGAATTGAATGAATTGAATGAATTGAATGAATTGAATGAATTGAATGAATTGAATGAATTGAATGAATTGAATGAATTGAATGAATTGAATGAATTGAATGAATTGAATGAATTGAATGAATTGAATGAATTGAATGAATTGAATGAATTGAATGAATTGAATGAATTGAATGAATTGAATGAATTGAATGAATTGAATGAATTGAATGAATTGAATGAATTGAATGAATTGAATGAATTGAATGAATTGAACGAATTGAATGAATTGAATGAATTGAATGAATTGAATGAATTGAATGAATTGAATGAATTGAATGAATTGAATGAATTGAATGAATTGAATGAATTGAATGAATTGAATGAATTGAATGAATTGAATGAATTGAATGAATTGAATGAATTGAATGAATTGAATGAATTGAATGAATTGAATGAATTGAATGAATTGAATGAATTGAATGAATTGAATGAATTGAATGAATTGAATGAATTGAATGAATTGAATGAATTGAATGAATTGAATGAATTGAATGAATTGAATGAATTGAATGAATTGAATGAATTGAATGAATTGAATGAATTGAATGAATTGAATGAATTGAATGAATTGAATGAATTGAATGAATTGAATGAATTGAATGAATTGAATGAATTGAATGAATTGAATGAATTGAATGAATTGAATGAATTGAATGAATTGAATGAATTGAATTAATTGAATGAATTGAATGAATTGAATGAATTGAATGAATTGAATTAATTGAATGAATTGAATGAATTGAATGAATTGAATGAATTGAATGAATTGAATGAATTGAATGAATTGCATGAATTGAATGAATTGAATGAATTGAATGAATTGAATGAATTGAATGAATTGAATGAATTGAATGAATTGAATGAATTGAATGAATTGAATGAATTGAATGAATTGAATGAATTGAATGAATTGAATGAATTGAATGAATTGAATGAATTGAATGAATTGAATGAATTGAATGAATTGAATGAATTGAATGAATTGAATGAATTGAATGAATTGAATGAATTGAATGAATTGAATGAATTGAATGAATTGAATGAATTGAATGAATTGAATGAATTGAATGAATTGAATGAATTGAATGAATTGAATGAATTGAATGAATTGAATGAATTGAATGAATTGAATGAATTGAATGAATTGAATGAATTTAATGAATTTAATGAATTTAATGAATTGAATGAATTGAATGAATTGAATGAATTTAATGAATTGAATGAATTGAATGAATTGAATGAATTGAATGAATTGAATGAATTGAATAAATTGAATGAATTGAATGAATTGAATGAATTGAATGAATTGAATGAATTGAATGAATTGAATGAATTGAATGAATTGAATGAATTGAATGAATTGAATGAATTGAATGAATTGAATGAATTGAATGAATTGAATGAATTGAATGAATTGAATGAATTGAATGAATTGAATGAATTGAATGAATTGAATGAATTGAATGAATTGAATGAATTGAATGAATTGAATGAATTGAATGAATTGAATGAATTGAATGAATTGAATGAATTGAATGAATTGAATGAATTGAATGAATTGAATGAATTGAATGAATTGAATGAATTGAATGAATTGAATGAATTGAATGAATTGAATGAATTGAATGAATTGAATGAATTGAATGAATTGAATGAATTGAATGAATTGAATGAATTGAATGAATTGAATGAATTGAATGAATTGAATGAATTGAATGAATTGAATGAATTGAATGAATTGAATGAATTGAATGAATTGAATGAATTGAATGAATTGAATGAATTGAATGAATTGAATGAATTGAATGAATTGAATGAATTGAATGAATTGAATGAATTGAATGAATTGAATGAATTGAATGAATTGAATGAATTGAATGAATTGAATGAATTGAATGAATTGAATGAATTGAATGAATTGAATGAATTGAATGAATTGAATGAATTGAATGAATTGAATGAATTGAATGAATTGAATGAATTGAATGAATTGAATGAATTGAATGAATTGAATGAATTGAATGAATTGAATGAATTGAATGAATTGAATGAATTGAATGAATTGAATGAATTGAATGAATTGAATGAATTGAATGAATTGAATGAATTGAATGAATTGAATGAATTGAATGAATTGAATGAATTGAATGAATTGAATGAATTGAATGAATTGAATGAATTGAATGAATTGAATGAATTGAATGAATTGAATGAATTGAATGAATTGAATGAATTGAATGAATTGAATGAATTGAATGAATTGAATGAATTGAATGAATTGAATGAATTGAATGAATTGAATGAATTGAATGAATTGAATGAATTGAATGAATTGAATGAATTGAATGAATTGAATGAATTGAATGAATTGAATGAATTGAATGAATTGAATGAATTGAATGAATTGAATGAATTGAATGAATTGAATGAATTGAATGAATTGAATGAATTGAATGAATTGAATGAATTGAATGAATTGAATGAATTGAATGAATTGAATGAATTGAATGAATTGAATGAATTGAATGAATTGAATGAATTGAATGAATTGAATGAATTGAATGAATTGAATGAATTGAATGAATTGAATGAATTGAATGAATTGAATGAATTGAATGAATTGAATGAATTGAATGAATTGAATGAATTGAATGAATTGAATGAATTGAATGAATTGAATGAATTGAATGAATTGAATGAATTGAATGAATTGAATGAATTGAATGAATTGAATGAATTGAATGAATTGAATGAATTGAATGAATTGAATGAATTGAATGAATTGAATGAATTGAATGAATTGAATGAATTGAATGAATTGAATGAATTGAATGAATTGAATGAATTGAATGAATTGAATGAATTGAATGAATTGAATGAATTGAATGAATTGAATGAATTGAATGAATTGAATGAATTGAATGAATTGAATGAATTGAATGAATTGAATGAATTGAATGAATTGAATGAATTGAATGAATTGAATGAATTGAATGAATTGAATGAATTGAATGAATTGAATGAATTGAATGAATTGAATGAATTGAATGAATTGAATGAATTGAATGAATTGAATGAATTGAATGAATTGAATGAATTGAATGAATTGAATGAATTGAATGAATTGAATGAATTGAATGAATTGAATGAATTGAATGAATTGAATGAATTAAATTTACGACTCTAACAAGAATGACAAAATTGACAAATCGTAAATGTTATATTAAATTGACATAAAAAAGGATTCTACGATGATTTAAATAAATTTCCCAACTGCTAGAACGTGTACTAAAAGATTCTTCTAGAAATAAAATGAAACAAATACTTTGCAACTTATGCAAATAGTTTAAAAAATAGTTTTAAACAATGGAAAATTACAATTTTCTCACAAAAAATCAAAGATTATATCTTAAAATCCTCTATATACACATAAGTAGGAGTAGAATTTCTTTTCAAATACATGGCATCAATTTTTAGTTTTTCCAAACCGAAAGCCGAGATAACGGCTATTGCACACACATGCATATACACAAAAAATTGTATAATAATGATACGATGAATTTTTTATATTGTTTATAATATATGTATACTCAAACATAAAACTATAACATTGAATATCAGAAAATTGTTTGTGTACTAATGAAAATACAATTTCCACAGAAATGCACACATAATATTTGAAATAGAAAATTGTATATCCCCTTTTATTTTTTACTATGTTATACTGGTAAGGTAAATATACAAAAAAATGTATATGTGTGCTGCACCATCATCATACATGCCCATTCGAGCATGAAACACAACGTAAATGAGTTGCACAATATAAATAGACCCACTTACTATTGACTAGATACCATTTTGCTATCTGTGGTTTTTGGTATATTTCTACTACTTTCCTACTATGTACACGATGTGAGAGAAAAATACAAAAAAAAAATGTCACCAACAACTAAAAGCAAAGTAAAGTGCAAACATCAATTTACAAAATAGTTTTTCTGATTTTACTTTTGGGAAGGACGAGAATGGTACGAATGGGAAAGTTTCTAAATTGCATTTCGAATTTTTACGTCAATAGCATATACAGGAGCTGAGGAGGTACATGAAAACGTTTTTTTATCATAGCAAAACTTAGTTGTTTACCCATATGCACTTTTGGAAAAAAGTAATGGGAGAAAACGATATTTGGGTGACATTTTTGTATAGAAAATGAATGGGTGGGAAAAACGATTTAGATATTTTGTATAATGTTTGATCCCATATAGGTTTTGTAATTAAAATTCAATTAATACAGATTTATGAATTTTTAAAAGAGATTAATCGTATTCTATAGATAATGTTTTAAGTAACAGCTTTTCTAAATTGCGATAGAAGATAAAGTCAGTTGCGCTTCGGGTAGTTAAAAGTGAAGAAAATAGTGATATGGAGTTTTGTTGAGTAAAAAATGAGATTTAACTAAAATGTCTTTTGACCCTTACATTGACTAGTTCCAATAACCTTTTACGTTGAACTCCCTTGCGCATCATTACTTTTATCAAATTTAATGCAATACGTGCCAGACTTGTTGAAGCAATTTAATGGTCGTCTTACCATGGTTGTGGGCATTACCGCGATCTTTTAACGTTTTTAAGAAAATTTAGCAGCTTAAGCTGTACTACGGCTTGATTTGTCAGAGGAATTTTATCTACGAATATATTTTTTTCGAACCGATGAACTCGCATTTAACCTGTTGGAAGTGTTCTATGTTTCCTCTTCTCATTCTAGTCTTTCCATTGTTCCGGAACCTGGACTTATCCATCTTCTTTCATCTGATCAAGCATTATCCGTTTTATCTGATGGTAAACATTTTTTCCCTTCATATGGAAAAATGGATTTGAGTCGTACGTACCTTTTTTTCTATTAAATTGATTGAAAAATGATAAAATTGATTGCGGTTCGATCCCAGCTTTACGCCGAGATCTATTGTATGATTGAATTACAAGTATCAGAGTAGGATGAATGTCCGGTGCTTTCCAGTTACAGTGGTGGAAAAATTCAAGGGGAAACTGAGAAAGTTCTATTTGATGCCCGAAGGGATAATGAGGTAATCGTAAAGGAAGCCTATATCTTGTACCGATAATTGAGAGTATTACCATTATCCCATTTGGTGTGGTCCAACCTTACTAAATCATCGATTAAAGTAAGTTCGTTCTCTAACGGATATAGCACTTGGTTATTTAAACGGGCGGGGTCCATTTGGGGTGACCCCAAAAAATTTGAAGCTGTCATATTATTTCCTAGACCCACCACCATTAGGCAATCTTGTCACTTCTTTGGGATGAGCGGATGGTACCGTAGATTTATCCCTAACTTATTCTATTTCCGCTCTTTTAACCGATTTGCTTAAGGCAAATCAGAAAATTTCCTGGAATCTCCAGGTCGAGGCCACCACTCCACTTCTTGTGCACGCCGACTTTTGTTTGCCATTTTTCATTCAAATGGAGGCATTGAAAATTGGGGTTGGTGGGGTATTCTATCAAATTCACGATATAAAAGAGCATCCCATCACTTTTTATTCGCTCTCACGCTGTTGTAAAGTTTAGTGTATTTTTATGCTCACCATATTCGTTTGTTATACTCGCAGGTTGGAGTCATAAACCTCCAGGTTCGTTTTTTGTTTAAATTGTGATTATTTCTAAGGCTGTCCTATCTTATGAAACGGAATTATGTCCATAACTCTACCTATTTTCCATCTCGAAGTAGATTTCCACCTTTTTCTAAATTTGATGTTTTCTTTTGCCACTTCGGGCGTAGTTGCAAACGATGTAAATAGTCTGCTACCCATTTTTTAAAAAACTGAGTCCTTATATTTGTACTACCTTCCATCATGTTCGGAAGGTTTTTTCAGACCCAAAGTTTCCTTTGTTGGTAGTGCTAGAAACGCACTCCCAACCATGAATACACTGATGTGTATGCCTCTAAAGACTCAGTTAACTGATCTTTATGCCTCTAAAGGCTCTAAAGGCTTAGTTAACGAACACGTTGATCTACAGTTTAAGCACATTTCTTTGTGGGTGGATAAGTCGACCGAAACGTTGAAGTGCCAGTTTATTGGTTGTTCGACAATAATTGGTGGTTCTGACAATGAATCTTCGGAAAAATTCTTTATAACCTTCAGATGATAGATTGGAAGTCACTTGAATGTGGTTCCTCTGCACATCCGCAAATTAATAGGCACAGCATAATCAACTTCTGAATGAGCTAATATTTTGGATATGGTGACTTGGCACTTAAGTAAAATTTCCCACAAGTTGTTTTGATGTGTGAATAAATCGGTGTCCGTGTATAAATTGGCGAGTAAGATGTTTTTTCTGTTTGACCTCCTCGAAAAATCTAGAACCGTCTACGGCTATGAGATAGTATTAAGGTGTTACTTTTGAACAATGTTTCTTATATTAAATTTGTGGTAATAGATTGGACCGAAATATCAGGGATGTGCACCCTTTTGAAATTAATGTACTTCAACACACTCCACTCCTTTGAAAGACGCTGGTCGTTCTACATTACTAGGTTCCCGTGGTAGAAGACAGATGCGAGTTACATCCCTTTTTGATTTACTATTTTGCGTCTTCAGCTTTACAACTCTCGTCATTACATCTTTCCCTGGGTGAACCTGAGTAATAAGACGCATTCGCCACCTCAGAAGAGGGAAATTATCGTCCTTTAACAAAACTAAACCGCCAAATATGCACAGGTAAGCTTTTGTTGGCCTTTTTCCTCATAGCTTGTAATGTATATGAAACGGCCCGCAGTAATCAATGCCGACGTTGATGAATAGAAACGATAGAGCTATTCGGCTAGCCGAAAGATGAACCATAAATTGATTATCAACCTTTTGTGCAAGGTGACGACCACTTAACGGCCAAAATTGCTGGCGAGTTGCTGCCAAAAGAGCTTGAGGACTTGCGTGTTGAAATTTCAAATGTAAATGCCTGAGTAATAATAATGTGAATGGATGGGAAGATGGGAGGAGATTGGGGTGTTTGAGTCGTAGGATAGAGTTGCATGGGACAAGCGGCCTCCAACACGTATAATATCGCTTTATTCAAGGAAAGGTGACAAGGTTTTAGACGAGAACGATTGTTGATTTGTTTGTAATGTTTGAGTTAGTCGTATTCTTCTGCAAATGCTTCTCGTTGAATCATTTTCACGATAGCAGAAAGCCCGTGTTCTCTTTCTACCAGTGACAATTTTGGATCTGCTAAATGAATGTTTTAAGGTATTTTCAATTCGAACGTATTAATTGGGATGGCGGGTTGTGGACCTATGATATTCGGCAAAATCTAAGCTGCAACGGTGGTGTTGAAATCAGATATGCAGGAGCGAATCCTCAAATTAACAGCGAAGTTAGTGGCTGTTGATCTATCGTTGATGCCTCTGATTGATGACGATAGTTGCTTACAAGGTAAGCCAAGTTTTGCTGCAAAGGATTCAGTAATAATGTAAACCTGAGAGGCTGAATCGAGCAAAGGTCTGCCGATGACGGATAAACCATTTTTATCGTAAACTTTAACCAAAGCAGTAAGATAGTTACATGTATGAGTTATTTAGCGAAACAATTCAATTTGGCTGGGAAACATTTGGCTGGGAAGCTTGACGAGTTGATGGAATGATCGTGGCAGAAGCAGATGTACTGGATTCTGGTTGTGTATTTAGAATTGTATCAATATGATTCTCTTACAATTGATTGAGCCGCCAACGAAACTCGTTGATAATTTAATCTCTCTCAGACTGTGAGTAGGCACATTGTTTAAAGTATGAACATTGGTCTTACTAGAGTGCGCAACTTGACTCTCAAAAAAGTGACAACGTTTGTTTAGAAAACCTGTTAACTCTTCTAGGGTTGGCATTCTTTCCATAGGAGCTTTGTCGTCCCATTTTGTACGAGTATCGGGATCTTACTTAGAACAAAGCAGTGGACTATCAGGTCATCCCATTTTGCTCTAGGGCGTTGACGTGTAGACCAGGCGAACAAATTACAATTGACAGTATCAAGCAGATGTCTAATATGTCCAGATGTTGGTTTGATGATTGAATTGAGAGAAAATATTTCGCGAATGTGGTCTTCACAAATCAATTTTTTATTTTTATAACGATTCTGCAATAGTTTGAGAGCTTCTTTATAGTTTTCCAATGATTCGATAGTTTTTTGACCGGATGCACTACTAAAAATCTTAGGTAACCAAATCGAGTAATATCCAAAAAACCAGGGTTGCTGTGTATCAATTTGTTGAATGACTCGTAAAAGGTTAACAATTTTTTGCGGTCCCCTGTCAAAGGAGTTATTTCACATTTGGGTAATTTAATCGAGAAATTCTCATTCGCAACAGTATTTTGTGCTGGCTTTACCACCAAGTATGTCTCTTCAAAATCAGATCGTGCATCCCCCGTTGATTCATCGGCATTCTTTATTTCCAGGTCTGACTGGCTATTCTAAAATAATGTGTACGCCTTTTTTACAACGGCTAAACGTGCTTCTAGCTCAGGTAACGTGTCCGTTTTTCCTTTGTTATCTATAAATTCTGCAGCTCGTTTTAGCTGATCTATGGTTACGGTACGTTGTGCGTTTGCCTTCGTCGAAAAAGCCGTTAGGCTTTTTTTCTTTTGCTACTGGATCCTTACACATGCTTGAAATACTGATTCACTCTGAGTAAGTAATTCCAAAAAAATGTGTTCGAATCCGTTATATCACGTCCATGCGCTGCAGAAGCAATTCGTTGTACAAATAAAAACGTTATACATTTATTTGTGATGGCGAATAAAAGAAAATAAATATGGGATATCATATGACACCAAAGTTGAAGCCCTTCAAACTTTTTTGAACGAAAAAAATTTTGCTTCGCTAGGATGACAATTTTGATTCATGCGAATTACTCCAACTTATCAACTAAAAGAACTTATCAACTAAAAGAACTGGGGTTCGATTCTGCTTCAATGATATGATAATGAAAAAAAAAATTAATATCTGTTCTGAGATATTAATTAGTTCTGAGTTTTTGCGCATGATGCCAGTAAAAACTGTTATACATTTTCAGTTCAGGGGTTCGATTCTGTTTCGATGAAAAGAGAATGAAAAAAAAAAAATTATCAATATGTTTTCATTTGCTTTTATCGTTTTATTTTATCATGAACATCGAAAATGCGATTCCGGTTTACCAAATTGATAAAATACATTAATTCTGAATTTTTTACGTGTGATGTCAGTGAAAACTGTTATACATTTTCAGTTCAGTGTTTTATATGTTTATATATCTAAATAAAATATATGTCAAAATTTGAAATAGATATTTTGAATACACAAACTCATATAAAATTATGTCTTATAGAAAAATTGAAGCACATTATTACGATTATTATGGCTAAATTAATTATTATTTAGTAAAATTGAAACTCGTGATTGACTTTTAAAATTTGTCATTAACAGAATACACACAACACACTTATAGAATACACACATATAGAATACATACAACACACGAAACACAAACATTTAGGCGCAAAAAGAATAATTTTATCATTGGCGATAAACTCTTTTAAGCAACAAAATCAAATTGATAAAATATCTCAGTTTTTCACCAAATTTGACACAAGTTTATCGTTTAACACGAAAAAGGAATCGCGATTTGTGTTTTATCGATGATAAGTTTATCAGCTATCATTATCATCGAACCGGAATTGCACCCCAGGGTTATATATGTTTATATATCAAAATAAAATATATTTCAAAATTTGAAATAGATTTTATATAAAAAATTTATATAAATGTATGTACTATTTTTGTAAAATTGACACACATATAGAATACATACAATGATACAACACACGAAATACATAAATTTAGGCGCAAAGACAGTAATTTTATCATCGACGATAAATAATTTTCAGCAACAAAATCGAAATGATAAAATATCTAGTTTTTTCACCAAATTTGACACAAGTTTATTGTTTAACACAAAAAGGGAATCTATTTCAAATTTTTGACATATATTTTATTTTGATATATAAACATATATAACACTGAACTGAAAATGTATAACAGTTTTTACTGACATCATGCGTAAAAAACTCAGAACTATTGTATTTTATCAATTTGGTAAACCGGAATCGCGTTTTCTTTAAAATAAAACGATAAAAGCAAATGAAAACTTCATGATAATTATTTTTTTTTTGCATTATCATATCATCGAAACAGAATCGAACCGCTGAACAAGAAAAAGAAAAATAAATAATCTTTTTTTCATATACATATACAATAAAAACAAAAACAAAATACGGAAATTATATAACGTAATAGATTGGGCCGAAATATCAGGGATGTGCACCCTTTGGAAATTGATGTACTTCAACACAAGCCTTAATGAAATATTGTGGTCCCTTAAAATTGCTCCCACCTGATCATGGTTGTTGCACTTTCATGACTTCAGCGTTTCACCATTCACGATTTTTCCATCTACAAATTTGCTCAGCGGTTCTTTTAGCAAAGATCACTTTGTTATTCTATTAACATCATCAGGACGGTTGCTAACCAAAGTTAGATATTGCATTTTCTCAGCTAGATAAGAAAAATTCTTTTTACAAATCTTTCCATAACAACAAACCAAATTTCTTTTGATACGTAAACAAAATTAGCATCGGCTTTGACATTTTAATTATGCCACAAAAGCAAATAATTTCTTTGCCAGAATAATGTCAAATTATTACCAAAAAAAAATATTATAATCTTATCAAATTTAATAAAACGCAGCTGTACTATGTATCTGGATAACTGAACTGACCAAATAAAAAAACATTTGAATACACAAAATGTGTTATCATAAGAAAATTTTATCTTACGAATATCCTTCGCTGGAAATTTTCTTTTTTTTTTTTTTGTTTAATTTTTAGTATGAGAATAAATTAAATTTGATAAAAAAAAATGAGATGGGTCGATGGGCCAGGCGGATGACTTAATAAAAAATATTATCTTAAGTGAAATAATTGTTGGAGTGTATTTAATATTATAAAAGGAAATTGTATGTCTTTCGAATGGCGCACAGTGGGTGGATGGATTTTAATATAATTCCATGTTTATTTAATTTATTGTTATAAATAACAAGTTTTTTTTGTTTAAATTAATATAAATTTTCTTTTATTTTTTTTTTTTTTTATTCTTTCTTTAGATTTTTTTTTTCACTTGTTTTGTTTAAGAAAACTTACTCAACAAAGATAAAATTTATACCTCGAGTTGAATTTTTTACTTTTTTTTTTATATAAGTAATTTACCTTTATAAGGTAATTAAAGGTAACCAGGAAAGAATAAATTATAATGTTTTATTATTTTTGATGTACATACTTTGTGTGTGTTCATCCTTTTTGGTCTTTTTGTTACGGTCGTCTTATGATTTTTAATAGAGTCCAAAACGTTTGTTTTTTTATTGTGAGAGGTATGAGTTATGACTTTGACTATATTTTGTTTGTTTGCA
This sequence comes from Tipula confusa, assembly GCA_963556175.1. Lineage (NCBI taxonomy): Eukaryota > Metazoa > Arthropoda > Insecta > Diptera > Tipulidae > Tipula > Tipula confusa. The sequence continues at coordinate 173,823,970 of OY744476.1, read as the reverse complement.
TAGGCAGAGTGAAATGGCAAGTGGGTTTAGAAACATATAAATTTTTAATACTTTACTAATTTCTTTATTTTTCGATTACTTGAAAAAAAATGTCGTCAATGAACTAACAATAGTTGAATTTGAAATTTGACTCTCTATTTGTGACTGTCATGTTTTTGATGTCCATTTAACCATAACAGACATTGCGGATGCTTAATTGTGAAATAATTTGTTTGTAAAAAGCAGATGGGTTGTATTATGACTGCGTTTGAAACCACAATCTTCTAATGCATTCATTCGCTCAGTTAAAAATGACAAAAAATCGTATATGAAAGGATATTCGGTTTCGGAAGATTCATACCCCTAAAGTTGTTTGGATTTATCGTCTAGTTTCTATATGGTTTCTAAATAAATTATTCAAGGGCCACGTTATTTTTGGTTGGGTTAGGAAATCTCTAATAAGCTTTAACTATCACTTTTCTTATCATATATTTTTGAAGAGACGTTTTAAAGCTTCAACAAAATCAAAATTTTAGCTTCAACAAAAATGATTGCATCACCAACACGAAAGCATCATTTAAGGAAGTGTGCTGAGCCTCGCATATGACCTAGATGAAACTTCCATTTCTGAGCGGGTGATAATGCCTGCCATTGCTTATAATTGCCATTAAAAGTAGGCAATGTTAGCCATGGTAGTTTCAAATCGGATTTGAAATTATTTGCGGACATTGATTTATCGAGCTGGTCTTCCGGTTATAACGGGTAGGGTTTGGCAAAAATCACCTGTAAAAAGTATCAGAGCGCTTACTATCGGTTTGTTTTTGACTCGGACCAAGTGACGCCGCTAACAATTATTTGAAAAACATTGTGCATGGTTTTAAGGACTGTCTTAAAGCAATCCCCAAAGATGCCACTATTCAAGATAGCACAGACTCCTACCTATGTTTTTCTTAGATTATTTGGTTGTGTTCAGTACTGCTTGGTACAAGTTGAGAATGTTATTTAGAATCTATTTAAATATTACACGGCGAGAATATTTTTGGATTCTATAGATATACGACGCGAACCGGAAAGCCGCTGACACAAGGAGATGGCTCAAGATTTAGCTTCGCTAAAAAAGCAGCGTTCAACTAACAAGGGCAGACTAACCCAGATCATAAACTTTCTTGGTTATGCAAATGAATTGACATCAATCGAAGGGTTCCGAACCCGCCTAAGTCGCTTTGAAACTCTCATGTCAGAATTCACATAAATCGAGGAAAAAATATTCACTGCCAGCCCAGAAGAATATCCAGATTTTCAGTATGAAGAGAGCTACTATAAAACTGTTACTGGTCTCAACACATGGATCAGATTCAAATTATCAAATTATCCTATTATACGTCGATGAATTTAACACAAACTGGAGGTGGGTATGACCAGGTAAAACTGCCTAGAATCAATATTCCTATATTCACTGGACAATACACAGAGTGGCCATCGTTCTATGACCTGTATTGCTCAACGACTTGAAGGGTCTGTTACGTGGTAAACCGGCAATTTTATTGCGTCATATTAGTGTCACTGAGGCAAATTACTTGGGAGCATTGACCAAATTGAAGGAGAGATATCGAAAATGTCCGATAATCTACTCATTTATTCAAACCTTCGTGGAGTAATTCATACATCAAGTGCACGAAATATTAGGAGAATCATGGATACCTCAGACGAAGTCATACGAGGCCTTAAGGCGCTTGGCGAAAGTGCAGAAACAAGAGACCCATGGTTAATTTTTCTGATATTAAACAAATTGGATGACAAGTAAAAAGTATAATGGGCAGAAACTCCAGCCGATACTAATAATTCGATATTTACCGAAATTCTCAAATACCTTACCGGACGAATCGGCACACTAGAATCTCTCATGATTCCACCACGATGTCCAGTCCTAGAGAAATCGTATCAAACCACGTTGTAGCTAAAAGTACAAGTTTCAATATGGAAAACTTAAACGGAACTGATCCCAATTTTCACCATTTCCCAACATTGATATATAAATCGGAGTTTACCACTTTTTCGACCTCCTGGAAGTTGAACAAATTAAATTCAGTAATGCTGGCCTAAGACTTCAAAAAACAGTGTTTGGGTGGATGGCTTCTGAAAAAACCGGAAATGTCAGTGAAAGAGGTGCCATTTCAATGACGGTGTCCCGTGTTAATTATTTACTCCTCGATATTGACTAGACGTTGAGAATGTTTTCATAGAAACAATGCAACAAACAAAATATGGCCTATTCATAGTAAGTTTACCGTTTAAACGATCTCCAGATTATCTAGGAGACTCAATGATCAACGCGATTCAAAAGCTGCACAGCATGGAACGTCGATTCATCCGTGAACCCGAATTCATGAATCTCAATCAAAGCTTCATTTCAGAATATCTTGAACTCAACCAGATGCAGGAGATCCTATCACAAGAAATAATCGAGTCTGGCTTTTATTTAATACATAATGGTGTACTGCGATATTCTAGTACTACCACAAAATTGAGAGTGGTCATCCAATCACTATTTCAGCCAAATCACCAATCACAGCGCTAGTTCTGAAAGACATACACAAGGCCAACAAACATGCAGGTGCTTCATTGTCTCTTGTAATTTCGAGACAATAAGTTTGGATACCCGGAGAAAAACGCTTAATCAAACAAGTTATCAATAGATGTATTATCTGCACAAAGTATAAGGCGCAAACCCAATATCAATTAATGGGCAATTTACCACGTTGCCGGGTTGAATTCGTCAGACAATTTTTAAAAACTGAAATTTGACTATGCCGGACCGATATCAATTCATCTGGTAAAAGGGCGTGGCCAAAAAACCTACAAGGCCTATATTTGTTTATTCATCTGCCTCAGTACGAAGGCGATTCACTTAGAGCTTGTTACGGACATGACAAGCGAAGCATTTCTGGGTAGTCTAAAAAGATTTATTGCACGACGGAGAATTTGCCAAGGCGCACATAATCACTTAACCAGCGAATTCAATAAACTAACAAAAAAATCTATCAATATTTCCAATTATTCTTCCATACAGTATATAACCTGGCACTTCAATCCACCCAGTGCCTCCCACTTTGGTGGCATTTGTGAGGCTGGTGTAAAACCCACTAAGTATCACATAAAGCGGGTCATCGGAAATACAATATTGACAATGGAGGAAATGAACCCTCTGTTAGCGGAAATCGAAGCAATCGTAAATTCACAACCAATTTGTCGGATGACATTGATGCACTTACGCCATCCCATTTTTTAATTGGTCATGCCACTACAAAGGTATTAGAACTTGAATGTGATCTCAAGGAATCACATTTATCACGATGGCGACTAGTGTAACAGCTCTCGCAACATTTCTGGAAAATATGGAACATAGAGTATCTGACGTCGTTGCAAGAGTAAACCAAATAGTAATTAAAATGCAAGGAATTTTAGCTCAGTGATATCGTAGTTGTCATTGATAAGAAACTACAACCAAATCAATGGATTTTGGGAAGACATGTTGTTAGCGAAGAAATGGGCTTTGGATCTGGTATTTAGTGATTGATCATCTCTATTTTGTACATTTTGGTCGGTAAAGTATACATGCAGTCCGTTTTCTAAGTGAACAGCGAGATATTGACCAGTTGGATAGCGTTTGTAGATATTGAATGCAAATATTCACTAAAGTTCTCCATTGCTTCTGATGTAGTCTCCCATTTGAAATTAATTAACTCCATCTCCTTTATTTGCTAGCCCGAATACAGCAATGTCTTTACCCTTGTTGACATATTTGCAAATGTATTTGATTGACTTTACCGAATTGTGGTACTTGATAGTAATGTGAATATCAAATATTTTTGAAAGCAGTGGAGAATAAGGCACAATTTAACTGTTCTGTATTCACTATCATTTGATTTCCTTCGCCTATATATAATTTGTATTATTTGTATTTATAATGTATTATTTATATTATTGCATACTCATATACATCCAGGCTTCTTTATTAATTTTTTGGTATTTTAACTCTCGAATAAATAATTGAATGGATATTTTACCTTTAAACCACAGATAATTATACCAGATGAATATCTTATATGGGTGAAATTTGCACAAGTAAATTCATATTACGCAAATTAGCGCAAACGATATCTAACTAACCGAAAAATGTATGTGCATATAAAATTGCATATTTTTATATTTTTTTTGTACATGACAATTTTATTGTATACAAAAACAAAACAAAAACAAGTCGTGTGCAAAAAAAAAGAATGCAAATATCTTTTTTTAGTTTGGTTACATTCCGCTTACATTAATTTGCTTAGTTATTAATGGAAATTTTACTCATACAAGATGTTTATCTGGTATAGTTATCTGTGCTTTAGACAATAAATAAATGTTTTACATTTATTGTTCTAGTAATCGTATAATAATTTTTCTTTTTTCTTTTTTTTATTTAAAAAATATTTTTTTTACAGTTCAAATTGATAGTTTCGATTCCCCGGTCTATTTTCATCTTGATACTATACTATTTTCATCTTGATTTTAAATAGTTACCAATTAAAATAAAACTTTTTAACTAAGCCTACTTTATAACATTAGTTAAGCCAAGGAATGCAATTTTGTATTCAGTATTTAGTACAAAACTTCACAGGAACCATTCTTTGGTTTCAATAAAATTATACAAGTTCCCTGAAAATTTGATCAAAATCGGTCGAGCGGTTTAGGAGTTCTTAGGAGTCCATATGTTTAGGAAGAGACCGTTCCGTATTATTAAGATACGTTGATTTACAGTATTCACATTACTTTGTATTTGTCATGATTTATTACTATAATTGATTGTAGCCTCTTTATATATAATACTTGAAATAGGTTAAAATATAAACCAAGGCTAAAAAAAGCCTTTAAATTTTCCTTTCCTGTATTATTACTAAAACTACGTTCTGCCAACACAGAAACAGAACTACCCCTACTGCATAAAATATCAAACCACAAGTTAGCAATACGATTTCAATAGCATGCAAAACATGCTTTTCAAAAACCTTAATTTCAATTCTAAATATTTTGCCATTTCAAGAGATTTCGCTTGTGTTGATATGGTTTAAATCGGGTTCCAAAATTGCCTTTATTGATTCCTTAATCAAACATTGCGCTGGAATGAAAATATAATTTTAAATTTTCAAAGAGGCTACATTAAAGCTTGGAGTTTAAAACAGCTTCTATTTAGGTCAACGGTGTATTTATTTTAGAGGTCTGGAACTTTTCAAAATCAATTAATTTTTCCTGATCCAAGCTTGGCACTAAATCTGGAGCTCAAAACGACACTCGAACAAGATCCGTCAATGCTCCGGATTAAGTTCCGGAAACCGATCCGGTTACGGAACTAAATCCGGAGCATAAATGGATCTTGTTCGAGTTTCATTTTGAGCCCAGATTAAGTTCTGGAAACGGATCTGGTACCGGAACTTAATCTAGAGCTTAAAACGGAACTTTAAAGATCCATCAATGCTCCGGATTAAGTTCCCAAAACAGATCTGGTTCCGGCACCAAATATGGAGCTCAAAACGGAACTCGAACAAGATCCGTCGATACTCCGGATTAAGTTCCAGCATTGGATCTGGTTCCGGAACCAGATCTAGAGCTCAAAACAGAACTCGAACAAGATCCGTCGATGTTCCAGATTTAGCTCCGAAAATGGATCCGGTTCCGGAATCAAATCCAGAGCTCAAAATAGAACGCATTCTGGAACCAAATCAGGAGCATTGATGGATCTTTTCGTGTTCCGTTTTGAGGTCCGAATTTATTCCCAGAAACGGATTCGATTCTGGAACCAAATTCGGAGCTTAAAATGGTACGGTCAATTGTCCGGATTTGGTTCCGCAACCGAATCTGTTTCAGCATTCACGGATCTTGTTCGAGTTCCGTTTTGAGCTCCGGATTTGGTTCTGGAACCAGATCCATTTCTGGAAATTAATCCGGAGCATCGACGGATCTTGTTCGAGTTCCGTTTTGAGCTCCGGAATAAATTCCGATAGCGGATCAGGTTTCGGAACCAATTCCAGAACTCGAACAAGATCCGTCAATGCCCTGGATTTAGTTCCAGAAATGTATCTGGTTCCAGTATCAAATCTGAAACTCAAAACGGAATTCGATCATGAACCGTCAACGGAACTGGAACCAGATCCGAAAATTTTCCGAATCAGAGATGGCAAAGTGTCTTTTTTAAAAATCTGAAACTCTACAAAAATCCATCAATTTTTCCTGATTTAAGTCTGGAATCAAATCCGGAGCTCAAAACGGAACTCGCACAAGATACGTCAATGCTCCAGATTAAGTTCCAGAAATGGATCTAATTCTAGAACCAAATCCAGAGCTTAAAAATGAACTCGAAAAAAGATCCGTCAATACTCCGGGTTTAGTTCCGAAAGCGGACCCGGGTCCGAAAACAAATCCTGAGCTAAAAACAAACTAGAATAAGATCCGTCAATGTTTCGGATTAAGTTCTGAAAACGGATCCAGTTCCAGAGCCAAACCAGGAGCTCAAAATGGAACTCGAACAAGATCCGTCAATGTTCTGGATTAAGTTCCGAAAATTGATTCGGTTCCGGAATCAAATCCAGAGTTCAAGGCGGAACTTGAATAAGATCCGTCAATACTCTAGATTTAGCTTAATGCTTTAGATTAAGTTCCGAAAACGGATTCGTTTCCGTTACCAAATCCGGAGCTCAAACCGGAACTCAACAACAAAAAAATATCAACAAAAAAAATATGAATACCACCAAAATTTAACTCGGCTCTCGCTTATGTTACTGAAACTCAGTTTAGAACTGGTTACGTACCAATTGGTACGAGGCCGAGTTAAATTTTGGTGGTATTTATATTTTTTTTTGTTGATATTTTTTTGTTGTTGAATCAGGCGCGTTTGACGGCACTATGACAGCCATGAGTATCGAATACGTTGCTCTTAAAGAAATTCGATGGCCAAAACGTGGAGGACTTGTGTGTCCAGGCTAAAGGTTGCTTTACAGTGGAGATGATTTCGGCACTCTTGGTGATGGTTTTCTTCTTCACCTGGAGAGGTGAAGAAAAACTGTTTTGAATTTAAAGTAGTTTTTAATCGTTTAAATGTAAGCTACGATTAAAGCCAACCTGTCAATTACAACCATTTGGATGACCTAATGGGATCCACACCAGAGCACAACGTCAGAGCAGTGATTGGTATTTTTTAATACTAGAGCTGGCAAAAATCAGACTGAAAATTTATGTGAAAATATAGGTCCGTACTCCCGACACGATTCAGCGACTGATAATGGAAAACGACTCATTGTACCTACAGCACATTCTTTCATCATGAAACAAACACTTGGAAATATGGACACACTCTCGTAAGACGTTCCGAAGTCAAATTGACCATTTCTTAATTTCTAAGGGAAGGTTTCGGGTCATCCAGGATGTAAGTTCTTGTCGGTGAGCTGCTAAATTTGTAGACAGTGATTATAATTGGTTTTGCAAATCTGACATGGCAGTTTTAGTACAATTCTGGAGGAACTGAAAACTTCCGTTGTTAGTGCCGCATAATATTCCTAGAATTTCACCAGAGTATCCTTCGTTTGTCGTTAGAGGCGAATAAACAAAATTTGGATCCCTGGGCAGACAACCTACATCGTTAAAATCCCTATTTTTGAAACTTGATAAATTTGGTAAAGGTTTGGGAAGGCGGATTTGGGGTTTTGCAGGATGTTAGTATTTCTTCTAGCCTTGTTTATATATCCACTTTTCTGATTTTTGAAAGGACTTGTTGGTTTGTTATGGATTTGTTGGTTTGTTTATGTCATCAAGTAATAAGTTTAAAACTTTAAGCAGTTATTGAAAATTATAATTTCGTTATACAAGGTTATACCCCGGATGGCTAAAATTTTACTTTGATTAACCCTTTCTGCCAAATATTCCTTTAGGATGTAAAAAATCTTTAAATTGTCTCGACGTGAACTGACTGCCATTGAATGCATGAATGCACTCAACAGCTCCAAACAATGCAACAAGAACTTCGTTCAATTTCAAAACGCATTGCGTTGTAACTATATTTGGTGTTGTGAAGTTAAGGATTTCGATAATCTTTTTAGAATCGATTCTTAATCCGACCTCGTCGAAGATGTATCCGAGATACCCGATCTTCATATATACTCCAAGAACCTTGTCCATCAATCGGCAAAAAGTCTGACTAGCATTACACAAACCAAACGACATCATTTTATACTGGTAAAGGCCTCTTTCAAGTACAATAAAACCCTTTTTAGATCGGGTACTAAGATTTGCCAGAAGACTTCACTCAGATCTAAACTGAACAAGTATGTTGTATTGGAAAACTGTCCTAAAATCATATTGATATATCATAACTGTGCTTAACTGTTACTTCATTGAGTTTTCTGACATTTTAACAAAATCTCATTTTGCAACCGCCGCTTCATTGCGACTGTCTATCGTTTTACTTTAAACTAAATCACTTGAAAGCTCCCTCAATATCCAAAAAAGCGTACAGCGCAATTTCTTTCGAGCGGTAAGCCGCTTCAACCTTGGTAACAAGTAGATGCAGTACCCCCTCTGTGGATTTGCCTTTTCTGTAGGCAAATTTATTAGGATTCAGTGGTCTAATTCCAGTTAACTAATCTCTGATATGAAGATCTACCAGTCGTTCCATAGTTTCTAGAATAAATGATGTAAGACTGATAAGTCGATATGACTTAGAGTGTTCACTTGGCCGACTGCCAAGCTTTGGGATGAAAACCACATTGACTTGGCTCCAAGCCTGTGGTATGTGACCCAAATTGAAGCTAGTTTTAATAAGGCTATCAGAGCAAGGGTAAACAAACCCAAGCTCCTTTGGAGAAGGGCTGGGAAGATTCCATCTCCACCTGGAGCCTTGAACGGCTGAAAGGAGTCATTTGAATTTTTTCGGAGTATAAAGCTTACCGGATAAGCTATTACCGCAACCCACATTTACAATTAGTGACCTAGTTTCTAGATCACTAATTGAGCTCAAAAATGTTGGCAGCATGTCCGTTTTGATGAATAATATTTTATTCATCAAAAAGGACACGCTGCCAACATTAACCTGTAGGTCTTCCAGTCTGTAAAACAAGGAATACGATGCTCTGCCGCCTGTATGAGGCCAAGGGTTAAATTTTGTTGAACAAACCTATTGCTAAAGGTTTCCGAGGCTCCTTTTGCGTGTTGCTTGTAGTACCCTAATAGTACCAGCCATACTTACTTATTAGGGTAAAGAGCTCTTTGCTCCTAGATGCTTAACCGCTGACTGCTTACCAGCTGTCTGTTTTGCGGGATGGGGCGTGTTATTGCCACGTTTCCCCTCGAGCGCCCTCGAGCGCCTCTAGGCTCGAGTTACCACTCGAGCGCCTCTAGCCTTGACTCTCGAGGTTGATGCCGTTGACTTGGCCTGTCTACCCTGGACAGCCCTCTGTAAGGTTACCCTATTTGTTTTTACCGGTGCCAAATTTGAAATCACGGAGAGATACAACTTTCGGTTTCCTGACAAAGGAAACCGAAAGTTTGGTTGGTATGACACATTGTCCGTTGTAGTATCTTTCATGAATTAGCCATGAGACCATTGTTCTCTGCGGCCATGGTGGCTAAGGCTTTGTGGAAAAAACCCCCTAACTATATTTGGCCGAGGAAAATTTTCCTATTCCACCAAAGTTATGCTTAGACTACATTTTGATCTTAGCCTGTAAAAATTTTACCTCATTCATTCCGCTGTGGAATGATCGAAACAAATGATGAAAAGCCATCCCAAGGAATTAAGGCTGATGGGTTTGACCTTGCATCTTAATAATAAGGTCAATGACACACGCTTGTATGTTTGCCATTTCTACCATACTAAGAGGGTTGCCACTGAGATCATCCGGTAAGTTGCCTAGTGTAACACTGTCTGCCACTTGGCTGGAAAAGGCCTTAATCGGAGAAGGCCCAAATTTAGTTGTTTTGCAGGTGGTTTAAATGACTTCAAAGCATCCTCGAAAGACCTCTCACGTTTACCACCAGACCTACTGTCTAGGATAGTTGCAACAGGTTTCAAGGGTACTTTTACAGGGAGCCCCGACTTAGTAGCAGCTAGAGCTTCCTCTTTAGTTTTACCTTCCTTGAGACTCTTTTTAAAACGCCTTCTCTTGGTATACTGTGGGCAGGCAAGATTTAAACCGGGGGTCGCCTTTTATCCGAAGTTCACATACTAACGACTAAGCTCCCTCTTAGCCACGTTGATTCACAATCACATACAAGACATAAGCTATTCTTACAAAAGTCCTTTGCCACTATACTCCCAAGCTGGCAGGCTAAAATTTAAAGTTCATAATAAACTTTGCTTGCACTTAAAGCAAACCTTATATTATTTTTTCTAAACTGCACTCATTAATTAAGCTTCGCAATCAAGTGAGTCGGCTTGATTTAAGTGTCCTGGAACTAACATTAAATTCTATTCCAGAATAATGTCTTGTTGGTTCAGTGAACTAATAAATTCCGACTTCACAAAATGAATATGAAAGACTTACGATAACTCTCCCAAACTGACTACTCGTCAACATCTAGAATAGTCAATGCAATTCCTCAACTTACAAATAAAATCTACCTTTACACAATTAGATGTGGTGATGTGGATGAAATTAAATTACCGTACTTGCCCTTCTATAACCTTGTTAATTTAATCATATTTAAAATGGTATTGAGATTAAAATTGTTCGGCATTGATTTTCTTTAAAAATGACTTTCCATCAGATCAAGTTCAATTGTTTTGTTTCTTTTTTCTTAATTATCTGATTGATCACCCTTTTATGAAACGTCAATCAACCGCAGAGTTTGAATTATTTCAAGAAAAGTCATTGTCATTATCATCCAACCTTCAGAGAGAGGCAAACCATAAACAAAACAAAACAAAAAACAAAAAAAAAACAAAAACAAATCAAAATCATAAAGAACCAACAAGTATTTTTAAGATAGATGAAAAACCTTGCACATTTTGAAACGGCCCATTAGAGGCATAAATATATATAGTTCAAGTTTATTTTTTAATTTTTTTATTTTTATCGATGTTTTGTATTCGATTTGGTCAAACTGAGTGTATTGTTATGATCATTTTATTCAAATGGTTTGGAGCCGTGAAATTATAAGCGTTCAGAATTAGAATCAATTAACATGACTTTACACTTTTTTATAGTTCATTACAATATTTATGTGACATAATTCGCGTCGTTGAAGCTTCATTACGCATATTGCCGAATTATCGATTTATCGGCAAATTTTCACATCACCATACATATAGATACACAAAAAATGTACTAATTTATTTTTTTCGTTATTTATGCTACTGTTATACTTCGCATACAATTTATTATGATTTTATTCATATGAAAATTTATTTGAAAATGGAAAAATTTCTATATATTAGAGCTATAATACCGGATTATATAATAAAATTAATTTTCCCTTCTGTTGCTTTTAAATTATTGTTATATAGTTTATGTATGTGTATGGAAAATGGCAGAAAAGGATATAAATTCTATTGCATAATTTTATTTCTAATTGGTTGACTGGTTCTGTGTAAATATAGCTTGGTTTTGTATATATAACTTATTCGTTGATAATCTGGTGAGATGCCACCGCCGACCAAGAAGTTAAAAAAAGTTTTATCAATCCGAAAAGAAACCATTTTACGAAATTAGATAATTCCGACGCAACACGTTTTTACTCAATTTACCCAGTTTATCCGACGTAATGGCCCTACTGATATACGTGTGTAGAAAAAAAACTTATGGCTAAAAACCGGCACATAAATCCTAACAGCATAACAATTATTGACCTATACCCTGAGTTGGTTTTGCATACGTTGATTATTCAATTTAAATAATTATTGTATAATTATTTGCATAGGGAACAGACCCTCAAGCCTCATTCATATCGGAAGACATCAAGAAAGGTAACTAACTACCAATGCCAATAAATATATAATTTAAAGTGGACTGTATTTCTTTAATTTTTTTCTAACAATAAATTCTTTCACACTGTTTTTATAGTAAATTATTTATCAAGACTAAACATCTGGCAATACCCTTCATCAAAGAAAAATAAAAACATTAGAATCCATCTCATGTTTGACGTTTGACAAATATAAGGTACAAACGTTTGTAAACAGAGTATTTGAACACCCTGTAAACATGATGATACTCGAGATATAGTTATCAGCGCAATAAAAAAAGTTAGTGTGGCAATACATTATAATGACATAGTGTCCACATTAATGATATTCCAAAAAATACGAGCGGAACTTCATCAAGAGATAACACATCCAAATCACTTATGCAACGTGTTTGATTCGTATGTTGGTACAACACCGAACCTAATTTCTTATATATTAAGTAAAATATTTACTTGTATTTATGTGGATTCTTCTGGATGCGAATTTTTGTATAAAATGTTTCTGACACAAGCTCTAAACATCAAATGAGACTTTATAATATTTGTTTTACACTATTACAATTTTTTTTTGCTTACAAATTGATCATTATATATAATTAATTATTCTAGTGAACAATAGATGGCACTGTAAACAAATTACAATTGATAAACCAATGAATATGACAGTTTATTGTTACATAAAAATATAATTTAATTTTATAAAGTTGAACTCATTAACTGCTTCACCATTAACTGCCGGCCTTGAATCCCATCCATGTGGGGCGCTGCTGGCGGATTACACGTTCAATCTATTTTATTTCTAAGTAAAAAGGAAGCAAACTCATTATTAGTGAATTAATTTTTTGCCCCCACAAAATTTTTCCCATTGTCACTAAATATGGTGGACAAACTTCGCGTCTTGCGGTGAATCTTTTGAAAGTGCCGAAAAAGCTGTCTGTTGAGCTGTCTGTTGGAAATTGCTGTCCACTTGAATTCCCTTCGTGCTTAAGCAAATAAAAATGCAAACATAACCGTTTATTGGCTGCGGACCTTTCTTTCGTACTACATGCAATTTAAATGGTCCACAATAGTTGACTCCAACTTGATGAAATGGGTTAGTAAACGTAACTCTTTCTGCAAGTAATTTGCCCATTATTTGCCGTTCCCGAATTGGGTTTTATTTGAAGCATTTAACGCATTTAGTGAGCGTAGACTTGACTAGATCCTTGTACCGATGATCCAAAATCTTCTATGATGGTGCAACTGATGCAAATATAGTATGATGAACTTGGATATAACTGTGTTTGGCAGAAATGCCTTGGTGTTTGACATTAAATGATGCAATAGCCTTCTCTATGCGTCCTTCAACCCGAACTAAGCCGTTGTCATCTATATATACACGTTTTTTTAGAGCAGTAAGTTAATTTTCATAATAAATGGCTTGTAACCAAAGTCATGACATATTTTCTGCGGTAATTGATTCTTCTCGGGAAATATTTCATTACAATGGTCTTGTCAATTATTGACATGTTGATGTTATTTTTGTATCTTACTATCATAGATTCATAGCAAATACCTTGATCGCCTTATATGCACTGGAATACTTTTCGCAAATAGTCCATAATGAAATTATCACTTCGTATAATGAAACTGCTGACACTGCTATGTTTTTTTCATTCGATTTTTTGTTTTCTGCTTCGCCCATAATTCTTCCTTTTGGCTGATACATTGAGCTCCATTCCATCATAATTTATTGCATGCTAGATTTTCTACCGATAAACCGCGCGATGCTAAATCCGCAGTATTTTCCTTTGACGTTACATGTCTCCACTCGCTACGTTGATGTTTCGTTAGTTTGTCCGATTTCCCACAAACGTTGACCATGTTCTTGGAAGATCTAAGAACCAATCTAGCACTATTTGCGAATCACTGCATAGAACTAATTTGTCTACGTCTAACGTTAGTGTTTCTCTAATAACATTCACTAATTGTATAAGTAACAGTGCGCCCATCAGTTCCAGTCTAGGTATGCTTAGTTGTTTTAATGATTCTACCTTCGTTTTAGCTGTGAATAATTTTCCATTATTACTGTTATACTCATCAACAACTGTATAAACCATAGCCGCATATGTCTTTTTGCTGGAATCGTTGAACCCATGCAGAATGATCTTATTCTTCGTGCTAATCCATCTGGAAATAATGATAATACTACTATTTCTAGGGTCACCTTCATGTGGACCAGCTCTGTTGTACGTCAGGCCGAAAATGTTTGTGGTGTCGTTTTCATTTGAATTTGATATTTGCGGTTATCAATGCTTTTGTTATTAATTTTCTTGAACATGTTTTGCATTGAACTGTAATTTGGTCACAGCATTCGTAGATTAAAACCATATTGCTTCAAACCTTTTCTAATATGGTTCATTGTGTTTTGCAATGCTGGTAAATCAATCTAACCGGTCATCAGATCATTGACGTAAATATTATTTTTTATTGCGATGGCTACTTTAGGATAAAGCCCTTGGATATCATTCCCTGCTTCGTCTATTGACCTGGTGGCCAAAAATGGAGCTGGACCAGTGCCATAGGTTAATTTTTGAAAATGGTAGGCTCGTACTGGCTTGGACTCATTAAATTGCCATAAGACTGTGATCGATGACAAAAAGAACATTGAAGTGTTGAACAACTGCATTATCATTTAGTGAATTTGCAGCTATTTTCCAGCTAGTATTTAATACCACTAAACCATTTGATATATCAACTTTTCCTGGTTGCCATATTTTTAATATGACATTTTGCAATCTGCAATATGGTAACCAATACTAGGCATGATAAATGCTTCAGTTATAATTTCTTCTTTGGTCGCACTTGACGGCTCTATAAGTACACATCCACGAGCAGAACCAAGATCAGTTTGACCCACTTCTTGTGTCATTATTCGGCCGGTTTCTCTTGGCAGCTTCAAGATTTACGCAATCTCCGATATAAACGTGGTTTGAGATGTAGAGTCTACTAATGCCCTAAACTTGTAAAATGTTGGATTAAAATTGGTGGTCATTTTTAAACAAATATTTGATTCTGTGTAACAATACTGGTTAGTAGCCTTGGCGCTTACAGTAGCAGTAATTGACCTTTCAGGGTTTTCAGTAATGTCCAAATCCCTATTAGCCTCATACAGAAGGGTGTGATATTTTCTATGACATTTTTGGAATCGTGACCAAACTTTACAGTCATAAACCCGATGTGGCTTGCTTAGGTACTTAAAGGATCCGCTGTTCCTTTCACTAATAACACTAGTTCAGATGGCGACGTTTCATTAAATAGTTCACATAGGTAGATTGGATGCTGGACCTTATAACATATGGCACATTGCTATAATAATATAATAATATAATAATATAATAATATAATAATATAATAATATAATAATATAATAATATAATAATATAATAATATAATAATATAATAATATAATAATATAATAATATAATAATATAATAATATAATAATATAATAATATAATAATATAATAATATAATAATATAATAATATAATAATATAATAATATAATAATATAATAATATAATAATATAATAATATAATAATATAATAATATAATAATATAATAATATAATAATATAATAATATAATAATATAATAATATAATAATATAATAATATAATAATATAATAATATAATAATATAATAATATAATAATATAATAATATAATAATATAATAATATAATAATATAATAATATAATAATATAATAATATAATAATATAATAATATAATAATATAATAATATAATAATATAATAATATAATAATATAATAATATAATAATATAATAATATAATAATATAATAATATAATAATATAATAATATAATAATATAATAATATAATAATATAATAATATAATAATATAATAATATAATAATATAATAATATAATAATATAATAATATAATAATATAATAATATAATAATATAATAATATAATAATATAATAATATAATAATATAATAATATAATAATATAATAATATAATAATATAATAATATAATAATATAATAATATAATAATATAATAATATAATAATATAATAATATAATAATATAATAATATAATAATATAATAATATAATAATATAATAATATAATAATATAATAATATAATAATATAATAATATAATAATATAATAATATAATAATATAATAATATAATAATATAATAATATAATAATATAATAATATAATAATATAATAATATAATAATATAATAATATAATAATATAATAATATAATAATATAATAATATAATAATATAATAATATAATAATATAATAATATAATAATATAATAATATAATAATATAATAATATAATAATATAATAATATAATAATATAATAATATAATAATATAATAATATAATAATATAATAATATAATAATATAATAATATAATAATATAATAATATAATAATATAATAATATAATAATATAATAATATAATAATATAATAATATAATAATATAATAATATAATAATATAATAATATAATAATATAATAATATAATAATATAATAATATAATAATATAATAATATAATAATATAATAATATAATAATATAATAATATAATAATATAATAATATAATAATATAATAATATAATAATATAATAATATAATAATATAATAATATAATAATATAATAATATAATAATATAATAATATAATAATATAATAATATAATAATATAATAATATAATAATATAATAATATAATAATATAATAATATAATAATATAATAATATAATAATATAATAATATAATAATATAATAATATAATAATATAATAATATAATAATATAATAATATAATAATATAATAATATAATAATATAATAATATAATAATATAATAATATAATAATATAATAATATAATAATATAATAATATAATAATATAATAATATAATAATATAATAATATAATAATATAATAATATAATAATATAATAATATAATAATATAATAATATAATAATATAATAATATAATAATATAATAATATAATAATATAATAATATAATAATATAATAATATAATAATATAATAATATAATAATATAATAATATAATAATATAATAATATAATAATATAATAATATAATAATATAATAATATAATAATATAATAATATAATAATATAATAATATAATAATATAATAATATAATAATATAATAATATAATAATATAATAATATAATAATATAATAATATAATAATATAATAATATAATAATATAATAATATAATAATATAATAATATAATAATATAATAATATAATAATATAATAATATAATAATATAATAATATAATAATATAATAATATAATAATATAATAATATAATAATATAATAATATAATAATATAATAATATAATAATATAATAATATAATAATATAATAATATAATAATATAATAATATAATAATATAATAATATAATAATATAATAATATAATAATATAATAATATAATAATATAATAATATAATAATATAATAATATAATAATATAATAATATAATAATATAATAATATAATAATATAATAATATAATAATATAATAATATAATAATATAATAATATAATAATATAATAATATAATAATATAATAATATAATAATATAATAATATAATAATATAATAATATAATAATATAATAATATAATAATATAATAATATAATAATATAATAATATAATAATATAATAATATAATAATATAATAATATAATAATATAATAATATAATAATATAATAATATAATAATATAATAATATAATAATATAATAATATAATAATATAATAATATAATAATATAATAATATAATAATATAATAATATAATAATATAATAATATAATAATATAATAATATAATAATATAATAATATAATAATATAATAATATAATAATATAATAATATAATAATATAATAATATAATAATATAATAATATAATAATATAATAATATAATAATATAATAATATAATAATATAATAATATAATAATATAATAATATAATAATATAATAATATAATAATATAATAATATAATAATATAATAATATAATAATATAATAATATAATAATATAATAATATAATAATATAATAATATAATAATATAATAATATAATAATATAATAATATAATAATATAATAATATAATAATATAATAATATAATAATATAATAATATAATAATATAATAATATAATAATATAATAATATAATAATATAATAATATAATAATATAATAATATAATAATATAATAATATAATAATATAATAATATAATAATATAATAATATAATAATATAATAATATAATAATATAATAATATAATAATATAATAATATAATAATATAATAATATAATAATATAATAATATAATAATATAATAATATAATAATATAATAATATAATAATATAATAATATAATAATATAATAATATAATAATATAATAATATAATAATATAATAATATAATAATATAATAATATAATAATATAATAATATAATAATATAATAATATAATAATATAATAATATAATAATATAATAATATAATAATATAATAATATAATAATATAATAATATAATAATATAATAATATAATAATATAATAATATAATAATATAATAATATAATAATATAATAATATAATAATATAATAATATAATAATATAATAATATAATAATATAATAATATAATAATATAATAATATAATAATATAATAATATAATAATATAATAATATAATAATATAATAATATAATAATATAATAATATAATAATATAATAATATAATAATATAATAATATAATAATATAATAATATAATAATATAATAATATAATAATATAATAATATAATAATATAATAATATAATAATATAATAATATAATAATATAATAATATAATAATATAATAATATAATAATATAATAATATAATAATATAATAATATAATAATATAATAATATAATAATATAATAATATAATAATATAATAATATAATAATATAATAATATAATAATATAATAATATAATAATATAATAATATAATAATATAATAATATAATAATATAATAATATAATAATATAATAATATAATAATATAATAATATAATAATATAATAATATAATAATATAATAATATAATAATATAATAATATAATAATATAATAATATAATAATATAATAATATAATAATATAATAATATAATAATATAATAATATAATAATATAATAATATAATAATATAATAATATAATAATATAATAATATAATAATATAATAATATAATAATATAATAATATAATAATATAATAATATAATAATATAATAATATAATAATATAATAATATAATAATATAATAATATAATAATATAATAATATAATAATATAATAATATAATAATATAATAATATAATAATATAATAATATAATAATATAATAATATAATAATATAATAATATAATAATATAATAATATAATAATATAATAATATAATAATATAATAATATAATAATATAATAATATAATAATATAATAATATAATAATATAATAATATAATAATATAATAATATAATAATATAATAATATAATAATATAATAATATAATAATATAATAATATAATAATATAATAATATAATAATATAATAATATAATAATATAATAATATAATAATATAATAATATAATAATATAATAATATAATAATATAATAATATAATAATATAATAATATAATAATATAATAATATAATAATATAATAATATAATAATATAATAATATAATAATATAATAATATAATAATATAATAATATAATAATATAATAATATAATAATATAATAATATAATAATATAATAATATAATAATATAATAATATAATAATATAATAATATAATAATATAATAATATAATAATATAATAATATAATAATATAATAATATAATAATATAATAATATAATAATATAATAATATAATAATATAATAATATAATAATATAATAATATAATAATATAATAATATAATAATATAATAATATAATAATATAATAATATAATAATATAATAATATAATAATATAATAATATAATAATATAATAATATAATAATATAATAATATAATAATATAATAATATAATAATATAATAATATAATAATATAATAATATAATAATATAATAATATAATAATATAATAATATAATAATATAATAATATTATAATAAAATTTTTTTTTTTTTGCCGGGAAAGATGAAGAGGCATTTATGCACGGCGTGTAGGACTCCTGTTTCCGGACTACTCACTAAAGTCACCTCTTTCTCTGGTAGTCGAGTCTGGGAATGGTTAGCACATTACTTTGGGCTAGGGCATTGGAGACTCTCCAATGGGATTTTGTTTTGACTAAGTACTCATTTGCTTTAAGCACTCCTGTCCAGATCCTTGGCCTTCAGAATCCCTTTTATTTGTTTTTAGGTTTACTTCACCTATGCTCCCCGTGAAGGATGATTTCTACGGCCGTCGGTCGTGACTATGTTCCCACTACTTTCTCTAGACTTCTTCTTTGTTGAACCCAATTATTACATCGATAGAACATGTGTTCTGCATCGTCGTTAACGCAGATAATTTCTAAAATATCCATGGCCGCTTAAAAACTGTGTCATGTAATATCCGACCTTCCATGTCTCCTCTCAATCCATGGGCTCAACAGCAGGATTTCTATTATAAATGTTTTTACGTTCCTTCGTCAATTGGTATATATAAACCTAGCTACTCTATACAAAAGAATGGATTGCGGATCGATCCACCAATGTTCGCCATTAATTTACTTAAAATCGTGATACCTTTTGCCGCTTTGTCGGCCATTTTCCGGATCTGATCGAATAAACTCATTTTAGAGTCGATCATTAGGCCTAAGTATTTGACTGCCGGTTTTGAAGCAGATTGGATACTCTTTTTTGTGGGAACCGCGATCTCTTTTTTGTTCAGAGCTAGTGCCTGCTGGTTGTCGAGAGCAGCAATAAGCACGCCTCGTCCGCATATCCAACCTTACTTGTCTCGTCTGGCATATCGCTTCTCAGTAAGCCATCATAAACAGCATTCTAGAGGTCGAGCCCTAGGATTGATCTCTGGGCGCCGCTCCCGCTGTAACCACTACTCTACGCTAACCTTCCTCGGTGACGTATAACAAGAAACGATCCTTCAAGTAGCAGTTTAAAACTTGCAATATTATGTTGGTATGGGGAACTTGTGCTCCAGTGCCTTAGGTATCTCGCACCAACTTGCAGAACTAAACGCATTTTTTATGTCATATTCCACTAATAGAACAATTCATCTCGAGGAGTGATCTAAGTATTCTGCTTTTCTGACCGCTTCCTTTACTTGTTGAATCGCATCTATCGTGGATAATTCGGCTCTAAAGCTATACTGGTTGGGTGAAAGATCACCGGTGGCTTGAATGGTGACCTTTAGTCTAGCTCTAATAAGCTTCTGCAGCACTTTCCCCACTGTGTCCAACATGCATAGAGCGTGGCATGATGAAGGGAGTTTGGTATCGCCATTAGGTTTGTTAACCAAAACCAGATTCGCTTTCTTCCAGCGCATGCTGATTACACCGTCCAGCAAACAAGAATTAAACTTTCTCAACAATTAATCTGGGTCTTGGTGAAATACTAATTATAACACCTCGCTGGGAATCCCATTTGGACAGGAACCTTCCTCTCCTTCATCGACTGAATAGCTCCCCTCAGTTTTCCAATGGTAAAGATCGGGTCCTCTATTTTTTGCGCGAAAAAACCTCTGCCCTCTTTGGGTGATTGGGTAAAATAGTTCTCACTATCCTTTCTGTGGTGGTTGCGTCCCTCACGTAATCGGTTTCTAAGCCTCAAGCTTCTGCATACTGATTTTATACTCTAGTCTCCGCCAGTCTCTGTCAATGTCTTCCTCCATTTTCTTCCAGCAACAGAACTTGCTTTGGTTGATATACCGACGAAGTTGTCTCCTTGCTATTTGATGTTCGGGTGATACTTGTAAAGCCTCGGTCCGGTTTACCGTTCGTTGTGTCCTCCGCCGAAGCATCAAATATTTCTTCCGTGAATCGGTAATTTCTAGGGTTCATCAGTACGCTCGTTCGAAAATCGGACTACTGGTCTTTTAGACGACTCTATATAATTATACTCTTGTTCATTTATTGTGATGGCGAACCAGTCATATCGGTAAAGCTTTTTCTGTATATACGTATATTTTCGGAAGTTTTTCCTAATAGATTAGCTTTTTTCAGATCGTCTGTTACTTTTGCGCTGGTTGCGGGATTCATCAAAGTTGGTTACTGTTTAGATGTCAAAATATGAGCTACAGTCAACCTTATAGTAGGATGGTTGATCTCTGTGCAATAGTTTAATATTTTTTCTTAGGCAGTGGGTACTGAACCAATAAAATTGTCTCCGCTGGGTTTTATGATTTGTTACTTTTTCTTTGTGTTTAAGTCTCTTCCGAATAAACTAAGTGATAAGTAACGGAATGTGCGGATACTACTATAATCTCATTTTTATTACTCGAAATTTTAATAATGGAAGTTTCAAGGGAATGAATGTTAAGAGGAGTTTTTATTGTTGTATGACTATGTCTTGTTGTATCAAAATTCTAATACTCCCCGTTTATAATAGAGGCGGTTGTGTCGGACAAAATTGAATTGAAGAGAACAATGTGGAACACGATAATCCTGGTTTGAAGTAACTTTTGTGCTTTTGTCTTTTTTCCTCTTTTTGTACTTCTTGTTGATATCTAGTTTAGTTTCTCTGCTTTGCTTAGCTAGGCTAGTCGTGATCCGTAGTTTGCAGAGTATTTAACCCATCTGTCCCGTTGTTCACAACACATTGTATTAAAGAGCTTTTCCACTTTAATAATTTTATTCGCACTTGCTCTGCCACTTTACAAATATTTTAAAAAGAAATTAAAAATTAAATATCAACTTCAATATTTCGACCGAGGTTTAGTCCACTAATGATAAATGTCGAATAAATTTTAATAGCCACAAGTAGAGGCAAGTGTTACTAGATTTTTGATCTGTTCATTTATTTCCAAAAGTTGAGAGGCTGCAATTAATGAGAATAAACGCTAACATATATGCAGTACTGGACAGGGAGGAAGGAAAATTTATCTAACTTCCTCATTGTTCAACGCGTGTTAAATTCTGACACTTCGCCAGATACATGTCTCAATTGCTGTAGTTGAAAGTTGTCTAACACAGACTGTAGAGATGTGCGTAAAATATATGATTCCAGTATTATGCTGTACTGTTTAGGTAAGATTAATTTGAGTTTGTAGATTAAACCTTCTTGCCGAACGTTGTCAAAGGCCTGCGTTACATCAAGGAATACTGCGGAATAGACTTTTTTCTCTTCTAAAGTCTTTTCAATGATACTGGTTATTCTATGCACTTGATCGTTGAGTGCTCACTGCGAAAACCAAATTGGTGATTCGGAATTAGGTTATTTTTTTCAACTATTAGGTTAAGTCGTTTTAATAGTAACTTTTCAAAGAGTTTAGACATTATCGGCAGCAACGATATAGGCCTTTATGATGTTATTAGATGTGGCGGTTTTCCTGGTTTGGGAATCATGATAACCTCAGCCACTTTCCAAAGTTTTGGCACATATTTTAACCTAAATGCAGCATTTATGATATTAGTTAACTTTACCGTAGCTTTTCTCGGTAATTACTTTATTATTTCTCCGGTAATCAGGTCAAAACCTGGTGCTTTCTTTAAGTTTAAATTGATTTTAATTTCGTTTGCTACTTCAGTAGATGATGTAGGTGTGACCTCTTTGAGAATTTGTATTATCTTTTCATCCAATGTTTCTCGTAATTGGGATTCATGAGGTTGAAATATATTTTCAATATGATTAGCAAATCCTTCTGCTTTTTCTTTGTTTTTCCTTGCCCAAGTTCCATCAATTTTCCTCATAGGATGGATTGGCATTATTGGCCTTTTCAGAATTTTAATTGCTTTCCAGAGCGAATAATCCGTATTACTGTCATTCGTCAACTTAGTTAAGTAGAAATTAACTGACTCATTTTTTAACTTCTGAATTTCTCTTGTTAATTGCTGAGTAAGATTGTTTAGTATTTTTTTGTCTTGTGGGGCTCTAGTTTGGTGCCACTTTTTTCTGGACTTGATATAATGAGATTTCTAATCTCTATTGGATAGCTATTTCCTTTTAACCTTTGATTTGATTTCTGGAGTACTTTGCCATGCTGTTTGTTGAATATCCGTAATGATCTTTTCTACTTCTATGTCCAGTTGATCCATAGTTTTTAACGGAACTTTTCAAGGTATTCTTTGTTCAAGATGTACGTTTCTTTGTTCAAGATGTATTCTTTGCATTGAAATCACCACCTATTATGAACCTTTTTCCCAGACGCTTGAAGAACTCTGAGTATTGTTTGTTTTTAATAGAATGTCTTGGTGAACAGTACAATCCTGCAACAACAATAGGAGAGTTGTTGGTTTTTAAACCACTGTGGCCTGAATTTCTTCTTTTTCATACTTTGCTTCTTCAAAATGTTGGATATTTTTTTTTATGATAATTGCACTTCTTCCTCTGGCTGAATTATATGGATGAATAGTGTGATATACGCAAAAGCCTTTAAATGTTATGTGGGATTGCTTAGTAAAATGTGTTTCCGAAATAAGACACACATCTATATTCTCAATGTTGAGGACTGCTTGTAGTTCTGGCTGATTTTAATTTTCTGGATTTCCTTTGCTACAATACATCCTCGATAATTAGCAAGATGACCTTGTCCACAGTGTACACACTTGAGATGAACTTGCAGATCGTCGCATTCTCCAGTTAGATGGTGTCCGGCACATTTAACACACCTTGGAAGTTTACCACAATATTTTTGCGTGTGTCCATATGCTTGACATCTTTTGCATTGCGGAATTAGTTTAGATTTTCTAAGTGGTTGAATTTCCACTTTGCAACCCAATAAACTAGAGATCTTATAAATGTTATTTATATTTTCGTCACAGCTGAATGTCAATACAAACATGTCTAGCTTCTTTTTATCTCTCCATGTACTACATGTATGATGCAAGTTCCTTGCCATGACTCCGATTGGCCTTTCTTGTTTATTTCCATACGAGTGAAAGATAAATAACCCTTCGCTTAAAGTTTTTATTACGTTTCCATATGCATCTCCGCTATTTACGTTGATGCTTATTTTATTTTGATTCTTCAATTTAGTGATGAATAATTCTTCTGAAACACTCGCCTTAATTATATCATAGAATACGTGATAATTTTTAACATCATCTACTATGATAGGTAGTAAGGGAGGTATTTTTTTATCTGTTTTGACATTTGTCTCAACCTTTTGAGGCTGAGTATTTTGATCCAATGTTGGTGGTTTTTGTGGTGGTAATGGTGTATTATTTAACCTTCTCTTTTTATTTTGCTTCTTAAACTTATAACAAATCCATTCTGTTTCTTTAGCTAAGTCTTTCCATCGGTTTGATATTCAAAGTTGTTGTTAAGCCTAGAATTGATGTTTTGGTTCTGTAGCATTGGTGTTTCGGTTTGACATTTACCATTGTTGACATTAAATTTGTTATTCTGGTTCTGGTTCTGCTCCATTGATGGCATAGCTTCGGTTTTTTGCTGCTTTAATTGCATCAATTTTTTTTTTAGTTCGTCTATTTGTTGTTGTAAATTGAGAATAATAATGCTTTGCTGATTTTTCTCATCAGTTACTTGTTGCCATTGTTTATATAACATTTGCTCTTTTTCGGAAGCACTACTTTCAAGAACAGATGTTTTACTATAATTATATGAGGTTGTTATACCTGCTTGTTGGGGTGCTGTTGTTGCGCTCATTTTATTTTGGAAATGCTCCGTATTCTGATTTCCAAGTGAGAAATTATTAGTTTTTTCAGGAGATCTAGTAACCCTTCCTCGTCTTTGGAACGGGCTTTTTAATATTTCAATATTCTTGTTGTAATGTGTATGCAAGGATCGGCCCTCCCCAGAATCCTTAGGGCCAGTCTCATTGGAGAGTGAATGGCCCAATGTTTCCATTGGTGTACCACCTGGGGTATTATTTCCTTTTGTTTTATTCATTGCATATTGAATATTTATAGTGTAATCCACTCGTCTCTAGTATTTAGCCGATATTTAACAACGTTGCCCGGGTGTTACCACGTGGAGGTATACTAGACACATTTGGTGGTCTTTATATAGTTGCAAAGTTGGAATATATTCCACGAAAGTCATGGCTATAGACGGTCAACTCCTACTCTATTAAAAAACTGACTGAATATGTCGATATTACTCCACTGAGCTTTTCAAAGGTAAAAATCGGATCCTCTATTCATTGCGCGAAAAAGACTTCCGGCCTCTTTGGGTGACTGGGTAAAAGAGTTATCACTATTTTTTCTGTGGTGGTAGCGTCCCTCACACGAATTGGTTTCTGGGCCCCAAGCTTCTACACGCTGATCTAATATCCTAGTCCCCACGAGTTTCTGTCACTGTCTTCTACCAATTTTTTCCGACAATGGATTTTGCTTTGATTGATATACCGACGAAGTTGTCTTTGGCCCGGTTTTCCATTCGTTGTGTTTTCCGCCGAAGCATCAAATATTTCTTTCGTAAATCTGAGATTTCCTGGGTTCACCACTACGCTCGTTCTAAAATCGTATTATTGGACTTTTAGACGTCTCTATATAATTCTACACTTATTTATTTATTGTGTCGACGAATCAGTCATATCCTACAAGCTTTTTCTGTATAATATTTGAATATTTTCGAACGTTTGTCTTAATAGATTAGGTTTTTTCAGATCGTCTGTTACTTTTGCGCTGGTTGCGGGATTCATTAAAGTTGGTTACTGTTTATATGTCAAAGTATGAGTTACAACCTGAATCAACCTTATAGTAGTAGGAGACAACCTTATAATAGTATAGTTGGTCTGTGTTCAACAGTTTAAAATTTTCTGTAAGCTTTTTTTAGTGGGTATTGAACCAGTTCATGAAATAGTTTCCGCTGGCGTTGGATGCTTTGTTACCCCAAAACTTTGTTTTGCGTTAAGTCTCCTCCGAATAAAATTGTGCATTGGTGTGAGCTTTTAGTTTCATTATTTCTGTTAGGTATTGAGCTATAAGTGACGGGATATGCGGATACTACTGTAATTTCATTTTTATTACTCGAAATAGTAGTTTCAAGGGACTGGATGTTAGGAGGAGTTTCTATTGTTGTATGACTATATCTTATTGTATCAGAATTCTAGTATCGGTCCCTTTATAATGAAGGTGGTCATGTCGGACAAAATTCAATTGTAGGGTTAGGTTTAATTTTCGTCTCGTTGAAGAACAATGTGGGGTTTTACTTTGTTAAAAAAGGCCTCCATTTTGTGCCGTTTTTTCGGCTAAATAAATAATTTATATTAAGCTGTAATATAGTATGGGTTGAGTCCTTGGCAAGTTATTGGATATTAGTCATTTTAGCAAAGTACTCTAATATTGCTATTTTTTGGTAAATGGGTCCTTGATAGCATTGTTACTTATAGAATTAGCAATAAACTGTCTTAAAGTTTCTGTAAAATTTAGGTAAAACAACCCACCGTATGTTTGATCCCAATTAGTTGCCTTTGATTTGGCAGGTTGTTGTGGTTTTTTGGATTAAAAGTTTGTTTTTGGTTGGTTTGTAGTTGTGTAGTGTAGTGTACACGGTGAGTAAGTGTTGTAGCCCCGGAACACGGAAACCCTGGTTTGATATTACAGTTGGATGTTGTATGTCTGTAACGTAGGCAGTTTCTACATTGTATGATCTCAGATAACTAGATTTTCAGATAATTGAAACATTGATCCACCGGATGTTTTTCTAGGACTCTTAGCAGGTGTTTTGGCGGTTTAGGGAGTATTTACAATCTATGATGGTTTTAAGATGCTCTTGGCACTTTATTATTTGAGCTATTTGGGTTTTTTTTCAGTTGAATTGTTTTGTTTCCACTTTTTATGTTTTCTTGTTATGAATATTTCTGGGGATTTATCAATTTCATCTGTTGAGGGATCCTGAGGTCCATTCATTTATTTCCAGAAGTAGTACGCAGAGACTACAGTTAATGAGAAGAAGCGCCAAAATATATACAGTACTCGACACTGAGGAAGGAACATTTCTCTTGTTTCCTCATTGTTCAACGTGTGTTAAATTCTGACACTTCGCCAGATGCATGTGTCAATTGCTGTGTTGAAAGTTGTCTAACACAGACTGTGGGGATGTGCATAAAAGACTCACCATAGGAGGATTTCACTTTGATCACGCATAAACTAAAAATAAATCGTTTCCTAGATTGAATCTAAAATACAATCGTTAATTGATGACTTTTCCATTTTTGCTAATTAACCGTTTAACAGTGTTAAATATTTAAAAGTTGAATCCAATTATATAACAGCATGTAACGGTACAAATTAATAATTTGATCGACCCACACATTATTATAAATAACAAATCCATCGAATGACATAAGTGAAAGTTTTCTGCTAATAAACTCGGAAAATTATAATTTTTAAATTACTCTCAATATTGTTGGTGTTGAAGCAGAGAATTTTTTATTTTACATAATACAAATTTCATTTAATTTTCCGCAAACAATTATGTAAAAATGTATAAAGGAAATTTAATTTTCCAGCACTAAATTGTTTTTTCTATTTCCAGTATATGTACCATACATACACAATAACAGTCTGACAATAGACAATATTTCATATGATATGTCAAAAAATAAACAGTTTCCATATAGTAGTTTTTTTTTTCATATATGTGGAAGTAAAATTAAAAGCGGTTACGTATACCTTTTTGTTCATAAATTAGAGGTGGGTACATCACTATAAATTTTCTAGGAAAAATGATCATATATTTTGCTGTATATACCAAAAACATTTTCTCATTCGACTAAACGTAATGGAAACACCCAATGCACATTAAACACATATTTTACAAGACATAAATTAATTGTTCGATGATTTTGTGTAATTCACCAATTTTTTTTTTATGTACGTACTTGCTTTTCCAAATAGGCGGAAAATTGTTCATGATTTTTTTTTTTAATTTAACAAGTCTCCAGAATTAATTGTTCATAAGTTAATGATTTTATTTTCTTTTGTTTAATGTGCTGCTTAAAATTTTATATTTATGATTATGACAGAAATATTATAAATTTAATTTCTGGGAAAGTATGAAATATTCAAACAGTCCTACTGTTTTGAATAAACCCTAACTGACCTTTTTTGCCTACACGATATAAATTAAATTATTTAAGTTTCATTCGGAAAATTTCTCACCCGCCCATATATGGATATTTATATATATATATATATATATATATATATATATATATATATATATATATATATATATATATATATATATATATATTCAGATGAAAATCTCTGTAACTGACATATTTCTTCCGTATTATGGAAAGTTTAATATTGGTTTTCAAGAAAAGTAAAAGTACCGTACAATAATAAAAATTGTTACGGAAATTTTAAGTAGGAAGGCTATTTATGAAGACCTAAATATATTTTTTGATTATTCTTAAATTATAAGGCAGAAGGAGGAATCTACAAATAAAAGTTTTCTGAACAATTATAAATATAATTTAAAAAATTTTAAACTGAAATACAGTCAATGGTATGTGTTCAGAAGTCCATGAATATTTAAATGTAGGTTTTCATATTCCAAAGACCATGCCACAAAGAACAGAATAGTCAACGACCGAATGCATCTAAAAAGCCTTTCCAATTCAAGTTTTGAAAACCTTAAAACCTTTACAGTTAAAATTCGCATCTTATATATTACATGTCATAAAACGGTTAATTCAATTGATTTGTAATTTTTAATCAATTATTTTGAAATTTAATTTGTATTAATTTTAAAGTTTTGTGACAAATAAAGTGTATATAAATTAGATTTTCGTGAGGTTATATGACGTATAATACCGAAAATTATAAATAATTAATCCGTAATAGATTCAAGATTCAAGATTTGCAATTCTATTTGTTTGGTGTCCCTATCTGTCAACAAACCAAAATTGTTTATTATATTGCCAATTGGTTACGCCAGTCTTAGTATTTAAGTATTTGTTATGTCGGTGAATATTTAGAATGTAGTCCTAAAATCGATGCTAGCGGATAAATCCAATTTATCTACAGGTGGTTTAAATGTTCAAAGCTTATTTACAAATATTGACGAATTACGTCACATTTTAAATGGTGCATCAGTGGATATACTTTGTTTCACTGAAACATTTCTGAAGCCTAATATTCCTAGTTTATCTTTGATTAACTTATCCGTTTTTAACACTGTTGCACCAACTTTTTGTTGTCCAACCGCTAGCGGTATTTCATATTCTCTTGTTGACCATATTATTTCCTTTAGTATTAGCCCTATTTGTTTTTTCAATCAGTTGTCCCTCGGTATAGGCTCCCATCATGATATTTTAGTTTTTTCTGTTATTCTCCGCCAAAGTCTAGAAGCTTTAGCTTTAGGGATTGTTCTAGGCTTGATGATTCCTGTCTTTATTTAGCTTGTACCTAGGTTCCTTGGGAGGATATCTTTTCTGTTAGTTCTTCTACTAGACAAATCGAAATTTTCACGGCTGATCTTGGTTTCGTTTTTGAGACTTGTGTTCCATTTAAGACTGTTAGTCTAAAACGAAAATCTCCACCTTGGTGGTGTCAGGAAATTATATCCTAATTTCCAGTCTCACTTTGATTATAGGCTGGCGCGCAACAATGTTGTAGGGTTAATAAGGTCTTCTAAATATAAATTTTTGAAAGATAAGATATATCCTTCGCTCCCTCCCAAGGTCTTCTGGCGTAATATTTGTAATTTAAGACTTGATAGATGTAGGAGTATCATTCATGAAGTTTTCAATCCAAATGAATTATTAGTTTTTCTAGCTCCAATCTTAACTCTGGTACTAATACGGTCGAATTACTTTCTGATGATTCCTCTAATTCTTTTTCGTACACAAATATTTCGCTCGCTTTAGAAGGTTAAATCGGAATCCTCTGGTTTGGATAATATCAGTTTAAAATTCGTAAAACGAGTTTTCCTTTCGTTCCAAAGTACGTGCTCCATATTTTTAATTTTATCCTTACGTCTTCTTCCTTTCCTGACCAGTGGAGGGTTAGTAAAATTAGTCCTATCCCAAAGATTAGCAATCCTTCTGAACTATCTCATTTTCGACCAATAAATATGTTAAGTTCTATCTCTAAGGCCTTCGAGATAGTTGTCAAGAATCAAATTAAAGTACTCCTTAATAGTAATAGTTTAGTAAGCTGTGTTCAATCTGGGTTTCGAAAATACCATAGTACAACCACTGCGTTATTAAACGTATGTGACGACATTAGGCGTAATATGAGTAATAGGGATTTGACCTCTTTAACTTTGTTAAATTTTTCCAAGGCCTTCGATTCTATAAATCACGGTATTTTATTTAATAAGCTTATTTCTTAATTTAGATTTTCGTTGGATGAGGATATTTTTTAAGAAACAAGGAAATTAACATTCTACTTAGAACATGGGATTTTGGTAGAATGACAGAGTGTTTGTAATCGTATGAATATACCGAATTGTTCAATGTGCCACCAACACGCAAAAAACCATTTTCATCAAGAAATAGTGTGAATGAAGAAGGTTTGTCATTTTTTGCTAAATATGTTGCCCTCTTTTTAGAATTTTTATTTCAGTTAGGTATTCTTTGTACGGCCCACATTTTAATAATAGTTGAGTGGACAATTGAATACCAAAAAGGCAAATCGTGCCTGACGCGCTCTTACGGAAGACTGAGGTAATAACGCTTAGTACAGATGGTGATACCAAACCTGTTTCTTTTGATGCCGATCCAGTTCACTTTCAAGATCCCGAATACCTCAACCTTCTTAAGACCATCCTAGCTAATCCTGTATATAATGATAATTTCCGAATTAGTAATGACAGAATATTAATCCATCTTACACCTGATTCGATGAAACCTTCTGACATTTCAGCATGGAAATTGTATGTTCCAACTTCTATTGTTCCTATTTTGATAGGAAAAGCCCACAATTCACCTTCCGCAGCACATTTGGGCATTCGAAAAACTCTTAATATACTGAGGAGATATTACCATTGGTCTAAAATGGCTAGCGATGTATATCAGTTCATCATAAAGTGTGAAATATGTAAAGAAAATAAAGCTTCAAATACTATCACTCGTCCACCTATAGGTCACTGTCTTGACATACCCCGATGCTTCCAAAAGCGGTACATTGACTTTATGGGACCTTATCCTAGATCGAAACAAGGAAATACATATTTATTTGTCGTGCTCGATCATTTCAGCCGGTTTGTTCTACTTGAACCCATGCGAGATGCCAACAGCAGAAATGTTGTGAAATTCCTTGAAGATGGAGTGATTAATGTTTACTCGGCTCCAGAACAAATATTGAGCGATAGTGGAAAATAGTTTACATCTAACATTATCAAAGAATTCTTGAAAAAATATGGTATCACCCAAATGTTAACTCCCAAATACTCCCCTCAAGCAAACGCTTCTGAAAGAGTAAACCGTAGCATCATATCGGCAGTCCGTTCTTACATTAAGAATGATCACAGAGCATGGAATGTGCATGTGCATGCTATTGCATCCGCTTTGCACAACGTGACGCATGAAAGTACAGGGTAATCTCCACATTTCTTGGTTTTCGGACGGCATTATATTGTTCATGAATCATATTATAAATTGCTCCGCCAATTGCAGAGTCTTGAAGACACAGAAATTCAATTATCTAATGCCGATAAACTTACCATTGCTCAACAAACCGTTTTAGTAAACCTGCATAAATCTCATACATATAATCTACGAAGTCTCAACAGGAAGTTCTCCTCAGGTCAAGCAGTCTTCGTTCAAAATTTCTGCCAAAGTGGGGCATCTCAAAAATTGTCTGCTAAACTTGCACCAAAATTCCGGAAAGCTTTTATAAAATAACCCGTTGGTAATGTAGCCTACAAACTTGTGGATGGAAACGGAACTAATTTGGGAACGTATCATCTAAAAGACATAAGAACGTAATTGTTAGTGTAAAGCTGATTTTTTTTTTTGTTTTTTTTTATGCGATTATTTACTTGTGAGTTATTGTGAGGATGAGTTTAGATGCTAAGTCAATTTGGCCCGGCTTTGAGACTTGCTCGGGTGTGGGTCGTCCCCACGATTGAAACGTTATGCAATTTTTTCCGTTTCATTACGTAATGAAACAATCTACACTAAATTATAATAAGTACGCGGCATGAAATGCAAATTGGTTAGCGCTGTAATGCAATTTTTTTTTGTTTTTGTTTTTTTTTTGTTGGTATTGAAAAATTAAAACCGGAAGAGGAAAAAAAATTAGTAACGAGTGGATGAAAGACGGAGCGATAGAAACATTTAAAGAAAAATTTAAAAAAAATTAATTGTGAAAAGAAAACATTTTAAACTAATTAAACAAAAGGTGTCCAATAGAAAAAATAATAATTATAAATTAATTGTGATATATAATTAGTAAATTAAGAAATAAATTAATAAATCTCAAAATTATAATTAAGAATAAATTATTGTGATTTTTGTGATTGATATACGATTAAAACAAGTCACTGAAATTGTTGTAAAACAAGCAACCACTCGAAATTTTTCACATTTGACCACACGTGGATATATATCGTCATCGGCATAGAATAAATAATAAGATTAAGCCTAACCATTAGCCGTTGCCTAAAATAATAAGGTTAAGGCAAACAGTAATAATAGTGTATCATTAGCATTAAAGTGTCCATCGAAGTTGCGGCATATAAATTGAAAAGTTGCGGACATATATAGTCATCGGTATCGAATGCATTAACGGCATTAATATTTGAGAACGTTACAACAATTTAAGTTATCCACGTTTCAATGCAAAGTGCTGTTGCAACAACGATTAAATTCTTCGGTCGCTAAATACAACAACAATAACATCATACAAC